>BSBK01002554.1:1385000-1718181 GCA_027943335.1 Chamaecyparis obtusa | reverse complement strand
TATATGTATGTATGTATATATATATATGTATATATATATATATATATAAAGTCACTTGCTAATGAGATCATGATCATGGTTTATTTGTGTTGATCACTATTATATAGGTGGGGCACCCTAGGGAACATGATATGGACTATCATGGCCTGGAGAATGTGGTTTTTAAAGTGGAGGAACATGGAAGTGTGAATATCGAAGATGAAGTTAATGATCCTATGGAAGAAGATGATCATGCGCTAGAAAATACAGTTGAAGATGGTGGCACAAATACATTCATCCATGAAACATTTAGTATTGGCATAGCTGATCATGATGACTTTGATGTTTTTCATCATTTACATGTAATTGTGAAGGCGTGCAAGCCCCTTTATGAAGGCTCTCAAACAACTCTTCGCTCTACTATATTGTTGTTGGTGAACTTGAAGGTTATGAATAGTTTATCCAACAAAACAATCTCATGTATGTTAAGGTATGTCGTATATGTCATCTTATTTCATTTATTTTGTTGTTATTTCATCACTAGTAAATAAAGGGTGAAATATGTACCATTAATATTCTTTATATTAACAAATTATTTTTTTCGTTGTAGATTGATAGGTGAATTTTTGTTACCACCATCAAATATTCTACCTCACTCATACCAAGAATTATATGCAATTATGAAAGATATTGGAATGGAGTATCAAGCAATAGATGCATGTCCCAATGATCATATTATATATCATAAGTAATGTGATGTGCAACAAAATGCCCGTAATGTCATATCAATAGATATCAAACAGATCAACAAACAAAAAAGGTGCCTCACAAGGTTCTTCGTTATATTCTCATTATTCCACGTATGCAATGATCATTTAGGTGTGAAAGCTTAGCACAATTTATGGATTACCATGTAAATAATAGAAGTGGAAATGACATTCTTCAAATGCATACAGATGGTTCTGCATTTAGGGACATAGAGGAAAAATGACCACACTTTAAAGAAGAACCTCGTAATCTCAAGCTTTCATTGGTCATGGACGGTGTCAATCCATTTGGAGAGCTGATATCTATTTACTCGATGTAGCTTATTTTTGTTATCAATAATAACATTCCTCCATGGATGTTGATAAAGAGGGAGCACATAATGTTGACAATGGTTGCTTCGAGTATTTTTTTCATTTAATAGTCATGTACATTAACTTATACACACACACACACACACACACACATATATATATACACATATATTTATATATATACATATATTTATATATATACATATGTATACACACACACACACACACACATATATATATATAACAGTAAAATGGTTATAATAATTACACAATGTTTATGTGCATTCAACTAAGTACCAAGTTAAAGATATGAATATATATATCGAACCTCTTATCGACGAGTTATTAAAGTTATGGAATGACATCACTATGTATGACGTCTCTAGACCAAGAGGATAAAGACAATTTCAATTACATGCAATGCTTGTATGGACAATTCACAATGCCTTAGGGCTAACACATTTTTGTGGTATGTTATAAAGTTCAACTTGCACACTTTAATGCTATTTAATTCTATTAAATATATATCATGCATTTTTTAAAATAATCTATTCAATATACATAATTTTATAAAAAATTAACATATTTAATCCAATTATACATGATCTTGCAGGTCTTCAAATAAAAGAAAAATTTGTGTCTAGTTTGTGGTCCAAAGATGAAATCTTGTCATTCAACAAGTTTAGGAAACCAGGTGTTTGATGAGTATAGGCACTTCCTCCACATAAATCATGAGTATTGAACTACTGAAAAATATATTTTCAATGAGAAAGGAGAGACTACATCAAAACCACAAAGAATGACACCTCGCCTATGGAAGTTGGAATATATAATAGAATTAATCATCAAGGTAATGTCATTCAATTAAAATTTTTATCTATCATAAATGATATATTTAGAATTTATATTTTTATATTGTATTTTTTTTACTCATGATGTAATTGGCAATGATTATTGTTAATTTTTTTAACTTATATGCTTCATGAAGGTTGTCAAGGCCTTAATGACTAGCTTCCAAAGGGACTGAAAAGTCATCCTAGTCAATTTGGTAGGTTTCCCTACTATGAACATCTAAAAATTGTGCATTTATTTGATACAATGCATATCATAAAATAATATAACAAAGATGTTATGAAAAATATTGGATGGAAGTCGTGATAAAGAAAAAATATCAAAATTTGTAATGACATTCAAGAATCCAATCATGCAATGAAAAATGTCATTCAATTAAATAGAAATGGAGCCCAAATTAATATAAGTTCCATTCTTTGGTTATTAGCGGAGCAACAAAGCAATGCTATAAAAGAAGTCATACAAAAAATTGTTAGGATTTGGTAACACTGAGAGGGGGGTGAATCAGTGTTACAATACTTTACTGAATTCTTAAACTTCTTTATCTTCTTCAAACAACATATAAAGATATAGCATAAGATAAATAACCATGCAACGGAAACAAACATAGAAGAACTCATAACACCATATTTGTTTTCACCAGCAGTTCGTGGATGACTCTATTATTATGGGGGAAGCCTCTATAAAAAATGGTAAAATCATCAAAAAAGCCCTTGATAATTATGGTGTTGCTACTGGATAGATTATAAACTGGAACAAGAGTTCTCAGAGCAGATTTGTTCTCACCAGCTATTCGTGGATGACTCTATTATTATGGGGGAAGCCTCTATAAAAAATGGTAAAATCATCAAAAAAGCCCTTGATAATTATGGTGTTGCTACTGGATAGATTATAAACTAGAACAAGAGTTCTATTTTCTTCATTAATGTTCCTGAATGAAGACAAGAAAGGATAAAAAGGGCGATGGGATGTGAGGTGGGATGCCTTCCTAGGTCCTACTTAGGTTTTCCTCTATGCCTTGATCCCCCTGATTCTTTTTGGAGAGCTACAATTGATAAATTTGATAGGAGTTTAGCCAGCTGGAAGGGTGCTCTTTTGAGCCAGGCTGGTAAAATTCTGGTGCTTAAGGCTACTCTCCAAAGCATCCCTCTCTATGCTTTAAGTATTTTAAAAATCCCTAGGAAGTTTTTTGAAAGTATTGAGAAAATCCAAAAGAATTTCCTTTGGTCTGGAGTGGAACATAAAAAGAGAATGGCTCTCATTGCTTGGGACAAGGTTTGTAAATGTGTTAAGAAAGGGGGCCTCGGTCTTCAAAGTATAAGAAGTATGAATGATTTTCTTATGGACAAACTTCTTTGGAGATTATTAAATACCCCAAGAGAATGGAGTACTATTTGGCACAACAAATATAACATGGACATGAGTGACTTCCAAAATTTTCTGAATCAAGAATCTACACAAGGAGGTTCTAGCATTTGGAATAATGCTTTGAGAAAGAAGGATTTGATCAAGAAGGGTGTCAGATGGAAGGTGGGAAATAGTAAGACTATTCTTTTTTGGGAATATGTTTGGATTTTGGATCACCCTCTTAATTCTGATTCAAATTAGAAAGATAAGATGCTGCATTGTAAACAGGCTTTTGGTTTGCAAGTGGCAGACTACTGGGAAGGGGATAACCGGACTAACTTGTCTAGGGTGGATCCCTCTCTTAGAAGTCTGAATAAAATTTTGAATGTTGTCTTCCTCATTGATGAAGAGGATACTTTAATCTGGAAATACAATTCTAATGGCTCTTTCTCGGTCTCCTCTTTGTATATGCAGAATTTTGAGAATTGCCCTGAACCATGTTGGGCGAAAGCTTGGTTTAAAGGTTTAACCCCTAAAATTAATATGTTTTTCTAGATCTTATTGTAGGATAAAATCTTAACTATTGAAAATCTTAGGAAAAGGGGTTTATATCTAACTAACAGGTGTTGTCTTTGCAAGAATGATGAGGAGAACATTAATCATATGACTATTCATTGTGCCTTTGCTAGGAAAATATGGGAGAAGTTTCTGGAATTGATGAATATGGATTGGATCTATCCACAGGGTATTCAAGAGCTTTGCACTTCTTGGAGATCTCCTAGTAATAATAATCTTTTATTATCTATTTGGAACTTCCTTTTACCCTACATCTACTGGGGGGTTTGGAAAGAGAGGAATGATAGGATCTTTAGGAACAAGGAATCTAGCTAGGTTATGATTTTCCACAAGATTAAGAGAGCCCTACTGGAGAACATCTGGTTGACTAATAAATATCAAGATCCTAAAGATGTTTTGGAGGTGATATTATTCAATAATTGGAAGCTAGATGGTAAGAAGGTCAATGATATCAAGAGAAGTCTGAGGAATGAGGCCCGCTGGGACTGCCCCCTAATGGCTGGATGAAAATCAATTTTCATGGTGCCTCTATAATGTCCCCATTTTTCAAACTTCAGATTTAGCTTGGTTTGGTGACCCTCACAAGCTAAACGGGTGTTCAGAGGGGGTCAGTTTGTGGAGCCAGTGTTGGGATTCCATTCTGGAGATTCAGATTATCAGGTCTGATCTTCGTTTGGGTCATTTTGGCCAACTTACTATTTTTAGTAAGTGGGGTTTCTGGTATGGCCGGGATTGGCAGGGTGTCTGCATGAAGTGTCAGACATCTCATGATTTAGTTTCAGAGAATCTCCAGTTTGAGAGACTTAATATTTATAGTAAGTCTATTTTTAGCAGTGGCTATTTCTGGCAGGGTAGTATCTATTTTTGGCTAGGCAGTTGGTCTTGATGCTTTGTCAGAAGTTCGAAGATTGCAGGTAGATGAGTCTGTGGCTTTAATTTTAAAGGCATTATTAAATTAAATTATACTGATTTAATTTAATAACTAACGACTTTATAATATTATATTATAAAGTGGGGAGTATTTAATAAGCCAATTAAGGGAAATATTAAAAAAGTGCTTTTTCAAAAAAGCTATATATTTTGCACGAAAAAGCACTTTCATGCATTCATTATGCAATCATTATTTTATTGAAGTTTGGGAATTGCCCTGGCTAGGGTTTCGAGGATGGATTCCTCTTATCGGGATTTGAGGCATTGAAAGATTATGGTGAATTTCTCAACTGCTATTTAATTTTGAATACCAATTCAATGCTGAGGTATATTGAATTGAGAAGGTTTCATCTCTGGAGTTAATTTCTATAGGAGAGATTGTATTTATTGTACAATGCAATGAAGTTTGAATCTATAATTTGAATGCTGATAGATTGATGTGAAATATTCTTTTCAATTGATATTCTGGGAAGTTAGTTGAAGGATGTATTAATTCAAGTTGAAGTTCTGAAATTGAGTCTTCATTTACTGGTGTTTGAACGTATTGTGTTGGGGGAAATTGCATTTGGATTCCTCTTGGAAATTTTGGAATCACTTGTGTGTACAGACTGGTAATGCCAGGCATCATGTGAATTAGTGATCTTGCAAATTGCTCACGTCAGCTTGAGTTGTGTTTGCTATTAGCATTGGTTACCATTGGGGGTTCTTAGACCTATCCTATAGTATCGAAGTCAGCACCACATTCATGTGTGGCTGTAGTAATTCTGTGAACCACGTGAAGTTTATCATCCTAGCAATGTATTGAGTGCTGTTACGGCTATGGTGTTACAAGTTTTGCTGTAGACAGAGGTTGTAGTGATATCATTATCTACCGGTTAGCATTTGAAGAGCTTGCTATAGCTATACAAATTCACCATGGAATATGAGGTGCCTTGTTAGTTAGCAGCATAATTATGGAGCACGATCCTCACCTGGATTGATCACAAGTTGGTAAATTTCAGTGACGAGCCTACCTGTTTGGAAGCAGCGTTGTCCTTGAAGGAGTTCTACAATCTAGGTGCTCAATGTTTTAGAATAGAAGTTGCCTGTAATTTGGTTTATGCAAATAGGGTTTCTTATGTCAATAGTTTGAGAAGTAATTGCTGGTCTGCAATTTGGTAATTGTAAGATAATGGACATGCTTCAGAATTGTATCAATTGCAAGTAATAACTAGAAGTAATAAAATTATCATAATAGTATGTGATTTGATCCACCTTTGAGAGTGATGATTTGCAAAGTGTATCAAATTTAGTATTTTGAACTGGTTATTCAGAGAGAGCCAACTTAGGTTCTTCACAGTGGTATCAGAGCCCTGATCTTGCCATCCTATGGGAATTGATTTCATTATTTGTATGAGATTATTATCAGAGTGATCAGTATTTCTATTTCCCAACCATGGATAGATACAAGAGGTCAAGTTCAGGAAGTCGACACAGTAGTAGAGGAGAGAGAACATAGTTAGATGCTTTGGTGGAAAGTGTCAAGAAATTAAGATTCCATTAGTAGCGACTTGCAGAGAGATTATCAGATCCGGCTACAGTTAACAAGGCAGTGAGATATTTTACTTTTGCTTTTAGTAGGCTGACATTAGGTTCACAGGGGAGAAGACTTGAGTTTTCTCCATCCGCTAATCGTGATGCTGATGTACCATTATCTAGTTCAGCACTTGCTATTACCATTCATAGTACTAATGATAGTTTTGTTGCACTAGATTCAGTGGATGTTTTAGTGCCACTAGAGGACAGTAGTGTCGAGCATCACTGGGTTGAGGCTCCTAGAGTAGTCACTGTGGATTCTACAGAGGCAGTTGATGTTGTAGTCATCTCTGATCATTCAGATTCTTCTTTAGAGGGAATTGTCATTGGGGATGTGTATGTCAGCTATAGTAGCGTTGCTCCACTTCAGGAGGCAATGGCTTCCATAGATAGGCCTGAGGCTTCTATGGAGTCTCCTAGTGGTGTACTTGGTGATCAGAGTATTACAGAGGGGACACTTGATTTTAGTTTGGGCTCTAGCATTGTTGGTGTATAGGTTGATGATGAGTCATGTGTACAATGATCCGTGTCTGCAGTTGAGATTCCTGCAGGTGATGTGAAAGTTGTCAGTATGGACACATTTGAGGATACTTTTGAGGATGCTATGAGTTGCATTGGTGACAACACTCAGGATGGGAGTGTTGCAAATGATCTGATAGATGACATTCCATGCTACAGTGTAGTTTACCCACAGGTCGACATTGAGTTGTGCTCGTGGCCAGAGTCGGTAGAGGAGATTCAGTTAGAGGATATGTACACTAGCATTCCAGATGTATTCATTGCTGAGAGTGAGATTGATGAGTGCTGTAGTGTATTTGGATTTTTATTTCCAACTTTGGGCATAGATTTAGTGTCGACGGTTGGTGGAGATGGGTTCCTTGATTCAGTGTTACCGGGATCCATAGATGAGGATAGGGTAGAGTCGGAGTGGCAGGAGTTTGTTTCTGCCAGGGTTACCTTTTCTTTAGAGGGAGTTACTTCACCAGTGACCCCCGAGGATATTTTTTAGGATCTGGACTCTCAGTTAGTTGCAGAGGACGAGGGAGCTGGAGATTGTGATGATGAGATAGTTTTAGCAGCAGCTTCTTCAAAGTTAGATAAGGATGAGTTCGATGCCTGCATTCAGAGTGTGGAGGTGTACTCAGATGTTAGTACACTGAGCGATAGTGATCTTGAGGGGAGTTCATTTGATTTAGCTTTCTCTCATAGTGTAGATAGTGTGTTTGAGTCGGTTCATAGGAGGCCCGTTGTGTAGAATCATCATGTGACTAACCAGTTGCGAGTTGGTGAGAGAGACATCACTACTACTGTTGAGAATTTCAATGCCGCTCGTCAGTTGTTAGTTGTTAATAGTTGGGGTGCCCCTATGATAGATGAGCACGATGGTGGTTACCTTTCCCTGACAGAGATTCATTCCTTGTGGGAGGCTGTCAGGATTTTGAGACAGGATAACTTACAGATGGTAGCCAACCGAGATCACCTGGTTGAGTGGGGGAGTACAACCTATGAGGCACTGCTAGATTGAGAGGAGGAGGTGAGTGAGCTTACCTAGGAGCTCACAGTGACTACTGAGGATTTGGAGGACACTCAGTGGGATCTTCAGGAGTCACAGATTCAGTTAGAGGAGGTGACCATGGAGTTGGAGCATTTGCGGTCCACACCAGCCCCAGACCCAATTCGTTTACATATTAAGGTGGTTGGTGGTGAGTTTTCTCTTACAGTTGGTAGC
Organism: Chamaecyparis obtusa; assembly: GCA_027943335.1. Taxonomy (NCBI): domain Eukaryota; kingdom Viridiplantae; phylum Streptophyta; class Pinopsida; order Cupressales; family Cupressaceae; genus Chamaecyparis; species Chamaecyparis obtusa. The sequence goes on along the minus strand of BSBK01002554.1, from coordinate 1,710,114 downwards.
GAGGAACATGATGTTGTGGTAGACACACATGTTTAGGATTTGGGGGTACTTGGTACGGATGAGATAGGAGTACCAGTGGAGTTGAGTACTCAGGGTGATCTTTCTCACATAGCTGACAGCGTGGTATAGTTGGCTGTGCCACATTTACAAAGGGGTCAGCTGTGGATTGCAGGGGAGTATGTTGACGCTTCCACATATAATTTCTACTACGCTGAATATTTTATGGAGTATTTACTCAAGAGTGCAGATGTATGAAAAGACTCTTATGGAGTGTCAGAGGGTATTCTCATCCGAGGCACTTGTGCCATTCAGAGGTTAGTTGGGAAGATTGTGGAGACTCTTTCCACTATGCTTCCTCACAGGGACTTTGAGGTTGGGTTTGTTGAGAGGATTGCGCAGGTTCCTACCTAGCCTACAGTGATGTGGAGTTAGAGATTAGAGCCATCTTTTGATTCTCAGTTTGGTAATGGTGAGCTATTGACAGAGTTTTGGGTTTCTGACCAGCATTTCATAGTGGGGTATGCTCATCATTTTTATTTTGACCCTCAGGTGGGAGACTTGATCTTGCGTAGGGTTAAGCTAGCTTTGGTATCCTACCATCTGTTATGGGATGGATTAGCACCATCACTTGCTGATGGGTTTGGCAGTTATAAGTTAGATCATTTGTAGTGTTTGCACACTCAGGACTGCTTAGCAAGGTGATAGATTTGTTGATAGTGATCCGGGCATATTTGGTCACTGTTGTTCTCTTAGTGCAGTTGGGTGTGAGTACTAGTTTGACAGGGACTCAATTTTTTATGGAGTTTTTATTGTAGATGGGTTGAGTTCTGTTGGGTTGTTTTCAGTATCAGCATCTATAGCTGGTTTACAGTTGTTGTTTTCAGCAGTGTGTGTTTTGCTGATGTTGGTTTTTTCTTCACAGGGGTTTAGTGCAGATTGGGACATTACCTGTGACCACCCATGGGATCTGGGTGGATTGTGATGTTGCTTGTTTTCTTGATTGCTTGAGGACAAGGAATCTTGGGAAGGGAGGACTGTAATGTCCCCATTTTTTAGACTTCAAATTTAGCTTGGTTTGGCGACCCTCACAAGCTAAATGGGTGTTCAGAGGGGGTGAGTTTGTGGAGCTAGCGTTGGGATTCCATTCTGGAGATTCAGATTATCAGGTCTGATCTTTGTTTGGGTCATTTTGGCCAACTTACTATTTTTAGTAAGTGGGGTTTCTGGTATGGCTAGGATTGGCAGGGTGTCTGCATGGAGCGTCAAGCATCTCAGGATTCAATTTCAGAGAATCGCCAGTTTGAGAGACTTAATATTTATAGTAAGTCTATTTTTAGAAGTGGCTATTTTTGGTAGGGCAGTATCTATTTTTGGCTAGGTAGTTGGTCCTGATACTTTGTCACAAGTTTGAAGATTGCAGGCAGACTCTGTGGCTTTAATTTTAAAGGCATTATTAAATTGAATTATATTGATTTAATTTAATAACTAACAACTTTATAATATTATATTATAAAGTGGGGAGTATTTAATAAGCCAATTAAGGGAAATATTAAAAAAGTGCTTTTTCAAAAAAGCTATATATTTTGCACGAAAAAGCACTTTCATGCATTCATTATGCAATCATTATTTTATTGAAGTTTGGGAATTGCCCTGGCTAGGGTTTCGAGGATGGATTCCTCTTATCAGGATTTGAGGCATTGAAAGATTATGGTGAATTTCTCAACTGCTATTTAATTCTGAATACCAATTCAATGCTGAGGTATATTGAATTGAGAAGGTTTCATCTCTGGAGTTAATTTCTACAGGAGAGATTGTATTTATTGTATAATGCAATGAAGTTTGAATCTATAATTTGAATGTTGATAGATTGATGTGCAATATTCTTTTCAATTGATATTCTGGGAAGTTAGTTGAAGGATGTATTAATTCAAGTTGAAGTTCTGAAATTGAGTCTTCATTTACTGGTGTTTGAACGTATTGTGTTGGGGGAAATTGCATTTGGATTCCTCTTGGAAATTTTGGAATCACTTGTGTGTACAGACTGGTAATGCCAGGCAGCACGTGAATTAGTGATCTTGCAAATTTCTCACGTCAGCTTGAGTTGTGTTTTCTATTAGCATTGGTTACCATTGGGGGTTCTTAGACCTATCCTATAGTATCGAAGTCCACACCACATTCATGTGCGGCTGTAGTAATTTTGTGAACCGCATGAAGTTTATCATCCTGGCAATGTATTGAGTGCTGTTATGGCTATGGTGTTATGAGTTCTTCTATAGACAGAGGTTGCAGTGATATCATTATCTACCAGTTAGCATTTGAAGAGCTTTCTATAGCTATACAGATCCACTGTGGAATATGAAGTGCCTTGTCAGTTAGGAACATAATTATGGAGCATGATCCTCACCTGGATTGATCACAAGTTGGTAAATTTTAGTGACGAGCCTACCTATTTGGAAGTAGCGTTGTCCTTGAAGGAGTTCTACAATCTAGGTGCTCAATGTTTTAGAATAGAAGTTGCCTGTAATTTGGTTTATGCAAATAAGGTTTCTTATGTCAATAGTTTGAGAAGTAATTGCTAGTCTGCAATTTGGTAATTGTAAGATAATGGACATGCTTCAGAATTGTATCAATTGTAAGTAATAACTAGAAGTAATAAAATTATCATAATAGTATTTGATTTGATCCGCCTTTCAGAGTGATGATTTGCAAAGTGTATCAAATTTAGTATTTTGAACTGGTTATTCAGAGAGAGCCAACTTAGGTTCTTCACAACCTCTAAGGGCAACCTGGGGATTGCAGGTTGTGGCATTGTTATTAGAGATGAAAATGGGAATTGCAAAGGTTCCAAGGCCATTCCTATTGGTTTTAATACTAACCATGTTGCTGAGTCCAATGCAACTCTTTATGATCTTATGTTGGCTAAAAGGAAAAACTATAGAAAAGTTTGGACTGAAGGGGATTCTTTGAATATTATTAAGTGTCTTAATAATATCATGAACCCTTCATGGAAAATTGCTAATGCCATTAACAAATACAAAAATGTTATAAACTCCTTTGATGCATGATTAGTTACTCACAATTATAGGGAAGCCAATTCAGTGGCTGACTGGGCTGCGAATGTGGCATGCCGTAATCAAGTGGACATCGAATGGGATGACAATATCGTCCTTCTTCCTAAAGGGGCATCATTAATTGATATGGATCGATTGCACATCAGGAAAAATTTAATTAATGAAGATCACATTAACAAGTAATAAGTGCAGAGGCTCATGTGAGGATGATGAAGGACATTGGGGTGATTTCGAGATGATTATTGACTTCAAATCGCACGATTGATGGGTCTTTCGAGGCTTTAGAGGGTATTATTATGACTTCAAGCCTACGCTTCAGAGTGTTGTGAGAAGTTTTGAGAGAGGATTTTTAGACTGTTGCAGAGCCATGGGAGGCTGTAAGAAAAGGTGTAAGCTAGGGAATTGTAATGAGTGGAACCAGAACCTAGAGGTTTGGAACATTGTTAAGGAAGGGGGACTGGCGGTTTATTTGGAAAAGATGCATGGAGGGAAGATTGCTATTACCAAGCATTTCAACAAGACTTGGAACAAAGGAAAAATTATGGTGGGGGTGCAGAGCATGGAGGTGATTGAGGAGATCATCGCTAAGGTGACGAGTCTTAAGATAGAAGGGATCAACTTCTATAGGGACAAGAAGGTGTCAGATAGAGCTCTTGAGGTTTTTGCACCAATGAACCAGGAAAGGAAGTACATGGTTAAGGTTGATAATTCTTACTTTAACCCTAAATGCATTTCTAGGCCATGGAGACTGGTTCTTTTTGTTATCATTAGTTACATTATGCTGGATGGAAGATATACCAAAATTTATAATCACCATCTGATTCTGCTAAATCATTTTAGACATGGGGTTAAAGTTAATTTACCCTTTTATCTTTTGAGTTCTTTGAATGCTACTATTCTTAGCTGGTAGAGGGACCCTGATGGTGACCATGCATGTCATGATAGGCTGATGGTCCTTATCTATGAGGTTCTTAAGTCTAAGAAGGTTGAGAGGTCCCGGTTGAATCAGAAGACCCTTGAAGATTATGATACTAATGTCAAAGAATCAGAGGAACCCTTTATGGAGGATACTGGAGATGATGAGGATGACTTTGAGAAAACCAAAAAACCCTCCAAGCATCATGAATCCTCATGCAAAAGAAAAAATAAGAAGATCAAGATGGAGGATTCAATTACTGATATGGAGATGGAGGAAGAGGAGGGTAGGGATGACAGTGTGAAGAGGAAGGGTAAAAAGAAAATGGAGCCTATAGGGAAGTGCACTAGAGCCAAAAAGAAGAGGGATAAGAGGGTTGTCATTTCTTTTGATGATGGCTCTACCTCATAGGAGAATATTCAGGGAAAATAGGAAAAGCGGGTGGAGAAGGATCCTATCATGGAGGAAAGTGATGAGTTAGATCAAAAAAATTTAGTGGATGACAACATCATGCAAGAAATAGCCCAAGATGTGGCTAATATTGAGAAGGATGGTTAGGTTGATAACATGGATAGGGTGGAGAGCTCTAAGGAGGAGATGGTGGGTGTGAATAAGGACTTTAAAAATTTGAGGTGTCTTTCTTTCCTTATCAACCTCAGCACCATGAAAAATGATATCAACACTATTAAAACCCATATCCATCAGCTTCAAAAGGAAACTAGGATTCTGGGAAAAATGAATCTAGGAGAGAAGACTATGGGATAGTGTATTGATGAGCTGAAGGAGACTGTTGGTAGGGCTTAGTGGCTTATGACCTTTAATGAAAAAATTATTTCTATGGAGGAGAAAATAAAAGATGGGGAGGTGGTTAAAAAGAGAATTGACAAAATGGAAAATAGAATTGAGAAGATGAAGAAGACGGTGGGTAACATCGCTAAGTAGAGTTATGCCATTGTCAAGGCTTCGACTGAGCATGTCAAGATTCTCGTGGAAAAAATGGAACATGGTAAAGGGGAGCAGGTGCTCATTGAGGTCAAGGAGGACCATAGACCCAATAAAAGAACCAGATCAAGCTTCAAAAAGTTAGAGGATAATAAGAACAAAGATATTCAAGAACTCAAAGTTACCTCTGACAATATGCAGATGCTGGCTAAATAGGAGGCTAATCTTATGAAGTGTATCTAGCTAGTTGTCTGCTGTCCTGCTGTCTTTTTGCTGTATTTTTTTCTCTGTCTTTCTATTAAGGACTTGTTAGTTTTTTGGTATCTTTTTTTGGTGCTATTGCATTATTTTTGATGGATCTTTAATGATTATCTTGTAATCTTGATGTAAAAGGTTTGAGGTACTTTCATAGCCTTTTTTACATAATCAAAACACCATATTTGTTTTTGAGGAAACCCTATTAAAAGAAAAACCCTGGTGGGGATGGTACCCACAAATGTCTACACTATAAGTATGATAACCCTGTTAGGATCCAAGTATTACAATAGGTAGGTCCTTGTTAAAGGATAGACCCCGTTAGGAGTCTTTACAATGTGATCCCAATTAAGGAATCGACCCTGCTAAGAGTTCATCCCCGTTAGAGGCAATCAAACCCTATTAGGGGTGTACAATAGGTGTAACAACACTTATAATCAATCTATTTTCTTGAATACAAAGAGTTAAAAAATTATTCCTTGAATAACTCCTTGTGTTCTCCTTTCTCTTGATCTTTGGTCTTCCCCTTAGATGCCTTCATAGTTTTCATCCATCTATATCATCATCGTAGACTTTTACAAAAGTATATGTATATTTATACCTTATTAGAGGTATATTACAAAAGCTAGTCGACATTACTCTAGCTAAACATCATATTATTTAATGTGAAATTGCATGCTTCATTAACATTCTTAGCTGGTCTTATATCCAAGAATGCATCCAAAATTATCTTTCCAATCTCTCATAAAGTCAGCCTTAGTGATCGTCGACAAGTTATACTCTGTTTACTGTCATTACATCCAATCAACTGATCATATCTCTTCGATACCTCAAAATTAACAAGTGCGACCTTACACATGTATTCACTTGCATCCTGTAAGAATGTATCCAAGATCACATGCTTTAATGAAGCTCCTGGGAAGTTCGCTATGCTTTTTTGTCAGACTGGGTCACAAGAACAGTCTGTGGACTTAGGCAGTTTCCTTCACCAACTACATATAAACATATTCATGATATCCAATATGTGCGATCATAAATCTAATAAGTGTTTCTATGAATGAGAATATTCCATATGTGCATGTGCCTACATGTGCATATGTGTGCATGTGCTGACCACTTTCCAACAATATCCCCCTTTGGCATTGATGGCAAAACTTAGTAAAAAAAATGACTAAGTGCAACATCAAGACAAAAATGTAAAAGGAAATATTAACAAAAATGCAACACATAAATTTAACCCATGATCTTCAGAAGAACCTTTCTTTTATTTATGTTTTGTCATTTTACATTATTTTCTCCTTACATTTTTTCTTCTATCTCTCCCCCTTTGACATCAATGTAAAAGGGTGCCAAAAATATCTTAAGTCCCTAAAATAACAAAATTGAATGTTCAGAATCACAACTGAATTGTCTATAGCACATCTATGTAGTCTATTTTCAAAATATGCATATTTGCATCCCAAGCTACCTTAATTGTTTCTGCAAACCTAAATCAGTCCATAGAGACCAAATGCGGCCTTGTCTACTTCTTCTACATCTATAGGTACTACTTCCTAAAATGGTTTGAGGCCAAGATGAAGGTCCTCGTGAGTACTCTCCAAGACATTGATCTTTGGAGTCAAGAAGCTTCTTAATTCAGAGAATCTTTTTTGAACCCTATCCTTTTCTAGTTGTAGGGAATGGATTTTATCCATGATCCTATTTTTTTCCTTGTTTATGTCCAGTATTTTCTTGTTTTGAAAATCCTCAGAGTTTTATCAAAAATTCTTCATCCTAAGCTATAATATCTGATATACTCTTCACATGCTTGTGCGAATTCATGCAGAGTTTATATAGGTCTTGTACATCCTTAAGACAAGATTTGATTTTCCTTTAAGTGGAAATCAATAAATTAAGATCACTCTTGATCCCATCAAGAGTATCTTTCATCATTAGCCTTTTGAAATTATCTACCACTTTTATTCTTGATGCTTCCTCTAAGGTATCAAAATTTTGTTCTACTATACTTAGAACATTATCTAGAGTACTTATAGGATCTTCAATATGTATAGGCGGTGTAGTAGAAAACTTACTCAATACTTGTATTAACCAAAATTTTGTTCTACTATACTTAAAAAATTATCTAGACTACTTATAGGATCTTCAATATGTATAGGTAGTGTTGTCAAAAACTTACTCAATACTTGTGTTACTCATTGGATTCTCTTTGTAGTTTTGTCAGTCTTCTTTTCTAATTTTCCTTTGCTTTGGCAAAAGCAAGTACTGACCACTGTATTAGATCTATAACATCCATGTTCTCTAAATTGGTTGGAAGTGATTGAGAGCCACTTGCCAACAAATTAAGTGTATCAAAAGGAGTGATAGACAATCCTTTTGGTTGTTCCTCTTTATTTTCTATTTCCTTTTCCTCTTCTTGTTCTGCTTCCTTTTCTATTTCTTTTTCTTCCTCTTTTCTTTTTGATACTTGTGTCTTTTGAGGTGTTTTCTCTTCTTGTTGCACTTTCTCAGTTGATTCTACTTGAGAAATATTTGGTAGCTCAAGGTCTTTTACTATCTTGTCAATGTTGGTTAAGGTTTCACTTATTTGAAATGGATCATATGTATCTAGCTTTATATCAAATGAAATCCCAGCATTTTCAATGAAGAAATCAGGTAAGGAAGTGTCTACTACCTCTGTTTCTTTTGGATCTTCAGCCTTTTCTATAGTTGTAGGCTCTGTAGAGATTATTAATGGGGTTGGGGTCCTTCTATATTTACCAAGATCAGTTCACTCCTCTAAGAGTAGCTATCTAACCTTGTCATGATTTTCCTGTTCTACCTCTTCATACTTTTAGGGCATGAACTTGATGACTCTAGTTTTAGTTCTTAACTTTGGCCTTAGCTTCTCAAGCTAATTTATCATCTCATTCCCTATCATAGTAGGCATATTTTGTAGTAGAATATCCTATCTCATCTTGATGTCCTCATCAAGGGATCTTTTCTTTCTTCCTTCTAATCTTTCAAATAGGTCCTTCCTTTCTTGACCTTCTATTTCAATTAGATTCTTTTTGAAGGTGAGCATGTTCTCCACAACTATATCTTCTATCTTAGTTTTCTCTTCCTCATCATATCTATCAAAATATTTCTCAATAGAAGTAAGCTTACCATCATTTACTACTCTCTTTTTTAGAACCTTTAAGTATGGCCTAAACAAATTCCTTGGTGCTTCCTGGCCTTTCTTTTGTTTAGCTTCTTCTACTTTCCTTTTATCTGCTTGAAGTGCCCTTTGATTTTCCTCTTGAAGTTTCCTGTATTTTTTATCTTCTTGTTCTTTCTTCTTTTGTTCCTTGGTTTTCTCAGTATCCATCATTTGAGATTCCTTGTTTTGTTCCTATTCTTCTGTGGTCTTTTTCTGCTTTTTCTTCTCATGTGAAGATGGAGGAGTGTCAAGTGTTTTTCTTTTCTTTCTAGGCCCCTATCCATGGCCTTAGGTCTAGCTTTGGGAGGTGTTTGTCCTTGTGTAGTAGCTCTTGTTTCCTATCTCTACGATGTTCTCCTAGTAGGTGTAGGAGTCATATTTTTATTTCTCTTCTTCTTCTTCAACCTCCACTACTTGAGGTGCCTCTATGCTATATTTAGGAAGGGGAATATTATATTTCTCCCCAAGTTCTGCCACCTTTTCCCAGATAGTTTTCATTTCTTCTTTTGATATGCCATGTTGCCCTGCTATTTTTTCAACAAGGGATTCCACTTTCTTCTCCCTTCTCCCTTTTACCAATTCTAACCTAACTTCTGAGTACTTTTCTTCATATGTACCCCATCTCTGAACATTAGGGTCTTTAGGTGATTGTAGAACATGTTGAATGTGAAGTTCTAGAATGGTGTAGTCTACTTCATAGCCCATAGGAGTAGCCCATGAAGTTATAGGTTCCAATGCCTCAAAACATGTGCAGTCAATATCCACCGTGAAATATATATCATTTTTTATATTTATCCACTGGTCTCCAAGGGATCCTTTCCATTTCATGCATTTGTTTCTAAAAGAGTTTCATCATTCCTACAACTTCAACATACCTTTTCTGCTCATCACTTCTTCTGTAGCAATCATTGATCATCTGCATGGTGCATCTATCAAATCTCCATAGATACATGTTAGGAAATATTCTCATAACATGAAAGAATGTGTACATTATTAATGATCCAAATCTGAAGTGAGTTATCATGTTCCTCTTTATTCCTACCAAATTCTCCATTAGATGTTGCCTTAGGACCTCGCATAAATCAGATTCCTCATCTTCAACTACCATTTTATATGCCATGTGTAAAAAACTAGCTAAAACACTATTTATCCTGCTACTATACTGGAACTTGTAACCCAATATCATTGCAACAAGTTTGACATCTTCTTGTGCGATGTCATTTACTGTCATTTCTCTCTTGTTCCATTTAATTTTGGTTAGTTTCTCCACTTCAAATCTAATATTCTTTTCTATTGTGGGAATTTTACCTGTCATAGGTAAACTAGTGATCTCATGCAATATGTATTTGGTGATCTTGGCTAGAGTTCCATAAATCCATATAAATTCATCATAAATCTTTCTCAACATAATCTTGATCTAGTTTAGTTCATCAAACTCAAATCTTTCCATGTATAACCCTTTCTACATTCTTCTCTTAGGGTTTGATCTACATTATATAACCCTAACATCTCATCAAGTATCTTTTTGGTGCCTATAAACTCAATCTTGTTATGTATATAGGCTCTGATGTCTTCAACATTAAGAACATCAACTGGAGTATGCAAGAATATGCCCTCTTGATCCTCTTGAGTGGATTTGAAGGGATGAATCTTGAAATTGTATCTATTCCTTTCAAGCACATTAAACACCTTGAGAGTATCTATGTTGATTGCTTTGCTATTTTAAATGACAAATATTTCTTAAGTTTATGGAAAATACCTAGCTTGCGTAGCCGTGTGAGGGTTTTGCGAACACAACTGTAAACTCTTCAAGCTCCAACAACTACTCCAAGATCTTCAATGATCTCTAATCTCAATATAAATGGTAAGTATTTTGACTACATTATTACCCTTATAGATAATTTGGCACAAGTTCCAAAAATTGCCCATAAAGTTGCAAGGAACTAGTGGTAGCTCAAATTGCTACATCTTCTCATAGAAATATCCAAACCAGATGTGATCTTGTCCAAGATCCTATACAATAGTAACTAAGCTTCCTTCAAGCTTGCACAAATTAACTCATCCATATAGGGGCTTTGTATCTGAATGGTGTTAATTTGTCATGCTCCCCCTAAGGCATACATTGCCCATAAAAAATATGGTGAGGCAATGCACCCTAGTAATGATTCCACAAGACTCTTAGGACTCTTTTGAGTGCTTGCACTCTGCTCTTCATATTTCTTAACTTCAAATTTAACAGGTTCATTCTGATTGACCCATTTCTCCTTGAATTCTACTTTTAGTTCCGCTAGCTCTTGTTCTTCATTTAATTCCTTTTCTTTTGTGAATGGTCTGAAGGACTTCTTTATTGGTCCTCTAAATATATAATACTTTGCAACATGTCTACCATTGTTTCATTTTAAGCATGTCGCATTCTTCTTAGGTTTCAATTGGTTGTAATCAATCTACAATTTGCAATACTTGGCAATTGTTGGAATTATTGAAAGGTGTGTACTGAGAGGGGAGGGGTGAATCAATACCCTTTAAAATTTTTCAAACTAATCCTTGTTAACAATAACTTTAATAACTGAATGTGTAGATTGCATTCACCATACATTCAATACCATATCTAAAATGTAAATGCATATAATTAAATCAATAAAACATACATGAAAATTCAATACACATGACAATGTATTTTGGTATCGTAGAGACCCTTGTTAGAAGGTAAAAACTGCGGTGGGGATGGAACCCACAAATCTTCACTTCTACAGAAATAAAGTTATCGGTTAAGGCTTACAAAGATTGATCACTTCTGGTGATCTTACCCTGTTAAGAGTAAAAAAAAGATCAGCTATATCTATGGTTAAAGGATTTTAGCTACACAATTCATGTGTGCACTCGGTTAAGAGATTTTACTAAGAATGGTTAAGTCCACTATGTTAGGAGATTTTGAGTGTGCTACAATTGTTAGAGAGTAACAGTGATATATGACCTGAATGAAATACAACTCAAATTGCTGATATCAAATTTGTTAAGTACAATAAAGATATCACCTTGTTGTGATGAGTATTTCCTTCTGAACTTCTTGGTAGCCTTATATCTACTCTGATAAACTAAATTCTTCTATCATGATCCTTCTATCATGATCCTTTTGTCAAAACCATGTTTGATCTTTAGATGTCCTTGAGTGTGGCTACTTCTTGATAATACTTGTCAAAATGACACCCTTACAAATTTTATATCAAACTAATTTGACCTAATTAGGGTTTTACATTATCTTAGAAAACCTAAGATCAACAGTTCATATGATTAACCTAGATCATCATTACATAGGAATCATCATTCATTAAATGATTACATCCACAATAAATATTCACCTCGATCTTGGTAAACTATTTTCTTTCTTGGCAAAAAGTTGTTCACCTTGAACTATGTGCCATTCCAAGATTTTATGTGAACTCTCGATTGCTTGGTAAATGTTGTCTTTCGGTCTTAGTGTTCACTGGAACTCGGTAATCCTATGTACTTGGTAATTGTTATACTCGGTAACCTCTTTGCTCGATGACTACTATGTATTGATAACTGACTGAACTATCTTCCTATGTTTACTGATTGTACAACTAAATAATAATGACAACACTTAATCCATATAGGAGTAAAAGGTAAAAGGTTTCTTAACCTCTTCCACTATCTTTTTAACTTCATCATTACTGGCATTAGAACCATTGTCTTGCATAGCATCATTTTCTTTACTTGTTTCCTTATCATCAGATTGTCCATGTTCTATATTTTTACTACATTCACATTTTTCCATATTTGCCTCATTCAAGATTTTATCTGTTTCCTTCTTGATAAAATCATTCAGGTGATCATATGTAGGTTTGCTAGACCTCATGTCTGATTTTATACATTATCTTATCTTATGTCCATACAAATAGAAATTAAAACAAAAACTAGTAAACCTGGGCTTAGAAATACCTTTTTTAGTTAATTTCTTTGATTGATCTTTATGGCTACAATCCTTGTCATTGTCCTTGCAAAGAGGTATCTCAAGTTCTGCTATTACAACCTTAGAATCTGACTTCTTAGCTGAATCAAGATTCACCACAAGTCTATATTTCCTCTAATTAGGATTGTCATTGAATCCTACTCATGTCATGTCTCCAACAGGTTTTTGCATGTCAATTTTCTCATCCAATTTCTTTATGCTCTCATGAAGTTTTTCTATGTGACCTTTGGTCTAATCAAGTTCACTAGTGATGGTGATGTAGTATATTTATACCTTGACATACTTTTTTTTAGTGCACTTAGTTCATTCTCCAAAGTTTGCAATCTATCCCTTGTGTTTGATAGTTCATTTTGCAACTTTTCTTTTTCTTCTCTTTCAGCATCAAGTTCTTTCATCGGGTTCAATTTTGTGACCTCTATTTAATCCTTCAAGGAATCTTGTTCATGTCTTAGTTTCTCAATTTGATCTTTATCTGATAGCTCCTCATTTTGTGCTTCCATGAGATCATCTCTCAATTTTCTCTCATGTTTAAGTTGTTGTTTTAATTTCTTGATAAAGTCATCTGCCTTCCTTAGCTTGTACTTTAGATCGACTCTATCTGCATTAGCAATGTCCACATCCTCCAATGCCATTTCATAATTCTTCTTCAAGTTCTCAAAATCCATCTTGATCTCCCTAAAGATGTTAAGCTTTTTATTTAGGGGCCTAATGCTCTGATACCAATTGTTAGGATTTGGTAACACTAAGAGGGTGGTTAATTAGTGTTATGGTACTTTACTAAATTCTTAAACTTCTTTATCTTATTAAAACAACATATAAATATATAGCATAAGATAAATAACCATGCAACAAAAACAAACATAGAAGAACTCATAACACCATGTTTATTTTTGAGGAAACCTTGTTAAGGGAAAAAACCTGGTGGGGATGGTACCCACAAATGTCTGTACTATAAGTATAATAACCTTGTTAGGAGTTTTGACCTTGTTAGGAGCTGAGTATTACAATATTTAGGTCCTTGTTAAAGGATATACCCTATTAGGAGTCTTTATAATGTGATCTTAATTAAGGAATCGACCTTGCTAAGAGTCCATCCCTATTAGAGGCAATCAAACCTTGTTAGGGGTGTACAATAGGTGCAACAACACTTATAATCAATATGTTGTCTTGAATACAAAGATTTAACAAAGTATTCCTTGAAGAAATCCTCTTATTCTCCTTTCTCTTGATCTTTGGTCTTCCCCTTAGATGCCTTCACAATTCACATCCATCTATATCATGATTATCATCATCGCACACTTTTAAAAAAGTGTATGTATACTTATACCTTGTTAGAGGCATATTAAAAAGCTAGTCGACATTACTCTAGCTAAACATCATATAATTTAATACTCAATTTCACACTTCATTAATATTCTTATTCGACCTTAGATCCAAGAAAACATAAAAAATTATCTTTCTAATCTCTTGCAAAGTTGGCCTTAGTGATCACCAACAAGTTATACTCTATTTACTATCATCACATCCAATAAATTGATCATATCTCTTCGATACCTCAACATTAATAGTGCAACCTTACACATGTATTCACTTGGGCCCTGCAAGCATGTATCAAAGATCGCATGCTTTAACGAAGCTCCTGGGAAGTTTGCTATGTTTTTTTGTTAGACTGGGTCACAGGAACAGTCTATGGACTTTGGCATTTTCCTTCACCAATTACATACAAACATATTGATGATATCCAATATGTGCGATCATAAATCTAATAAGTGTTGCCATAAATGACAATATTCCATATGTGCATGTGCATATGTGTGCATGGGCTAACCACTTGCCAACAAAAACTTGATTTCCCACAAGATTTTCTACAAACATAAATAATTTCATAACAAAGAAAGGTGAATTATGGCCAGGGATGAAAATGCATGATTGGCGTATCTTCATTAAGGTAATTCATTTTCTTGTATATTTACTATATATTTATTGTAAATATAATTTAGAACAACAGAGAGGGGGGTGAATCACTTGTTCTTAGGTCCAGATGTACCAATTCAACTTTTAAACACTTCAACAATCTCATATCTAATCACCAACACAACTCGGTCTCTAAATAATATATATACCAGAAACATATATCATGCAGTCCACTGTCCAATAATATTTATCTTGCAGAATATAAAAACATACCCATCAAAACATTCACACAAGTATAACACCAGGATTTATAGTGGAAACCCAACTTGGAAAAAACCACTTTGTAACATGTTACTAATATTTTCACTCTTCTGAAGTGAGCTTTGTTAAAATCCAACTTTGTTAAAGGTTTACAAACACACTTCTAGGTGTGACCCCATTAAAGGATTTCAATCACCCTGTTAGGAGTTGCCTTGTTAGAGGACTTAAGAACATACCATTAGAATGTCACCTTAATTAAAGGATTTAAACAATGGCTTTTAGATCAACCTTGATTAAAGGATTTAGAATGATACAATGGTTAGAAAGTAGCAGTAGTTTCTGATCTAAAAAACATACAACTCACTTTGCAAATAACAGATCCAATTCGCACATATATGTTGATTTAATGACTTAGTTCCATTTCCATCTCCATCTTTGATTTTCTCAAAATTTTCTTCAAGCAATCACAACTATGATCAACTCTTTCACCTTTAGCCTTCTTCTTAGACTTATCAGTCAATAACATCAACAACTCCAGCATGCTCTGGCATACACTTAGATTTTCCTTTATACCTCTTCAATAGGTAGATCCATATTTTGTTGTTTAATCTCCTCTGTATATCTTAGGTTAGGTTAGATTCATTGAATCCTTCCATTATTTAAGTTCTTCATCCTTCCTTCTAGAAACATCTTCAATCTCATTATTGAATCCATAATAAAATGATTTACCATGCATTAAATTCTCCATACAATTAATTAATAAAGTCAAAATGATTTACATAACCCAAGAATTCAACTATGTCAGCTGGAAATCTGAATTCTTCCTCCACATGTAAATTACTGACGCTTGGTCAATACTGTGTTCATCTCCTTGGTCATCACTGTGTAACTCGGTCATCTCTACAAACTGTCTTCCTCGACGAACACCGTCTTGCTTGGTAATTTCCTGACACTCAACATTTCCTAATGTTCGGTCAACACTAAAGTTACTCGACATATACTGGTGCTTGATTGACACTAACATCACTCGGCTTCAACTAGATTTCTTTACTTTTTCTTGGTTAACCCTACTTCTTCAGTCTTTCTTCTTACTTAGATAAACAATACATTATCTTATCATTGTGCTAAATAATCAAGTACTTATTGAAGTATCAAATAACTCAACATTTCCCTAGGTTCTATTATTATCTCCCTTGCCCTAATCCTTTTCATAAATCAATAGATATAGTAATCTCTTAAATAGCAACTGCCTTACCAGTTAAGGTTTGATATCAATGACAATACAATAATTACTTCAATTGCAGTTTCCAACAATCTCCCTCTTTGGCATTGATGACAACACCATATGAATAACACATGATTTACCAACCAATCCAAAAAAATTTCATTTCATTAGAAATATTTATAATATCCTTAGCTTCATTCTGATTCTTAACAACTTAGCCTTGCTAGACCATTTAGACAGTTACTCCCTCTGAATCTTTTTTGTCTCTCTCCCTCTGATTCTCTGAATCTTCTCAGTGTTCTTTATGCCTGTGTTTTCTCTTAATCTCTCCCTTTATCTAAATCTCTCCCTCTTTGACAATAATGCCAACGCAGTATCTAGAACTTACATCTTTCATATGTAGATATCATCTTGTTAGTTCAGTATCAATATTTTTCCCTCTATCATCTTTCTTATGACTGTTTATCATCTTTGCTATTCTTTTTACAACTCTAGGTAGCTCCTAAAGTGTGACCTTTCCTGCATCAATTTGTCAAATGTTCTAAGTATCACATTTGATGCAATGCTCCTAGCTTGACTAGGCAGCCTCAGTTAGGGGAAGCACCCCTAATTTACCTCTAAGATATTCATGAGCATCCTTAGGTAAAGATTTTATGAATATGTCTGCTAGTTGTTCCTTTGTATTCACATATTCCATTCTCACTTCTTTATCTTATACCAATTCCCTCAAGTAATGATACTTGATAGCAATATGTTTGGTCTTTGTGTGCATCACTAGATTCTTTGATATGTTAATGGTACTTGTGTTATCATAGAATATAACAACTGGTTCAGTGATCTCTTCTTTCATACCTTTCAACAATTGCTTGATCCATACCAGATTTGAACAGTTCACTGCAGTTGCTACATACTCAACTTCTACTGTAGATTGGGAAATGCAGTTTTGTTTCTTGCTTGTCCATGAGACTAACCTCTATCCAAGAATGAAAGCTCCACCCCTTGTTATTTTCCTGTCATCAACATTTCCTACCCAATCTGCATCATTGTAGACTCTCAGTTCAAATTTCTCATTCTTCTTGTAGTACAATCCATACTCTTATGTCCCTTTCAGATATCTCAGTATTCTCTTCACAACCATCATATAATTTTCCTTAGGATTGGTAGAGAATATTTCCATAGTCCCAACTACTAGGGCTATATCTGGCATGTTGTGGATAACATATTGTAGCTTTCCAATCATGGATCTATACAGGGTTTGATTTACTTCAACAATATCATCAGTTTAGATGATTTCTGTCCAGTAGCCATAGGAGTACTCACTACCTTGAATCCTCCATTCCAAAAGTTTTTAGTATCTCTTTAACATATTTAAATTGTGTGATAAAGATACCTTTCTCCATCTGATAGATTTGTAAACCAACAAATAATTTGATCTCACCAAACATAGACATTTCAAACTCAGTTTGCATCTCATTTGAAATTTTTTGACATAGGGCATCTTGTCCTCCAAATATGATATCATCTAAAAATATTTCAACTAACAAAATCCCTTTACCTTCTTTAGCTTTCATGTACAAATTATTGTTGTCATTTGTCCTTGTAAAGCCAATCTTTATCAAGTAGTTGTGTAGCCTTTCATACCATTCTCTTGGGGCTTTCTTTAATCCATACAATGCCTTGCTCAATTTGCAAACCGTATTTTTCTTCTCTAGATCAACAAATCCTTCACGTTGTTCAATGTATACTTCTTATTCTAATATACCATTCAGAAATGCAGATTTAACATCCATCTGATATACTTTGAAATCTCTGTAAGAATCATATGCAAGTAGAGTTCTTACTCCTAATCTTGCTATAGGGTCAAATTTTTCCCTATAGTCTATTCCTTCTTCTTGTGCATACCCCTTGCATACTAGTCTTGCCTTGTTTCTTATGACTTATCCATGTTCATTAAGCTTGTTTTTGAATACCCATTTTGTTCCAATACCATTCTAGTTTTCTGGTCTCGTCACCAGAGTCTAGGTATCATTATTTTCTATTTGATCTATTTATTCATTCATAGCTTGAATCCAGTCTTTATTTTCCAAAGCATCTCTTATTGTCTTAGGCTCAAACTCACATAATAAACATGTAGGGTCTTTCAACCTACTTTTGGTTAAGACTACAACTTCCTTATCTCCAATGATTTTCTTAGGCTTATGATGTTTTCTTACATACTGTGCCAATGTAGGTTCAGATTTATTTTCTCCTTGCTCTTCAGGTTCATCATGTAAAATATAAGATTCTGCTTTTGATTGCTCAACAACACCCTCCTGATGCTTGACAACACCCTCATGATTCTTGACAAAACCCTCTTGATGCTCGACAACATCCTCTTGATGGTTGGCAGCATCATCCTGATGCCTGACATTTCTTATCCATGACTTTTCATCTGGTGTAGGTGTGTTACTTTCTCTCCTTCTTCCATATAGATAAAAGATCTATAGTCTTTAGGTTCTCTTTTTCCTTCTTGTTCATTTTTCTCTGCATATTCATCAACTCTCACATTTGCACTTTCCACAATATTGTTAGTGTTAGAATTCAAATAGTACTTATAAGCTTTACTCTTTGTGGAATAACCTAGGGATATGCCTTCATAACTTTTTGCATCAAAATTTCCATTTCTATTGTCCTTTAGTATATAGCATTTACTCCCAAAGATTCTAAAGTATTTCACATTAGGTGTATATCCATGCCATAATTCATAAGGTGTAACATTTGTACATTTCTTGATTTGTACTCAGTTTAAGGTATAAATAGTTGTACTTAAAGCTTCTCTCTAGTATTTATGTGCAACATTCTTCTCAATCATTAGTGTCCTTTCACACTCCATAATAGATCTATTTCTCCTCTCAGCTATACCTTTTTATGGAGGTGTTCTAGGTGCAAACATCTATGTCTTGATTCATCTATCATTGCAGAACATATTGAACTCATTTGTTATAAACTCTCCACCTTGATTAGATCTCAAACATTTTAGGCTTCTACCTGTTTCTTTTTTAACCTTTTCCAAATACCACTTAAACAACTAAAATGCACTATATTTTTCTTTTAAAACATAACAGTCATCATCCTAGTGTAGTCATCAACAAAAAAAATAAAATACTCAGCACCATAATAACTTTGTACACCCATAGGTCCACAAAGGTTAGTATGAACCAAATCCAAAGCATTCTCAAAAGTAAATATGTTTCTCTTGAAACTAGACTTAGTCATTTTACCCAATTGACATTGTTTACACATTACATTATCAGGTTTCTTCAATCTCATAAAACTTGTAACTTTCTTCTTTTTACTAATACTCAATAGATTGTCAAAGTTAACATGCCATAGCCTCTTATGCCATAACCAAACATCATCAAATTGTGCAAACAAGCATGTCTCTTCAGATAGATCTAGATAGAACAAATTACCTCTAGTTTACTCTCCACTTCCAATTAGTTCACCAGTAGCATCAAATGTTTTAGCCTTTTTGTGATGAAATTCCACTCGGTAACTAGTGCTATTAAGTTGTGCAACACTCAACAAATTATAGTTAAGACCTTCAACCCAATAGGCATTTTCACACGTGATCTTATCAATTAGCTTAATTGATCCTTTACCTCTCATAGGACATGGTGCATCATTACCAAACTTAACAATTCTACCTTTGTAATGATATAAGGTTTCAAATTTACTTTTATCACCAGTCATGTGATGTGAGAAACCACTATCAATAATCCATTTATCACCTTTACTCACATAAGAAATAAGTGAAATTTTCTCATCCTCATCAAAATCATCTTTCATAGCAACATAGACTACTTCAATATCAAAATCATCACTATCACTATCAGTTTCCTCTTCTACAATATAACAAGATTTCTTACCTTTATCCTTGTAATCTCTATACCTACGGTAATCTCTATTATCTCTTTTATCCTTGTACTTTCTTTCTCTTTCATCATCCTTGTCATTCCTGTCAGGACACCTTGCAGAAATATGGCCAACTTGGTTACATGAGAAGTAGATTATAGGAAGTTTACCTTTATATTTTCCTTTTCCTCTCTTCAATCTTCTAGCCATGAGTTCCTCAAGATCATCTAGTTCCTCATCATAAGTGTCACTATCACTTTCATTATCACTTTCACTTTTCACACATTTTTCTTTTTCTCTCTTATAGTTATGTAAAACCATTTGTGACTTGAATGTAGATTCAACATTAGGAACAATGTAGTTATCATAGTTAGAAAGTTCAAAAGTAGTAAGCTTACCAACAAGGCTTTCCAGAGTTAAAACATTACCAGGGTTGCATCTTGATTCTTGAATTACTGAAATTTTGATGGCATATATAGGAAGCAAAGTTCTTAATACCTTTCTAATGACAATCTCATCATCAATGTTTCCATTAGCTCCTCTAATAGCATTCACTATCACCTTGATTCTCCCACAATATTGAGTAATATTCTCACCTTCTTGCATTTTCATCTCATCAAACTTACCTCTCAAGCTTTCACCTTTTTCTCTCAGTACATTTGTATCACCACCATAGATAGTTGCAAGAGTATCCCACATTTTCTTTGCAGTAGTGCAATCCTTGATGTCTTCAAATTTAGGATAGCTTAGAGCAGATGAAATCTCCAACATTTCTTGATTGTGCTCCTATTTTGCTTTCATCTCCTTGGCAGTCAAAGGTGCAGCAAGTATAACATAGTCATGTTCAACATAGTATTTCACTAAATCTCCAATACTAGCTAGATGCAATTTCATCAGACTCTGCCATGTAGGGAAGTTCTCCTTGTTCAACTTTGGTACCTCCTTTTTATACATTTTGGTCATTTGCTTCAAGTACCTTTAAACTTGTTCACTGTAAGCACCAAGAGCTCTGATACCAATTGTTAATATAATTTAGAAAAATAGAGGGGGGGGGGGTATATCAGTTGTTCTCAGGTCTAGATGTACCAATTGAACTTTTAAACACTTCAACAATCTTAGATCTAATCACCAAAACAACTTGGTCTCTAAAGAATATATATACCTTGTTGGTGTTCAAAATGGACGCTTATGCTCTTAGGCTGCCAATATACCCTCAGGTTGATTTTAGGACTGGTTAGTTCCAAAATGTATAAGGATCTTAGGGTAATTGGACCAACTATAGGGACAAGACTTCCCTCTTCACTTCTGGCTCTGCAAAACCAAGGCGGGTGCACCTAACCCAGTGAAAACTATACTTCACACACCACAGACTAGGTCCAAACAATAGATTGAATAGTAAGAAAGTGCTAAATGCTAACCTCACATTCATTGACTCTCCATTACTATAGGGTGTTACTACTATCAACCAAATACAATTAAAACTTGAAAAGGTGTTGATATATGAAGATGGAAAGAAGTAAACAAGAGCCAATCAAGCATTGAACTCAACTGAATATACTAATCCCTGATCAGTGCCATTATCCATTGGGAAAATCTCAAATACAAACATTGAACATGAACCAACTACTGTCTAAGACTCATAGCCATAAATACAAACATTCTAGCCCATCCACTACTTATAACATCCTTCTGCAGACAAATCAAAGTGAATCTATGTCCTATCCAAAGTATATTTCACTTGATCCTAGATCAAGAACTGAAGACTAGAACATATACAAAGCTAATCCTATGCAATAGATCAGAAAATCTAGAATTCACAAGATTGACACCAAGGAGAGACTTGAAAGCTTGAAATAATTGTATTAAGTATAATGAATCATGTACATGTTCAAAGCAGAGAAGAGAGAAAACCACTTCAATAACCTGCAAAAGACTACAAGGAAATTCTAATCAATCTAATACAATATGATACCGCCTGCTACAACTCCCTAGAACTAATCAAGATTAGAACCCTTTCAAAATAAAACATCTTACTTCTTATACCCCTAGTCACCTTGGAATCCTTAAAAAGGATGCATCAAGCTTCAGGCAACTAGGGTTAGGGTTTCAACAACTCAACCAACTAGAAACTACATCAGAATTTATTGCAGGGGAAGAAACATAAGCAACCCAGAGAAAAAAAATCTTAGACGGATCCACAATCATCAAAATCTGTGAGGACAGTACAAAACAACAAGGAATTGCCATGAACACCAGTCAAATCGGCCACCTACAAACATATCTTGAGCACAAAACCATACTTCTCCTGGCACAAAAACATCATGCCACCTACCATAGGGACCCTTGGACCAATCTGCAACAACCAGCGCCACCAAATCAATTGAAACCGGCCATTAAAACCATAAATTTTGGTACCTTCTGTCACCTGAAACCCTCAACAAATTTGAATTTGAACTTCAACGGTCATTTTATGGCTTTAACAACAAATCATGGTCAACATTTAAAATCAGATCAACCTTAAGTCACAACTATCAAATCTCTCCCTTTCATGGTCTTTTATGATCTTAACTCAACTTCCACCCTGGGTTTGCCCTCTAGCGACCCTGCGAAAATGCATTTCCAATTCATGAGAAGAAAACTTAACCCACCTTCTAACTCCGTGACCTGGTGACCATAGGAAAACATTAACCTCGGTCCCACATTTAGCGAACTAGTGACAAAAGGTCACTATCAGTTCATGAAACACTTTATCTATCTGCCAGAAAGTTTAGTGATTCCATGAATGCTTGTTCGTTGAACCGCTAAAACACTTAGAGAACTGCCACTACTTCATGTGAATGAGCGAAGCCTTCATAAATTTGTCAGACCGCCAAAACATTTATCAGAACCACTAAGCCTTCACCAAGAAGATCAACGGCTATCTGAAGTTCGCATACCCATCTGAGATTGTATCAGATTACATGCCCACCGTTAGATCAAGAATCTCCTCCCATCTTTGACAACCCTCTGACACAAAACAAAATCAACGGCCGTCACAAGATCTTAAGCCTCTGACACACTCAATGAGATCATATGCTATTCATTGATTCACTGATAGGATCAAGACCCTCTGACAAGCCTGGGAACCAGGTCCCACTGACAACACTCCACTTCATACTCCCATGTACCAATGAGATACTGCCCAGTCAACACACCTAGCAGTGGACCCGCTCGAAAAGAAAGGCTACGTCACAAAAATGAATCAATGGCGGGCATAACTTCGCATACCTCTGACAAAACCCTTGCACTTTAGTGACAACCGTTAGATGGAGATGGTGTCAGAGAGGGGCCTTGGAAAGTGTTAAGCCAAAACATAGGAAAAACTAAACGTTGAGACTTAGGCTTTAAGGAAAATATCAGGCGCAGGGGACTATAGGAAAAACATTAAATTCATCGGAAGTAGAAACTTAGGAAAATTTAACACTGGGGCCAACCAAAATATAAAGCACGTGCATTTAAAAGTTTTTAAGTGACCCGAAAAGGTAACACAAAATTAGAAAAGGGCCAGGACTTTTCAAAGGGTTTTTGTATGCAACGGCTATATTTTTAAAAATTTGAACCAAGGCTAAAGGTAGAGACCTAAAAATAACTGCAGAGCCCAGGGGAAAAGGGCTAGAGCCATGAAATTTTTTGCATGTGCTAACATACCTTAAACATATAACATTTAGTCCACTGTCTAATAGTATTTATCTTGCAGAATATAAAAATATACCCATCAAAATATTCACACAAGTATAACACTAGGATTTATAGTGGAAACCCAACTTGGGAAAAACCACTTTGTAACATGTTACTGATATTTTCACTCTTCTAAAGTGAGCTTTGTTAAAATCCAACCTTGTTAAAGGTTTACAAACACACTACTAGGTGTGAACCTATTAGAGGATTTCAATCACCCTGTTAGGAGTGGCCTTGTTAGAGGGCTTAGGAACATCCCATTAGAATGTCACCTTGATTAAATGATTTAAACAATGACTATTATATGAACCTTGATTAAAGGATTTAGATTGACACAATGGTTATAAAGTAGCAGTAGTTTTTGATCTAAAAAAAATACAAATCACTTTGCAAATAACAGATCCAATTCACACATATATGTTTATTTACTGACTGAGTTCCATTTCCATCTCCATCTCTGATCTACTCAAAATTTGCTTCAAGCGATCATAACTATGATCAACTCCTTCGCCTTCAACCTTCTGCTTAGACTTATCAGTCAATAACATCAACAACTCTAGTGTGCTTTGGCATACACTTAGATTTTCCTTTATACCTCTTCAATAGGTAGATCCATCTTTTGTCATTTAATCTCCTCCATAGAACTTAGGTTAGGTTAGATTCATCGAATCCTTCCATTATTTAAGTTCTTCATCCTTCCTTCTAGAAACCTCTTCAATCTCCTTATTGAATCCATAATAAAATGATTTACCATGCATTAAATTCTCCATACAATTAATTAATAAAGTCAACACAATTTACATAACCCAAGAATTCAACTGTGTCGGCTATAAATCTAAATTCTTCCTCCAAATGTAAATTACTGATGCTCAGTAAATACTGTGTTCATCTCCTCAATCATCATTGAATAACTCGGTCATCTCTACAAACTGTCTTCCTCTGCTAACACTATCTTGCTCGGTAATTTCCTAACACTTGACATTTCCTTATGTTCGGTCAACACTAAAGTTACTCGGCATATACTGGCACCCGGTTGACACTAACATCACTCGGCTTAAACTAGATTTCTTTACTTTTTCTCTGTTAAGCCTACTTCTTCAGTCTTTCTTCTTACTGAGATAAACAATACATTATCTTATCATTGTGCCAAATAATCAAGTACTCATTGAAGTATCAAATAACTCAACCTTTCCCTAGGTTCTATTATTATCTCCCTTGCCCTAATCCTTTTCATCAATCAATAGATATAGTACTTTCTTTGATAAAAAATGCCTTACCAGTTAAGGTTTAAAATCAATAACAATACAACAATTGCTTCAATTGCAGTTTCCAACAATTTGTATATTTCATGTACTTTCATTGTATTATGTTTACTAGTTTTGGAAAAATAATGAAAAGATCATTTTATAATTGTTGCAATATGTTCTGCCTCTATCTCTTCCAAAAAAATTTGACAACAATGTAAAGAAAGTTATATATGATCTTGGAAAATACACAAGGTAAGTAGTGATATGTGCTCAATTGTTTGTATAGATATTATATTTTCTATTTATTTTACTTGTTATGTAATATATTATATATTATTTTGTTAAATCTCATTAATATATTTGTGTCTTGAACCACTTGTAGATGGTTGTCATCTAAAGAAATCCATAAATCAGAAAAGAATTATTGGAAGATAAAAATTCCTCATCTAATGTGTGAAATCCAAAAGTGTGTACCTTCGACATTTTTCAATGCACATGAACACTACTTCATACACCAAGTTGAGGAGATTGGATTGTGTGGACCTATACACACAAGGTCAATGTGGATGGTTGAGATGCACTTGAAGTTTTTTAAGGCTCTGGTTCCACAAAGAGCACATCTTGAGGGTTCTATGCCGATGGAGGAATATATGGTATACTAAATTATGGTTTACATTACTGAATATCTTCCTAAGTTCATAGCAAAGATCTATGTAGATCGCATTTGGGATCTCAACTCCATTAACAAATTCGAAGGGGAGTACCTAATGGGGAAAGGTAGATTGAGGAAAGTGAGAGGTAATTATAAGATGTTCATGGACATTAATTAGAATACATTTTACATTTAATTTTTATATATATTGTAATTTATTAATTATTAATCTTCAATATACATCAATTATAAATTAAGGTCATATATCATGGTTATAATTAACTAATTATATGTAATTTGTAAATTTTTATTTATTTTTTATATAGTTGGTTGAGAGTGGGATGCACTACATTTGTATGGTACAAATAATCTTGATTGGATGACGGTATGGATTAAATGATGTGAACAATCTAGTCGCACATTAAGATGGGAAGGTGTGGCTTCATTGGTTAAAGAAGCTCATTGTAATGGAGATTCCAATGTTACACCAAGGGAAATTGATTTAGCATGTGGTTTAAGAGATAAACAGGTACGTATAAATATATTAATCAACCATATTATTTAATTTTTTTCTATTATATTGATGTGTGTGTCTATATATATATATATATGTTTTGTTTTCATACATTCGACTAAAAATAAATATGTTTATCAACTATTGATGCAATAATTTTTACATGTTTGACATATTGCCGGTGAAACACCAGAAGGCTATGTAGTGCAATGGTCATAAATTTTGAATCGAAAAGTTGGATGACATGAAGAAACTTGTGATTCTAGGATACCTACAGTCTTTCAGGTGACTAATGTTTCATCTAGAAGTGACATATATCCTAAAGTCTTAGAAAAATGATACTTTACTACATTTTGGATGATATACTTGAGTGTGAATTTAAGTCCTTCAAATTAGTTATGTTTGTCATCCAATGGTACATTCTACGATTGAATGAAAATGATAATGAGAGAACTTTTATTGAACATGATAATGGATTTATAATGGTTAATACAAGGTGGTTTGAGCGAGTTGAAAATGAGACCTATTTTCTTCCAAGCCAATGTGAGTAGCTACATATTTTACTCAGAGGTTCCACATAAACCGGGTTGGTCATTTGTTGTTAGACATGATGCAAGAGGAAGGTTGGTAAAGTATAATATGATGGAAAAAGAATATACCAAAGAAGTAGATGATGATCAGGATCAATAGTTAGTTGATGATGTGCATAAGGAAGATGTTGAAGAAGAGGAACTAGATTGTGATGATGTAGGATTTAATGTTCATTAAGATGATATCCATGTGGATGATGACATTATCAAAACTTATACCAATGATTATGATGATATGACCAATCCTTACAATGTCAAATGTGAATCAAATGGTATAGACAAAGATTTGGATGAAGAAGAAGATCAATTCCATGATTGAAATGTATGAGGTATGTGATTAATATATTATCTATTTGATATTGATTTCTTGATAAATTTTATTTGACTTGTGTGGCTACATAACTAATTCATTATGTTTTAATTTTAACATCGTTACATAATTAATTCATGATGTACCTTTTAATGTTTTTAATTCTTTATTGATACATTATTTTTTGATATATATGAGATGAGGCAGGATTTTTGGCAACAAACTTATATGATGTGTTTATTGATGGAATATAGATTGTTTATTGTTTATATTATGGATGGTGATTTATGATGCATATGTGATGGATTACAATATTTTTATGATTATTCTAACTTGTTGTGTATGTAGGATGTGTGATATGCTTATGATTTATTATGATATGATGTGTTAACATCTGTAATGATGTAGGATGGATGTGATGTAGTGTATGATTATGCTAACATATGCATGCATGATCTCTATAATGAGTTCCTATTATGATGTATGGTGCACCTAATGAGTTATGTTATGTTATGCATATGATTCCTATGATGTATGTTTAAAATGGATGCTTATGATGTTTATGATGGATTAAAATGATGATGTCTAATATGATCAAATGCATTGTGATTTCTATATTTATGAATGTATATGTAATGAAAATAATATGGATGTACTAATATGGATGGATAAAAATGTATTGTATATGACTTAATAAATTAACTAAATGTACCTTACAAGACTCATTTTACATCAATATATTATCATATACCTAAACCTTAATTATAGATCAATGGATCAATGCAATACTAATTTACATTAGTGAATTAATAAGAATAATTAATAAACACCTTATGGTTAATGAATATGAGTTATAGTTAAACTAATATGTCCATATGCACATATTTGGTATTAGGGTTAGCCTTAAATAAGGTACATTTAGTTAATTATATGCATTAGTCCACTTAAGATCATATAAGGTTTCTATAGAGTGTATTGACTTATAATGAAGGGATTTTATAGGGTGTATTGACTCATTTTACATCAATCATTAATTCATTTATTTTAGATACATTCAAATTTTATTAGGTACACTTAGGTTCACATTATTTAAGTTCATATGCATTGATCCATTCATCTTAGATGAGTTCATTTTAAATACATTTAGTTAATTATATGCATTAGTCCACATAAGATCATATAAGGTACATTTAGTTAATTATATGCATTATAATAATTGTCTATTGATTAAAATGATAGATCAATAAATGCAAAATAATTGTATATACCCTATAATGATGTAGATACTATTATTAAATTAAGGTATTAACTACTATCTAGGGTATAATTATGTTATCTAAAAACCTTAACAATGTATCAATGCATATAGCTTATCATTAATTCTATGTATAATTAGGTTTAGGGTTTATGATATTATAAATTTTCAAAATCATCATCATATGTATTGACAAAAATGTGTGCATCCTTGTGTACTAGTTAAGTCTTATTTGTGTAGCATTTATTATTTCTTCACACAAAGCCACATGTACATTTCGTAAATTAAACAATAAATAATTTTCATTTTAACTATTTTCAACTTATAGATCAATGAACATTAATAATAGGTAAAGACATATTGTAACTTAAATGTATTTATACATATTTAATATTATTAATATTTAAATAAGTAATATTAGTTTCTATTCTAATCCCTAAATATCATCCATATCTTTGACCCTTAATCCTAATTGTATCCCTAAATATATATCAACCATATCCCTTAATCCTAATCCTAATCATAAATATTAAACATTAATTCTAAATATTGAACCCTAATCCTAATGATAATTTAAGCTAATACCCTATTTATTATTAGGATTATGATTATGATTAGGCTTTAAAAAATATATTGTAAATGTATGATTAGGATTAGGGTTTAATATTTATGATTAGGGTTTAGCATTTATAACTAGGGTTTACTTGATTAGAATTACAATTAGACTTTAACTATATTCAAACTTCACCCAAAATGTGTAAATGGGTGCAAATCATGTTTTTGGACCATATGTGGTTTATTATCAAAGTTTTTAAGCTATTTTGATAGCTTAGGGACACTACTTTTATGGGAAAATGTAAAAGTTGTCAAAAGTTGCTATGCAACTGTGACAACATTTTATGCAATTTGTTGTCCAATAGACAACTAATTCAAAAGTTAGTTGGAATCAGTTGTGACAAGTCCCAATTGGCCTATTTGAGTATAAGTAACCCTTGTGAACTTGGTTTGACAATAAATATAGTTTTTTATTCATGCTTTAGGACCCTAAGGGCTAGAAAGGTGATTGGATTGTGCCAAACACATCTATACAATCAGATGGAAACTTGAGTGGGTATAGGTGATGCATCTATTAGGATGATTTGTAATAATTTTTGATGTGAGGAGTTGTATCAAATAATGATTTGAGTGAACCAAGTACAAATAGTGTGTCCCTAAGTCCTTTTTAGTTAAGTGGTGTCATATTGATCCAGTTGGTGGCTTCGAGAGCATTGCAATACAAGTGTGATTCACGTTGGGTGGTGTATATGTAATGCAAATAATATGGATAGATAAAAATGTATTTCATATGACTTTAAAAATTAACTAAATGTACCTTATATGATCTTATATGGACTAATGCATAAAATTAACTAGAAAAAAGCATTGACAACTAACTCTACTTATTGAATTTTTCACAATTGGGGGAATTATGTAGTATTTGTTTTAATGTATATTCAAGAGGCTGCCTCTATAATATAGGTTAATCAATGGATAAAATAATTTATTTTCTATAGTAAGTCAAATTGTGATATTGTTAAATATGTATTTTTTTGAGTCAAACTCATTGATCCTATGTTTCATGAGTAGTGGTTAACAAGAACCCACTACTCCATAGTTAAGCTCGAGCTGGAGTAGAACTGGGATGAGTGACCTCCAAGAAAGTCTTGGTGCTTCACCTCTGTGAGCATCACTTAGACATAATGAGTGCTAAGTGTTCCATTCATTCTCATGAGAGATGGGTTAATCTTGTGCACTACTACTTATGAAACATGGGATCAATGAGTTTGACTCAAAAATTACATAATTGAATCCTGATTACAATATCATAATTTATATAGCTAACTAGTATACATAAATAATTATTAGTTTAGATTTTATATACCTAATTAGTATATTAATAATATTATTTTTTAAATATAATATAATATTAAGTTATATATTTATTAATATATTCAAATAAGACTTAATATATAATATTTGAAATTCTACCTATATATAAATTATAAGATATTAATAATATACTATCAGGACTTTTCATTGTTCATTTCAAATTGGCACCTAATTTTTTTCATGTGGTTTTGAGTTATTGTGTCCATCCCTAGTCAAGATAAAGATGTGGAGCCATTGAACCACTAGACCATTATTCCCCAAAGTTGCTCTTGGTGTTGCTGAGAAGGGTGTTGATTCTCAAAGTGACGAGGATGGAGATGGGTTCCTTCATTCTTAGGAGGATAAACAACATTCTTGTGAGAAGGGATAGTCTCACACCATTGGGCTTAGTTATGGAAAATGCTCCCAACACCCTATCACTTTCCTCTCAAATTCCTACTATGATTGATTATTGAAAATGAAGCACATAGATACACCACTTCCAATAACACCAAACTATATTTTTTTTAAAGAAGAAAGATGGAAATGCTCTATTTTCTGAACTTATATTCACACTTCATCATTGGAATGAATATTTATGTAACATGAGTCTTTATTTCTTCCATGAATATGTGTGTGGGTTTATATTTTTCTTAGCTCCAAGGATTTGTACATTATATTCTTTAACATCATTATATGTATACAGCTTCTAAGACTTCCTCTTACCTTAAAACTTCAAAAATATTCATGGCTCGGGCTCCTCTAAGATTCATACTTATGGGTTTCATATTTTGTATATTTTAAACCCTAAAAGTTCAACCGTATTCTATTTGAGGCTCGAATGAGGTTTTCTCCAAACAAGGGTTTCTATTTGAAGTTTCTTTGTGAGATACTTTAATGAATTCTCTTTTCTTGTTTCAAATGAGGGATCTTTTTTCTTTCATATTTTTGAAAATAATTTATCTAAATTGGGAAAAAAAGAAACAAGGAACTTTCACTTCTTTCTGTAGACTCCATCCCTAATTTTGCCTTGGTTCTTTTTAATTTGTTTGAAGATTGACAACTTGTTGAAGTATGTGATTTTATTTAACTTCATTTCTTGTTTACCTTTAAAAGTTTATATCTATTAT
This sequence comes from Chamaecyparis obtusa, assembly GCA_027943335.1. Taxonomy (NCBI): domain Eukaryota; kingdom Viridiplantae; phylum Streptophyta; class Pinopsida; order Cupressales; family Cupressaceae; genus Chamaecyparis; species Chamaecyparis obtusa. The sequence goes on along the minus strand of BSBK01002554.1, from coordinate 1,679,144 downwards.
ATAACTTAATTATAGACTACTATTTGTAAACAAATTATGTTGTGGGATTGTTATTTTAAGAAAAATTAGGTATAACCCAATTTAGTGTTTCTAGTATGGTCAATTTAGTCCACTATTTTTATCAATATGGTCAAATATAAAACCAAAGACTAATCATATTACGAACTCCAATAATTTGTCCTTAAATAGCATTAAATAACCATGCTCTTGGTTGATCACCACAAGAAACTCCTTCAAGGTTGTCTATTGAAAATGTCTAATCACTATTTGGAGAAACTACTCAACCAAATGGATATTGTAATTATCCTTTCTTTTCCCTATGAAACACTAAGTGGAACATGGACATTATATTTTCTTACAAAACCTTTAAATGAATTGTCAAGATGCCACCTTATTGTCTGATCACACAATGGATCATATGGGACTGTCAATAGTCACCAAAAACTTCCATATCATTGTTAAGATAGTCACCTTCAAAAATTTCATTCAAGATATCAAGTAACCTTACCTTAGGTCTTCAATACATCCTTGGGAATACCTTTTCCTTCATGAAATGACCAAGATAGAAAGTAAAGAATGGAAACCTTCACTTATATAATTTTCATTGTTGTCCCTATCTAGATAGTCAGTATTTTATTTATGTAAATAGAGATACTAACACCTTAACACCCTTTTTCTATTTTATTGGAAAGTCTACTAATTTTTCCTAGTGTTTAATTGAACAAATCCTTTAACAATGTGATGCAGTCAAGACCAGAGAGATCTCCAAAGGAGATATCCAATATTGCAAAAAGAGACAACATGATGGAAAGAATAAATAACACAACAAGATATAACCAAATAACAACTTTATTATCCGATAACACCCAAATTACATCAAACATGTTAGGCTGTAAGGCCTTCCCAGTTACGACCATATACAATGAAAACAAGATTCAGATCCTCATTTCGATATGTCAACCTCAGAGTGATTCTCTCTCACCTCTCTACTACCCTAAATACTCCCAGGGCTACCCCAATTACAATTGCAAGCCCCACATTTATACACACTAGCCACCATAGGTCAGATTTCAAGTTATTACATATCCCAAAATAAACATATTAGACAAGGCTAGCCTAGATCCCAAATAATTACAACATTTAATTATTTCATCAGGTGTGATCCAACCACCAAGTCATCCACACATAGGTCCACCTTGAGATCCATGCCAATCAGCTCCAATGATTGGTAACCTCCACCACAATCCTCAACCATAAACTAGTGAACACAACTGAATCGATAACATGAAGAACACAACTAGTTAGCAAAGATGAAGCCATATCTCACAATCCATGACATCTGAAGAGGTGTGATCATAGACATATCCTCCATGAACACCAATGAACAAAAAATTTTCATCGCACACACTAAAGACCTCCACAACTCAACCACACATAGAATCTCTGAAAACTACCCATAATAAGGAAATTCAATAACCCATAAGGAAATTTCTCCAAGAAGATGTAAGATCGCTAGCGGCCCAAGATGACCCTACATAAGACACCCTAGGTAAATAGAAAAGTGTGTCCCACACTTTGATCTCACAATAAAACCTAAACACAACCTCATCTCGACCATCAGTTTCCTAATCCTCAAAGGAAAGAAGACAAACTGGTACACAAGCAACCTCTATTCCTCCAATCAAACCTTTGAATCCTCTACACCACAACCAACTAGTCAACACACCAAATAACATCAAAAAACTAATCATCATCCCCACCAAAATACATCATATCTACATTCTCCTTCACAAAAAATCCTTTCAACTCATCACCTTCCACTATCATCTTATCAATAAAAAGGAACTCAATATTTCTACCATCTTCATCATCAACCATCTTCAATTCTACAACATAAATAACAATATCCAAATGGAGAAACCTAGTCTACAACTCCTCATAAAAAAAAATATCATCATCACAAATGAAAACCCTATCCATAACATCCTCATACTGATCAACAATTCTATCAACATTCCTACTCTCACATCTAATAACAATAATTTCATGAACAACACCCATATTGAAAAAAACATTAGGCTCAACAACTACCCCAACAAGGTCATCTGATTTAGCCAAAGGAATATTAGTTCCAACTTCAACAACATCAACCTCCTCAAAATTATCCTTGGAAAAAGGTAACTCCTCCACATCATCAGCAATCTCATTAACAAAAAGATGCTTTGCAATTTTCACATTAGATCTAACCATTTTATCATGAAAATCAACTCCATCTACCACCTCAACCTTAGAAAGGTTAGTGTTTACTTCTTCAAACTTTACCTCTTTAGTAGCAACCCTAACTTGCATTTTCTTCCTCTGGACAAGCCTTTGCACAAGCCAAACAATCCTCCTCTAGATCAGTAAATTCCAACTACAATTCAATCTCCTAATCTCCTCAAGCTCACTAGCAATCTCTTCCAACTTCTTGATGTAGGGGAATTCTAGGGTACTCAGTGAATTTGCATGGTGGTGTATTATTTTGGTTCTGTGGTACTCAGTTGTAGCTTTAACTGATGACCTTAGTTATTGAAGGAAGCTCGGTCGTAGAAGGAACTCGGTGAAACTTCTTGTGCTCGGTGGAACTTGTGCTCGGTGATGCCTGTGTTTCTCAGTGTTTCTTGGCTTGGTTGATTGTTTCACTAGTGCTTAGTTGTTTCTCTGGCACTCAGTAGTTTTGGTTTACTGACTAGAGTTCTTGGAGATTTGGTTGGCTGACTTGGTGCATTTATTGTTGGTATCTTTTGTTGTATTCTCTTATATAGATCTAGAGGCTGACATGAAGAATTAAATTCTTGTAAGGCTATTTGAGAGCTGACTATTATTGCATTTAATATTTATTTGTAATAGGAGCCGACTTGACTTAGGAGTTAATTATTTCATCCAACCGACTTGTGGTTGAAGATTAGTATTTAAGGAGTGTTTGGGTAGTTGTTTAGGGTTAGTTAGTGGAAGCAGAAGATAGTGATTAGATTTGGATCCTGCGAGATCTTGAAGATCAGATTGTCATCTAATAGTTGGTAATAGCAGAGCTAGTGGTTTGCATGCTTAGAGATAAGGTGATTTCTTGGAGGCTTGCGAGCTTAATTTTAGACATGCCTTAGAGTTTCCATCAATTGTTGATTTGTTTCAGAGCTAAACTAGCTGAGAGATTGTAGAAATACTTTGACTGTATTTGAACCTAACTCGAAAGGCCTTACAGTCGGGCATGTTAATGAAAATTCAATTGAAGACATTATTTTGTTGTGTAATTCTGCATTGTTGTTTTTGGTTGCTTGTGAGGAATGTTCTTAATTGGATCCTTCTTACCTATCTTGCGTTAGGTGGTATTAGAGCTTGAAGATCTTGAGTGTGTAAACCAATCTCCGGTTGAGGCTATTTACACTAGGACCTTGTTCATAACTTATTGCTTTAGGTTTTTTTAAAATCTTGAAGGATGCCTCTGAGAAGATTGAACCCTAGAGTGATTGCAGATCTCTGTGATGCTGTGGAATCAAAGATTATAGAGAAATTTAAAGTTGATTTCAGATCTAAGATGGAATTGATGAAGAATGACATGATCACTGAGGTCATGAGAGCTTATGAGGAAGCTGTTGAGGACTTTGAAGCTGCTGGATCTAGTGGTGATGACTAGAGAGATAGATCTGGTGAAGGCAAAACTGGTCGGTTAAATAGATTTGGAGCTCGGTTAAGTACTAGTTACCAAATGGAAGTTTCTACTTTCTCTAGTACTTTAAGACTTGAGGACTTGATTGATTGGACTGGTGAATTAGAAGCATTCTTTGAGCTTGAAGAAATTGAAGATCCTCTTCGAGTAAGATTGGCACGTACTAAGTTGAAAGGACATGCTACTCTTTGGTGGAAAGAATTACAAAGAGATAGAGAAGATGAAGGTGAAATGAAGATCAATTGGTGGAGGTTGATGGTGACTAAATTGAAAGCTAAGTTCATACCTATCGACTATGAGCTTGACTTGTTTAAGAAGTTGTAGAATCTGAAGAAAAAATATTTGACTGTGGAAGACTATATTGAGGAGTTTTATAAGTTGACTATTCAGTCTGGACATAGAGAAATTGGTAAAGAAAAAGTAGCTTGGTATGTGAATGGTTTGAGATTTAATATTCAAGATGAGCTTGGTATGCTGAAGATTGATTTGGTTGAAGATGCTTATTAGTATGTTGTAAAGGCAGAAGATAAGTTGAAAAGGAGACAACATAGAAATCCCTGAGGGAAGGAAAATATTGATCACTTGGTGAAGGATATACTGAATGCTGAAGATGAATCAAAACCTGTGGAAATGAAGAAGAAGAAGGGTAGAGTTATCTTTAATGGTACTTGTTATAATTGTGGTGAAGAAGGACACCATTCATTTGAGTGCATACAAAATAAGCTTGGTGACCGACAAACTGCTGTGGTAAATGAGAACATTTAGAATGAACCTAAATTCGAGAACTTGCTAGTTTGGAGAACATTTCTCGGTGCAAAGGAGAAACCTTGTTAGAGGAGTAACTTTTTCAGGACTTGGTGCAAGTATAGAGGTAAAATTTTTGATGTAATTGTTGATAGTGGTAGTTCCAATAATCTTGTTGCTAAGGACATGGTTCAGAAACTTGGTTTGAATAGAATGAAACATCCTCATCCTTGTAGGATTGGATGGTTACAAAATTTTGATGCTTTGAAAGTGAGGGAGTAGTGCTTTGTTGATTTTTAGATTGGCCAATATAAGGATCTAGTGTTGTGTGATATTGTGGAGATGAATAGTTATCATATATTGCTCAGTAGAGCTATGTATGATTGTGTCAAGAATGTGTTTACTATTGAGAAGGATGACATGAAGTTTTCCCTAATGCCTTAGTTGGATACAAAACTCAGTAAGAGGAGTCCGAGTATTAGTATCTAAGTTGAGTTGGTAGATCCGAAGAGGAATGATGATCAATATGGAGAACAAGCATGTGTGTTATCAAGGAAAGACTTGAAAAGATAGAGGAAGTTGAAGTGGAAGAATATGCAAGCTAAAAAGTTGGAGGACTTATATGAGAACATATTTTTGAATCTAGGGTGTTTTATGTAGGGGCATTCTAGGGTACTCAATGAATCTGCATAGTGGTGTGTTGTTTTAGTTCTATGGTACTTGGTTGCAGCTTCAACTGACAACCTCAATTATTGAAGGAAGCTCGATCGTGGAAGGAACTTAGTGAAACTTATTGCACTTGGTGGAACTTGTGCTTGGTGATGCCTTTGTTTCTATGTGTTTCTTGGTTTGGTCGGTTGTTTCACTGGTGCTCGATTGTTTCTCTAGTGCTCAGTAGTTCTAGTTTACCGACTAGAGTTCTTGGAGATTTGGTTGGCTGACTTGGTGCATTAATTATTGGTATCTTTTTTTGTATTCTCCTATGTAGATCTAGAGGCCGACATGAAGAATTAAATGTTTGTAAGGCTATTTAAGAGCTGACTTTTGTTGCATTTAGTTTTTGTTTGTAATAGGAGCCGACTTGGCTTAGGAGTTAATTGTTTTATCCAGCTGACTTGTGGTTGAAGATTAGTATTTAAGGAGTGTTTGGGTAGCTGTTTAGGGTCAGTTAATGGAAGAAGAAGATAGATATTAGATCTGGATCCTGTGAGATCTTGAAGATCAGATTGTTATCTGATAGTTGGTAATAGCAGAGCTAGTGGTTTGCATGCTTGGAGACAAGGAGATTGCTTAGAGGCTTGCGAGCTCAATTTTAGATCTACCTTAGGGTTTCCATTAATTGCTAATTTTTTTTAGAGCTAGAATAGCTAAGAGAGTGCAAAAATACTTTGAATGTATTTGGCCCTAACCCGAAAGACCTTATAGTTGGGCATGTTAATGAAAATTTAGTTGAAGACATTGTTTTCTTTTATAATTTTGCATTGTGTTGTTTGACTTCTTGTGAGGACTGTCCTTAATTGGATCCTCCTTACTTGTCTTGCATCACTTCTTCTCAAGTCAGCTAAAGACCATATCTTCAAACCAATCGGTCAAATTTTCTCATCAACTTCTTCTCTTCTCTCCCAAGGTGTTGTTAGGGATTTTTCTTGTATGAATCACAGTTGCTTGAATGACTACTTAAGCACTATGCTTCCTAATACTGATTCATACAAAATAAATGCCTAATTTCTTAGGATTGGGTAAGATCCTCCTTCATTTTTGAGCTCGACATGCTCAGGCAGGTTTTACCTTAGAATAATTACTGATTACATAGTATGTTTGAAAGTGGACACTAATTTTCTATTGGCCTTTTATTGAATCAACTTATGAAATAATCTGCAGATGACCATAATCAACTAAATATAGATCTTATCTATATAAACCATGATTTTATAAATAGAAAGAATCAGTGAGATAAGAATTCTCATCCTTCTTCCTTTTAAGGAGGGGCAACCTAGAGATTCACTCTTCAAGGAATCAACAAAGATGAATTATATTACTTGAATACAATTCCTTCAAAAACATACAGACAACTCTTTTAAAAGTAAAAGTACTAGTAATGAAATGAAATTTGAATGCTTTTAAGACTTATGAAAGATAACTCATAAGAAACAAACACTAAACCAGTGCCTCATCCAATGGGCAAAAAGAGTTTAAATGAAAATCCACAAGGTTATTTCAAAAGAAATACAACAATATGCCTTGCAAACAGTCTATAATCTGAATAGAATGCCTTACAAACTATTCTATCAATCTAATATTGTTACCATCAAAATCTCTACACATAAGTTTACTCTCTCCAATTGTTAACAAGGATTTTAATTCTCTCCTTGAGAGAAACTCATAATCAATTTAAGAAATTTCTTCACAACTAGTATATTTTAAATGCCTCACAAATAAAACATAAAAGAGTAAACATACAAGTAAAGAGACAACAATAATATGAGACAGAATTTGTAGTGTATTTGTATTAAAATGAACCTATAAATTACATATAAAGACTCATGCTCAGAAGCTCAGACAAAATTTAGAAGTCTTCTCTGTAGCAATTATACTCAATTTTTCTATTATCTTCTTCTAACCCTCTTACAAAAAGAGATTACATTCTATATATATGCAGATCAACCATCTTGGAATTCTCTTATTAATGAGAATCAAACAAGCTTCGGATGGTTGGAGCCCTAAACCTAAAAAACATATAAAACAAATTACAATAAGCCCTCAAGTAGTGGAAAGACAAAAATATTTTGGACTGTTCTGCTTCCTAGCTCATTGATCACTGACGCCTTTGTCTGTAGACATTCATAATAGATTCTTGAGTTGTTGCGAGATATGGTGACCGCTATTCCGGTTAACTTACACCATTCTTACTGATAGCTTATCATCCCTGTGCTCCGAGGTCAGGTGTCAGGTACTCTAGGTGTCCTCTTTACTCATTATCCAAAATATCAAAGTCAATTGCATTGGATTTTATCTTCTTGGGCTTTGTAAGTTCATTCCATGTAGTTACTTCTTCCTCTGTCAGCCATTTATAACTCTTGACATGTCGTAGTTGTGCCTTTTATCTCTCCCATCTGGTATCTGTTATCTTCTTGAAATCTACCACAAATTTGATGAGCTCCATTTCTACCTTTATGGCTTCATCCATAGTTTCATTAAACCTCTCCACATCTACCTCATTTCTTTCATCAAGGAATGCCTCTTTCTTAGACAATAAAGGATCAAAATCTGATCTCCACTAGTCGAGGCTCTTCATGGCACCATCTCCATCTTTAATGAGAGGAATGAATCTCTTGAAATATGAGCCGAGCATAGCTATATTAGCCTCAATCTGATTTGCCTTGCCTTTAAAAAGTGGCAATATGGCCTTAATTCTATTTATTTTTTCACCTACCTGTAGAACAATCTCTAGAATATCAGTCCTTAAAGATTGCACTACTGCCAATCTTTCAAAAAGTGTTTCTCTGGCCAACCAAGTTGCATAATAACCATTTAAAATTGAAACATAACTATTCACCTCTACCTGCAATTCAGGAAATTTATTATAAGCATTAAAAACCAAATCAGATTTATCCTTTAATGCATTAATTCTATGCTGAAAAATCTTTAGTAAGGCTTGCAGGATAGCCACATTCTTCTCTATCCTCATCTTTTCCATATCTGCAGCAACTTCTTCTTCACTTACACCTTTATTTTCAAGTAGTGAAGGTTGTTCAGGTGGTATACGGGTAGCTATAGGAGTATTTATTATTTGCTGCTCTAAATCTTCTAGAGATTTCTCCAATGCCTTTTCCTTCATTATTCAGATATCCCTATCCTTCAAAAGTGCACTATAATCCTCTAACAAGGAACCATACCTCTCTGATAATTATTTTGTCCTGTCCTCATTGAGCCTAGCAAAATGAGTTAACACTTGAGAGATCTCAACATCTCCTATATTATGGATTGACCATACAATCTTGTCACCATCCATTTGCTCTTTGACATTCAAAATTTGAGGCTTCTTATCTTTAGGATATAGGCTCCAAAGAGCCAATGCTTGATTCCTTGGGCTATACCCATATCCTTTGATAATATCCCCTACTTGGGTTTCTGAGGATAATGTTATGTCCTCTTGTCTCTTGATTTGATCAATAATAAAATTTGAATATAAATTCCACCCAGGCACAAGTAGCATATTTCTATTTTTGACAAGTTGTTTGGCTTCCTCTGGGGTGATTTTTTCAGTTTGAGGGTCATATTCCCTCAGTGTTTGTACAGCTTCATTAGGCACTTGACCCTCTTCAGTGATTTGAACACTTGATGCAACCTATTGTTGCTTGTGCCATACAAGAAGCTCTTGAATTCATCTAACTAAATAAAATGTTCATCCTTCAAGAATGCATCTTGTTCTAACATTCTTTTATCTTGGCACAGGTCCAAGGGCAACTCAACGTCTTCTGTTTTAAGTTTTTGTTTTCTTTTCTCCTCTCTTATCTTCTTCCTCAACTGATGGTCATGAACACCTTTTCCAATGAAGAGGGTTCCCACTTTGTCCCTTTTCTTTTCTTGAGAGGATTCTCCAATCAATAATCTTTGCTTCTTTGTAGGAGGCTCACTTGTATCTTGAGAACTATGGAGCTCTGTCAAGTCAACAATATTTTCTCCAACTTGATGTTTTTCAGTCATTATTTTCTCTAGAGGAGGGATGTTGTGAACTGAGTAGCCACCATCACTACCTTCATCACATTCAAAATCCAAGTGGACATCCTTCCTTCCTTCTTTCTCATCAATTTGATCCTCAAAAGTCCTCATTAGGGTATTGAATTGGACCATCATTTGCTCGAGCCTTTGGAGATAAGGCAATGTGGGAAAGAAGCCACTGAATGCCAATCCCTTTTGTTTCAAATCCTTCTCCATAGCATATAACTTATGTATCTGGTCAGATCTTCTTACCAGTTCTTGTTCTTCTATTATATTTCTTAATACATCCTCCTTTGGATATTCCTCATGTCTCTTATTGAAAGGGATGCTAGGGATATAATACTTTTTGGCAGTAGCCATAAATCCCTCTATATCAATATATTTGTAGGAAGCAGCATGCATTCTAAACTACCCTAACCAATCATTCACCTTATGAAAGGAATTCTTGCCTATTCTGAGACTATGCACTCTAAAGTGCCTCAAAGTGAAAGTTCCTTTTCTATGTGGAGCTAGGTGCTCCTTATCAATTAGCATAAGCTGCCAGATGAACTCTAAAAATGCCACACTAGGTTGAACAAAGAATGGTAGTATGTGGGGGGGCTGAGGGTATCCATATACTCTAATCATATAGTATAACCCTTTTCATAGTAAATATCTCCCCAGTTATGACCCTTGGTCCACTTATCAACAAATTGCTGGGGTCTTATCAACTGCAAAACCTTAGTGGATAGCCTTGAAAGATTGAGTCCCAAACTGTGGAGGATAGGCTGAACTATCCAATTTTCAAATACACAGAAATAATTTCTTGAGGAAGAAGGAGTCCAAGCCCTTATCCAAAATTGTATTGGATTTCGTTGTCCCTTATACATCATTTATGGCTCAAGGCCCTCCATATTGATGATATCATAATTAAAATATAGAATGAGGTGCATCAACAAAGATTAATGCATAAACCTAGGTGTAGAACTAGACATATGGTTCTTCAACACCTGTAAACCCTCATGCATTCTATCTATTACATATCCTATGTAATCATATCCTCTTATTGTATGAAGACTCTGGGAGGCCAAAACCATCATTAGGAGATCTGAGGTGATCCTCTCCCCACCATCAACCCCTAGAACTTTGCATAATCCATATGCAATATACTTTATATAGAAACAAAGATCCTTGTAGAAAAATGGGGTTGTTGATCCGAAAATTGGCGCAATATAATTTCTTTTCTCCCAAGAACATGGTTTTGAATTTTTTTTGCCACCATAGTAGCCTACCTAACATATCTATTGGATAGGGCCTATAAATTAATCTCTGTAGCTACTGGGACCTGTTGGGTATCCTAAAATTTTTCAAGGTTTGAAGTCAAATTCATGGTTTAGGTCTCCATGCCAGTGTTTCTCCTGGGCTAGGGTTTGTAAAGTGTCGTGAAAATGGTCTTGACATGTTCAGAAAAACCCTTACCCTAGGTTTTGTCTTCCAAAATGTTTCCTTTCATTTCCAAACTTCATGTGGCTTTCCTGTTTCTTTTTCTTGGTTACCTTTAAATCACTTAAGTTGCTATTTGTGCACATTGCCCCTAGTGTTCGCTGAATCGGGAAATGTATTATCAAAGGTCAAAACCACTTAGCGATTCAGCAAATGAGTCATGTTCATGTTCATTTTTAAGGTCTCAGTCGCCAGTTCTCTAGATCCTCCAGCGGTTATCCCAAACATCCAGCGAATTGGCGAATGCATTAAAGCCAAGCATCTAACCCTTTGTTCGCTAAGTCTCCAAGTGTTTCGGCGGTTTCATTTTCTTTTCCGAGAACTAGCGAATGGCGGTTATCTCCAGTTCTCGCAATATCTGGCGGTCTTTTGAAATAATCCAGTGACTCAGCGAACACTGTGTTCGCTTGTTCTCAGAATCTGGCGGTCAAGGGTTGTTTCAACTAGAGAATTAGCGAATACCGTCGATTGCTTTCAAGATCAACGGCCCTGTTTTAATCTCAAGATATCTGTGGGTCCTGCATATTTGATCTGGCGAATGAGCGACTAAATGAAAATAATGCTATCCTCTAAATTTGGCGGTTCTGATGGTGTGCCTAAAAGGTTTTCAGCGGAGATAAGTTTTCTTTGTTCGCTGATTCTTGGAATAAGTTGGTGATATGCTAAACCATTCAGCGATTCAGCGAAGCCTTTGGTCGCTAGTTCTCTTAATAAAAAGGTAAAGGTTAAAGCAATCTAGCGAATAAGCGAATCAATGGATGATAAGTGGTAAGTCTTCAGTCGCTTATTCTCGAAATGAAATTGTCATTGATATAGAGTATTTGGAGAACTAGTGAATGGCTTTGTTCACTGATTCTCAGAATAAAATGGTCAAGGGTTTTGTTATTCAGAGAACTAGCGATAGCCATCGATTGATGAAGATCAACGGTCAATCTGGAATCCTGGTATAAAGTGATGATTACGTTAAATGATTTAGCGACTCAGCGAAGGCAGTGTTCGCCAGTTCTCCAGACAGTCAAGCGGTTAAGTATATCTCTCAGTGAATGTGCGAACCCTTTGTTCGCTAGATCTCCAGGAAAATTGACCGTCAGTCATAACATTAAGAGAATGGGAGATAGTTTTGTTCGCTAGTTCGCCAAATGGTAATTGCAGGTTAACTGTGTAAGTGGGAACCCTTTGTTCGCTGATTCGCGAAATGCTTGGATGGTTAAGGATAGGATTCTGAGAACCCGCGAAGCTAATAGTCGCTAGTTCTCCAGATGTGAACCAGGGTCAAACAAAGATTCAGAGAACTAGCGAAGCCAGCAGTCGCCAGTTCTCCAGTTGATAGCTAGGGTTAGCATTCTATTCAGCGATTAAGAGAAGCCATCAGTCGCTGGTTCGCTAAATGAGCTCAGATGAAAAAGGTCATAAAGGAAAAAGAAAAAAGGACCGTTGCCACATAGATAAAGTACTTTGTTGATATGGACATAAAACCAGTAAGCCATCAAATCAGCTTCAAGAAGAAAGATTGCATGATGCAAACAGTTTAAAAGTACAGAATCCTGATCATTCCCTCTTCACCTTGTTTTCAAGTAGTTTAATCTATCTGTCAACATCCGGACATGGCAATCTCGAAATTTGAAATCTGGGGGTACATGAAATTGAATATGGGATCCATTAAGGAGATTTGCATTAACTGTGGTAGTTGCACACCTTGGATTCATATCGATAAATAAGTTGAAGCTCGTTGTTATTTGTTCAAGTTTCAGTCATTGAGAGTTTTTGTCTATCCAGAGCATTTCTGAGCATAAAAGCATTTGAGATACAGAGAATTGAAGGTGTTCCTGTAGCAAAGATGAGTCAACCTGAGAAGAGTGCAGTGTCTTCCAGTGGTGAAGCCAAGTCCAAAGCTGGTGATGACAAGAATAAGCCTAATTTTTCAGATGAATTCCTGAAACTGTTGCCGGGCTCCAGTCAGAACAAGAGGGCTGCTGATGATGTGTTTCAAGATCTTTTGGAACGGTGTAGAGACCCAATCACTCCGGAATTCACAGGTTACACCATTTTCAATTTCTTTTACGACAATAGAAATAAGCATGTTCCTGTATGTAATGGTTGGGTGCTAGGACTAGGAAAGATGGTTGTCCCTGACGTTTTCCTAGATATTGATTTAATTTTTGCCCTAGCCAAAAGATATGACCCTATCTCAAGGACAATCAGAAAAGAAGACCAATCACCCTTAGTTACTCTTGATAGGGGATCCTTTATGAAAGCTTTTGGTCTTTACACGTCCTTTTCCACTGAGATTGATTTGAACAAAGAAAAGGCAAGATACAGAAGCAATGTAGGGTCAGTAAAAGACCAATTGGTTAAGCATATGCCAAAACAGGACAAATATATAGCCCCCCTTCTTGCTAACATGAATGCCCCATACCAGTTCAAATCCCTTCATCATTATATGAGATATACTTGTTATGCATTATGTAGAGTTTTGGGAATGGATGGGAATGCAGAATTTTTACTAGCTGACTTGCTGATGATCATCCTGGATATTCAAAATCCTTTGGTAAACACTGATTATGATTACATCCAGTATGTGATCGATAGGATGCATCAGGGGCTAATGTCTATCCAGGAAAGTAAAAGCCCTATTGAGTTCATGCATTATTCTCTATTAATGCATTTGATTCTATTTTTCAACATCAACAGTTTTGATGCAAACATGTTGAAACCAAGGTTCAGTTTCAAGGATCAGCACAACCCAGTGCAGTTGTGGGTGAGAATATGGAATTCTACATCTAATGAGGCAGATTTTTGTGTTTTTCAGAATTTCATTGTTTATCCTATTATCAGGATGTTGGGTATAAATGTCACTAGGTTATCTCCTAGAGTCCTCAGGCTTTTAAGACCAATGCAGTATGTGGATAAGTGGGATGGAAATCACAATTGGGGTGATTTCTACTTGGGAGATAATTCCACAATTATCAGAGTTTATGGCTATCCCCAACCCCCACATTTATTACCAAAGTATGTGCCTCCGAGGTTGGCTTGTTTGGAATTTGTTTGGTAGCTTATGTGTACAGATAAAGAGCTCCTGGCCCCTCACAGAAAGGGTACATTCACACCTAGGCAATTCAAGGTAGGTGATTTCCTGATAGGAAAGAGGGCTTTTCCTCAAATCAGTGCCTGGCTACAACAATTCAAAATGGTTACTGGTGCGTGTAGGCACATAGATCTTGAGGATTTCATCAAGACTGCCAGGATGACTTACATCCCAAACATTGGTGTGATTAAAGAGCATGAAGGTTTGGATGAAGAAGATGTGATCAGAAACATCTTAGATGAAGATGAAGTTAAAAGGAGATGGTACAGATTTTTTGATTTAGTAGATTTGTCCAACCAGTTGAAGGCATCTCAGATTCCTTTTGAGGGTTTTTTCCCTGATCTTCCTTATTTGAAGAGGATTGATGGGATGATTGAAAAGTATGACACCTTGGCAAATCAATTGGAAGGCTTGATTGATCAGAATGAGCCAGAGAAGAAGAAGAAGAAAGATTATTCATCTTCTGATGAGGAAGAATTCACTGATGAGTCACAAGAAGAAGATAGTCCTCCACAGGTTGAGAGACCACCAGTTGTTGATCTTACTCAAGATCAACCAGAAATGCAGGATATCTCAGAGCCACCATTGAAGAGATAGAGGCTTGAGGAAGGTGAACCTTCAAGGCATGTGAGGCAAAGAAGGGAAATTGACAGAGCATCTGCTCTTGTACCAGGTGATAGGCCATATCATCATCAATTGAGGAAAGCAATAAGAGCAGGCAAGAAGATAGCCACTGAGCAAGAAGATAGAGAAAAATCCTTATGGTTAGAGAAGGATATCAGAGAAGTCTATCAAGAGGAATTCTTGAGTGATGATTAGTTCATTAAGACTGATGAGTTCAAGAGTTTTCTCATTTGGAACAAGCAGCAAGAAGTGAAGAAAGCTCTGCCTGAAGGTATGGAGCCAAGTGAAGAAACTTTGAGAGCTCTTGCTTCATATGATCCTAGCCTTGATCCCATCACAGTGGATGAAGCCAGAGATTTGGTTAAATCAAGTGGAATGTTGTTAACCCCAGGATGGGATCTGACTTCTGCATTCCTCATTGATCAACTGAGAAAGCAACCAGAGGGTAGCCTCTCATATGAAGTTCACATTGGTGACATGATTAGAGGAAGTGGCTATGACCCTAAGTCCCAGGCTGTTGCAATGTGGTCCATGGCTCCCAAAACTCAGAAGTCATCTCTATTGAGTATAGAGGATAAGATGGAGGGGAATAAGATTATATGGACTGTACAAAATACAACAGACCTTGAGGTCTCCAAGGCAGTAACTCATTGGGCTAATCTGAATGAAGCCAAGACAACTCAGTTGTCAGAAAGATATGCCAAATTGTTTGAGAGTTCAAGCATGGTAGCCAAGGATAGAGATCTGAAAATGATGAGGATCAAATAGTTGGAAGATGAGCTGGCAAAAATAAATGCCAAACTTGAGGAAGCCTCAAAAATAATTCCTCCTCATCCTTTGCAAGTTGAGGTACCTATTCAGGTAAATTTGGAGGCAATTGAGGGACCTGCTGAAGACTTGGAAAAGGTAAAATTGGATGCATTCCTGAACACTATAGCCAAAATAGTGCAGTACAGGCGGGACAAAATAAAGGACAAGATGGATGCAGTTCATAAATCAGTCAGCCTGTTACATCAGACCAATCAAAAGGTGAATGACTATTTGGCCACCTTGGAACCACTCTATAGTATTTGGTCTGGGAGGAATTTATTGTTTGATAAGCTTGACAGTTTACAAGAACACAGGCCTGATATCCCAAACGTAGTAACTGATGTGTTTGAAAGGATTGGCCTGATAAGTGCAGCGTCAAAGTTTTTTAAAGGAAAATCAAACCAAATAAAGGCTAAGTTAGCCATGTTTGATAAAGATTACAGCAAGTATTTGCCCCCAGTATATGATGACAATGGAAATGTGGTTAAGCTGGAAGATTGGAAGCTGTCAATGGGCCAGTTGGTCATCAATCAAGATGCCTTCCTAAAAGACAATAAGGCTTTGGACATAGAAGGAACTAACAATATAATTGATAGTTTATTCAAAGTTGAAAGTGATTGTATCAAGTTTATATCAGAAGTTAAAAATGTAACTGATTCTACATGGGAACGGCAAGTCAACTTGTTACAGGAGCTGCAGAGCTACAATTGGCCATCTGATGATGATGTGGCAGCTTGGGAAAAGCTAATCACAAAGAAGAAGAAGAAACCGGTCATCCAGCTGACGGAGGAGGAAGAAGAATAGATCGCACTTGGCACCTGATCCAGAATTTGAGGGAGAGCGTGTTCAAACAGAGAATGATGTAAGTTAGCCTGTAATGGCGGTCATCATTCATATGACAAACTTGGTAACTGCTCTGAAAATATCTACAAACAAAGGTGCCAGCTGCGGAAGTCGTTCAGAACTGAAAATACGCCTTGTTGTCTTTGATTAAATATCTTTCTGTTTGTATTTTCTTTTGTTTTCTAGCGCAATTTTCTATCAGCCATCCAAAGCTTGTTGCATCCTTTCGAGGATTCCAGGATGGTTGATTAGTATAAATAGTCGGTTCCTATTGTTGATCGAGGTTGGAAAATTTTTTGTAAAGGAGAGGTCTGAAATATAGAACCTAATTTTCTGTGAAATCAAGGAAAATTGTACGAATGCATTTTGTCAATTAATACAAATACACTGGAGTTCTGTTACTAGAATCTGATTGTCTTTGCATGTGGAATGTTTTAGTTTCTTTATGCATTTAAATTGTAAGACAGTTTAAATACATCTTTCACAAGGTGAATGTAGGGGTTGAGCTTAAGTATCTTTCCAGGAAAGAGTAAAATCTTAGGGGAGGTCTCTGGGAATTGAATATCTATATGTAGATTTGATGACAAGTTTAGGAATGGAAACAATGATATGTTAGGCATGTTATTGGAGTTTCATTGTATTCGTTTTAATAGATATATGTGAAGGTAGAGTTCGACTCTGATGCCCAGCGGATAAGGGATTGGTTTTAGATCCACTTACATTCGTTTACCATCCAGATATATAATTGATTAAAATTTTACTTTATATGCATAATTTCCAGACTTGAGTCATATTATGACAAGTTCATAAATATGTATTTCAGTGCTTTGTAGAAGCAATAAACGAGGTTAACCCTTCCCTGAGTTTAACTCTAAAAGGAAGAAGGATGAATATCCTTAAGCCATTGTATCGTGTTGCTATTTTTATAGTCTATATCATGATGTTGTGTATCAGGATGATTTGGGCTATACTCAGAGTTTTAGCCACTTATTGATTTGGATTTTGAAGGCAGTAACAGAGCAGTGAAAGAGCTAGTTCTCAATTCAGAGCTCAGCTGATTGTTGAATTGATAGAGGTACACCCGCCTGAGTATATATTACTCGAAGTGAAGAAGGTTTTAACCTTAATACCTTAGTAGTTTGTAACTTGCTAGGTTACAGCCATTGGGATTATTTGAGTATTTGATTAATCTGCAAGTTCAAACACTAACAGGACCTATATACCAAAATCTCTCATGAAGGAATTTTGGTCAAGGGTGACTAGAGGAGAACCATCACCCTTTTGAATTATTCTGGATAGGGAATCATATCTATGGAATAGAACAATTAAGACATCTATGTCTAGGAAAACCTCTGGAACTATTAAGTTTTCTAACCCTGATGTCGAAGGGTTTGAGACAGGGACCAGAATTTCAAAATTCTTGTAAAAATACTTAAATAAACACATGCCAGTGACATCTAGAGTTCTAGCATCTCTACAGTATGCAAGTTCATCTACAAAACACTCATCACTAACCTTCTTTTCTATGATGACCCTGGCAGTAAGATGAGGAATTCATCCAAATAGATTTCCTTAACTTTCTCCTTAGCACCTTTGCTGGTAGAAGGCCCACTGACTGATAATTGGCTCATCTTGTCTGAGAATTTGAACTCCTCTGCAAATTCTGAACGTTCTAAACTTTGAAATTGCTCTGACAAATCTCAAGAAATTCTATCACTTTGGCTTTTCTTGAATGCTTGGTAATTAGAAATGAGTGATGAAAAATTGTATTTATTTTATAGAATTGAATGCAGTAATCCATTAGAGATCAAAAATCTAAAAATCATGTCACTTCCACCATTGTTTGGCACGCTCAGAACCTAATCCACTAGCTGTAAGCTAAGAAAATGATAGGTAATCAAAATTTAATTTTATGGCGTCCTAGCGACTAGTACACTTTCTCATAATCGTTGAAAGGTTTGGTGCCTCCTTTACTTTCTCAGAGATATGGTGACTAAAGGAAAAGCTTAGTCACTTAATGACTTTATTGTTTCTTGATATTTGGTGACTCTAGTGAGACATCACAGTCACTGAATAATTTGAACCCTTTTGAATTTATCTAGAGATTGGATGACCTTACGTTTACTTACATTTTCCATTCTGAGACTTGGCGACTATAGTCAATCTTTTAGTCACTGTAAAATTATTTCCTTTTAATTTTATCTCGAGACCTAGCGAAAAAAGGCCATGAAGAGATCTAGAGACTGCAATGAATCTCCTAGTCGTTGAAGCCTGTTGAATTTTCAAACTTTTTCTTGAGACCTCCCAACTAACCTATTCAGAGATTTAGCGACTGAAGATAGGAAAACTCTAACTTATTTTTTCTAGAGATTCAGTGACTATAGTCAAGTCCACTTACTTGTTTATATTCTTCTTATTTTGTCAACCAATCAGGAAGAGATATGTCACAAAATCTGGCAAATGGATACTCATATTTTTCAACTTTTTGATTTCTGTCAACACTTAACTCTAGATCATTAAGCGATTACCCAACTGAAGACAGTCTCTCAATCACTGAACAATGTTCTTAACTTGACTTTGACCTGAAGATTGAGTGACAAGGCAAACCTCAAGGTCACTGGAACATTTTCTAACCCATGGTTTTATTTTAAGACTACGCGAACACCACTCGATCAAAATTAAATCAATGGTTGACAACTATCTGAAAACCTTTCTCTTAACTCACCCTTATCTAGCGACCACATGACTGAAGACATCTCCTTGTCACTAGACATTTCCTTTAACTATGGTTAAGACTGGAGATTGTGCGAAAACCTTCATTCTCCAAGTCACCAGAAGATTTACTTCACCTCGGTCAAGTATTAAATATCAACCACCAATCAAATCTTCATCCAATGATTTCTGCTAAGTCACCATACCTTTTATAACTTAACCACTTCATTGGGAAACTTAGAGATAACCATGTCGCTAAATCATTGGCTGCTTGAGACATAACCACCAGAACCATGAGAACATGCGACCATTGAAATCACTAGGTCTCTGGGTAAAAGAAATAATCACTGAATAAATTGGAGATCTATCAACCCACATAAAATAGACCGCCACCTTGCATTTGGAGACTCAGCGACCAACTGTGAACCTCATAATCATTGAATACCATATCAATTCCTTATTTCTTTTAGAGATCATCCAACTAAAGGTATTTTGATTTGGAGATAAAGTGACCATAGTTACTTTGCAAAAATTAATCATAACAGTCGCTAGATCTCATAATAATCATCCAGAGACTTGGCAACTGAAGGCAACCATTGAGTCATTTGAAGACAAAGAATATTCTTCCAACCTAAAGAGACTGCGCAACAAAGGGATTTGGGTGATCGCTAGTTGAAAGGGAATATGTTAAATTGATTAGGAGACTAAGCGACTAACCGAGAAATATTAAAGCGCACATGCTCCAAAAGGCCATTAAGTGATTTGAAAAAGTAATAGCCAAATAGACCCGAGTGAGAAAATTTTAGGGCTTTCTTGGATTTTCAAAGACAATTAGACCTAAAACCTAAGTTTTTTCAAATTTTAATCAATTTTGGAGCTCTGGAATTGGAAATGCTGGAGACCAGAACATGAAACTTAGAGATAAACTGCAAAAATCAAAATTTCAAAGGACAACTCCTAAAAACTAGGAAACCAACCAACATGTGGCTCTATCTGAGGATGTTTAAATGTGAGTTTAAGCAAGAACCATAGATATCTGGGAAAGAAAACCAAAACTGACTAACCTAAAGCAGGAAAGGAAACACACAACCAAAAGGAAACAAACCTATACAGATTGTACAAGAAATTTACATGTGCATAAGAACTAGAACTTTCAGTTGAAATAAGGTTTTAAGAATTTCCCATGCACTGGCAACTCTAAAATTTCTCCATCCATATTTTTCAATAAGTAGGAGTCCTTCCCAAAACTTTCATGGATTATGTATGGACCAAGCCATAATGATTCAAACTTCTTATGCTTTCCTTTATCTTCTGCTTTAAAATTCCACTGAAGCACTAGGTCATCTGATTGGAATTTTCTGGTAGTGGCTCTCTTATCAAATAGGTACTTCATTTTTTGTTGTAACTTGACATTTCTCTTTTGACTATCTCTTCTCATTTCATCCAATTCAGTCAATTGCATGATTCTGTCCTGCATTGACTCTAAAATATCCAACTCTTCATCTTGGATGAATTTTTATATAGGCATCATGTTATTGATAGGCAACCTTGACTGTAATCCATAAACAAGCTCAAATGGAGACTTCCTTATAGCCCTTTTTATTGTAATCCTATCTGCCCAGAGAGCAAGGTTCAACTTTGAATGCCAAGCTCTTTTATTTTTCTCCAATGTTTTCTTTAGAATTTTCAAAATGCTTTTGTTACTGGATTCAACTTGTCCATTTTCTTAATGGTGATAGGGGGATGAGTAAGATGTTATAATTCCATTTTCTTTATAGAAATCCTTAAACTCATCTGATCTAAAACACATCACATGATCAGTGATTAACTTTATGGGGATACCCAATCTGGTCAAAATATTGTCTAGCAAAAACTCAATCACTACACTACTTGTCGCCTTCTTGGTAGGGATAGCTTCTATCCATTTTGTGAAGTAGTTAGTTGCAACAAGTATCCAACTGTGTCCACCACTAGATTTCTCAGCAAATTCTCCTATGAAGTCCATTCCCCACATGGAAAATGGTGCTTTTGCAACTATTGGATTTAACAACAATGCTCCTAAATATTTTAACTTGGAAGCAAACTTTTGACATGCCTCACATCTCTTAACAAATTGGAAAAAATCTTTAAATAATGTAGGCCAAAAATACACAGCTCTTAAAATCTTATGGGCAGTGGTCCTTGCAGAATAATGTCCCCCAAAAACACCAGCATGCATTTCATTCAAGACCTTCTTTGCTTAATATTTATCAAGGCAAAACAACAAAACTCCATCTCTATTTTTCCAGTACAAATCCCCTTGTATTAATGTGTACTTTTGAGCTTGTAATCTTAAGGCTCTCTTTTGATTGTCAGTCATATGCTTTGGACATTTGGCATTCTTAATGTAATAAACAATATCAACATAATATGGTTGCATTTCAATACTTCTATTGTCAAGTTTGATATCCCTTCACTATTAACTTGGACTAAATCCATGTTTTCCTTAGTCATTAACTTTTCCAAACCTAGTCCTCTTACTATCTTGGTAATATGAATTTCCAAATTGAATTCCTAGATCCTAGTAATCCATTTACATCTCTTACCAGTAACCTCTGACTCTGTGAGAACATCCTTCACTGCTGCATGTGGAACATATGCAATAACCTTAGCACATACTAGATAAGGCCTAAAAGATTTTACAGCTTTTAATAATTCATATGCCTACTTTTCCATCATCTCATAATTTAGTTCAATAGCCTACAAAGACTTATTGAAGAATGCAATTGGATGCTCAAATTTTTCTTCATCCTTTTGTAGTAATACAACAACAATAGTGTGAAATGATGCAAAAGAGAATAATGAGAAAGTTTTGTTGTAGTCAGGAGATTTCAACATAGGTACCTCTTGAACAACCTCTTTAATTTTGTCAAAAGCACGCTGAGCTTTAGCAGTCCATTGGAACTTAACATCCTTCTTGAGTAACTTGACTATTGGTTTGACAATTTCAGCAAAGTTGGCAATAAACCTTCTAAAAAAATTAATTTTCCTCAAAAAATATTGTACACCCTTGAGATTTTTTGGTGCAGTGACCTTCTAGATGGCTTCTACCCTCTCTAGATCAATTATTATTCCTTCCTTAGATACAATGTGCCCTAACAACTTCCCTTCTATGACTACAAAGTTACACTTTTTTGGGTTCAGGGACACACCATATTCCAGAGCCTTGTTAATTTTTTTTTCAAGACGAGAACAATGATCTTCTGCTTTCTTTAAATAGACTATCATGTCATCTTGGTAAACAACCATAAACAAATCTATATACTCCTTGAAGGCAACATCCATGGCTCTTTGGAAAGTTTTTCCAACATTTCTAAGACCAAGTGGCATTCTAACATACACATAAGTTACCCAAGGTGTCGCGAATGCGGTCTTAAATTGTTCAGATTCTTTCACCAACACTTGGTTGTATCCAGGGAAGCCATCCATCATAGACAATAATTCATATCTAGTAACCTTATGTAACATTGCTTCCATGTTAGGCAAAGAATATTTGTCTTTTAGAGACGCAACATTCAAGTTTCTAAAATCCACACATAACCTAATATCACCATTTTTCTTTCTGACTGGGACTAGGTTAGATACCCAAGTTGAGTGTCTTATAGGCTGAATTATCCCTACATCACTCAACTTGACCAGTTCTTGCTACATTTTGGGAGCCAATAATGGATTAATAGGTCTATGTTTCTATCTAAATGGCTTAACATCTTGCTTCAATGGGATCTCATGTTGGAAAAGGTCCTTTCTATAGGCTTCCAAGTCATCATAAGACCATGCAAAAACATGCTTGTGTTTTCTTAATAACTTTATTAGATTGTATCTTATTTGAGGATCCAACCCTTTCCCAATATAAATCATTTGAGGTGTGTTATGTGATCCCAAGCTCACTTCTTCTAAATCTTCTATCTTAGCATTACTAGTCTTTAACATGTGATCATCTTGGCTACTATATAATGCTTTTAGTTTAGTTAAACCTTTAGGAATATGATTTGTACTCAACTGGATTACCTCATTTCCCAAAACCATATCTTTACCATCAATTTCCTCAACCAAAGTGTTACAGTCTATGAGTTGATCTTCTTAAGTGTCAAGGCATTGAATAAACCTTAAAATGTCATGGTCATCTTCAAAGACCTGCCAGTTGTAAATGTTATCTGGAACAAATGGCCTACTCTTTATTTCCACTATTGATACTCCAGACAAAGTTATGTCATCTCTCTTTAAAGCAACATTAGCTAAAAACTCAGCCATAATGTTTTTAGATCTTTCCACCCAACAGATGTTGAAAGCATCAAATAATTCAACCTGATCCCAAATAGCATGTTATACAATTTTAATCTATCATTTTTTATAGCATACTCAGATCTAACTTGTGCTACCACAAGCTCAAAGTCACCATAAACTTTTAAACACTTTAGCCCATTATTTATGGAAATATTTAATCCTAAAGACAATGCTTCATATTCAACAGTGTTATTTGTACATTGAAAAGTCAATAGGAAAGAGTACTTGAAAGTGGTACCTAATGGAGATATGAATAGGACTCTAGCTCCTGAGCCTTCTTTTGAACAAGCTCCATCAAAATACATTTTCCATAACCCATTCTATTGTTCTTTCAATTCTTCAATCAGTGGGTCTACATCTTCTTCTTGTGGAATGATTTTTTCCAGTCTAAAGTTTTCCATATCAACATCCACACAACAATTCAAATCATCAACATCAGTTAATTCAATCATGTGTGGGGTCCTACTTTCTCTGGATACCTTGACATTATTTCCAGCAATGTTGAAAGTTGAAAAAGATAAATCACATTGGATACTACCTCCTATTGAAGCACTCCATTTTCTGGATAATAACATTCCATACTGAGGTGGGATGTTAACCACCAAGACACTCATAGTTAACAACCTATTTGGGTAAGCTACTAACCTATAAGGTAATGCTTTTATAGTACCAATAATTGGTACTTCTCTTGAGTCCATGGCCTGACATCTTCCATGAGGTGTATCTAATTTCAATCCCAGAGACCTCATTACTTCTGGAGGCATAACAGTATTAGAAGCTCCTAAATCAATCATGCAGTTCTTTAAAAGCTTCCCATTTACTATTAAAGATAGAAAGAAAGGATCAACCATTCCTAACATAGTACTAACAATATTTGTATCCAAATAAATTTGAGGAATCTCAGAAATAATTTCCCCATATTGGTTTTCACTTGAGTCATTTACTAAGACAATCAATTTATTAGCCTTAGGGGCACTTTGGGTATCAGTAGGAGTGACTCCATTCATCCAACTTAAGGCTTTCTCTTTGTCTTCCTCTATTCTCATCATTTCTAACAAAGGAACCTTGACTGTAATTTGTGATAACAACTTACTCATGTCAACCAGAATATATTTTGGGTCAACTATATCTTGTTTAATAACAGTGACCTCCTTGTTTTCTTCATGTTCAGTAAGGCCAGGATGATCCTTGTTTTGGGTTTTGACCTCCTTTTGGGAAGAAATGATAGTTTCCTCCAAGGGTTTAGCTTTCACCCTATAAGTCATATTCGGGGTAGCAAAAGTGACATTCTTTTTTATCTTAGTTTTGCTGACAACTTCAACAGCTTTATGTTTATCCTGAGATTGTTTCACATCCTTTTTTGATTTCTTGATGAATATACCTGTTGGCTTATGATTTGGGTCACCTACCACCTTATTTCTTAAAATATAATTACTCTTGCCTTGGGTAACCATATCTTCTATGATTTGTGCAATTTCCTCATCAGAAAGCCTTCTTAACTCAACTAATCCATAATCTCTCAAAGTATTACACTGGACTTTATCTAATTGATCATCTTCCTTATTAGAAAAAACTTGTTGGTGGTAGACCTCATTCCTGACTTGGGAACTAGAAACATCTTGACCCTCATCCTCTTCAGTGGAGTCTATTTCATCATATATACATGAAGAAGTCATGGCACATCCTGGATCATCATAAGACTCTTCATCATTACTTTCTTGTTCTCCATCTGTAGAGACACTTTGAGCAACTACACAGTAATAAGGGTCATGAGGTGATTGAAAAACAATACACCATGGAATATCATCATTCATGTTCACTGTGTTTTTGTGTAATGGGTCAGGAGTCTTATCACTAGGTTTATCCCTTCTTTCAGGAAGCACAGGTTTTCCATCCTTCCACTGAGTGTTATAGGGATAGTTCTACATTCTTGGTATCTTGTTGAAGCTATTAAAAGATGGTTTGTCATTTTTTAGCATTCTATTGTTTCTACTCTCACCAGGCTTCAAATCTTTTATAGCTTTCAAAATTTGCTTCAAACTATCTTCCTCTTTTGATTTTGTACTAGATTTCCTTGATTCTTTCCTATTTGAAATTTGAGGTTTATATTCATCCCTTCTCCCCAATTTTCCTGATATTCTTCTATTTCTTTCTATATTAATGGCCAACTTGTAAGCCTCTGCAAGGTTTCTATTGTTTTTGTCTCTCAGGAGGTACCCCATCTTTGAATCAAAAGCATTCAAATAAGTGACCAAACATATTTTGTCATCCAACCTAATAACTTGTAATAGTTTATGCATAGCTTTTTGAAATCTAACATTAAATTCAACAACACCCACATTTTGGTTTTTCTTGATGTTATTGAACTCATTCAGCATGAAACCTTCATTGGTCTTATCACCATATTGTTCTTTAAAACAATTCTTGAATTGTTCCCATGAACTTATGCTAGCCTGAGGTAAATTTCTAAACCAATCTCTAGCATCTTCAGTCAGAGATTGAATTTTTTTTTTCATAATTACATCATCAGGTTCAATATTGTAGTCATCTATTACATCAATGAAGCTCTTCAAGTGTTCCTTGCAAGTGATTGCATTACTTCCAGTGAATTTTGGGAGTTTTTTCCTAATTTCATTAGGGATAGGATTAGGGTATCTAGGGATTCCAATAAAAACTAACTTTTTGTGTCCTCATGAATGGATCCAATCTGAGATGGGCCAATGCCCAAAGATGTGGATGTTTGAATATTTGAAACAGTGGAAGCTTTGGGGATACCCGATGAAGGGATTGTTTTAGTAGTATTCAAAACATTTTCACCTTGTACTAAGGAAGTGGATACTGTATTGGTAGGTCCTAAAGATTGTCTAAGGAACTCAATATTTATTTTCATCTTAGTTGTAGTAGCCTCTAGCTCTGCCTTTTCTAATTCTCTAGCCAACAATTCTTGTTCTCTTTTGGCATTTTCAAGGTTGACATCTAATCTTGCTACTTGATCTAAAGAGTTTTTATTAGGATTTGGTTCACTAATTGAAATTCCTACAGCTTTTTGTTTACCCTTATCCCTAGGGTTTCTTATTTCATGTACTCCTTGGATAATGGGTTGTTCCTTTGTTTTGTTTTTTATATGGGAACATAATTTATAGCTTCATAATCCAACAATTGTTTCTTCAATTGTTCAGCTCTTATCATAGCATGTCTAATCTTTTCTTCTTTCTCTTTCTCTCTTCTTTGCCTTATTTTAGCTTGTTCCCGAATCTTTCTTTCTAGTTCAAATACTTCTTCAAAAATTTCTTCAGAGTCTGGGAGGGTTGTTTTTGATGAGGAATTTTGGGCAAGGACTTCCTCTTGGTGGTCATTATGCATTTGGTGGCCCTGTAAGGAGGAACCAAGGGGAAAAGAAGGAACAAAGTCATGTCTATTCCTACTTTGGCTTCTAGATCTTCTATTATTCCCAGGGACTCCTCTTTTGTGAGGTTGTGCTCTCCCTCCATCTTTTTCAAAGGGTGAATAGTAATCTTCATACTGATTTAATCCTAAATCAACCGCTTCCTTATATTCTAATGTATTTCCCTTCTGATTTGTTTGAACCGGATCCTCTATCCTCACACTTCCCTTCTACTTCCATGTGAAAGACATGTCATTGTTTTTTCTTTCCCTCCTCATTTGATTATGCCTTGAAGTAGTTGGAAGTTCTCCTTCTAAATTTTCTTTTGGATGTTCTTTTTTCTAGGACCTTGTACTTATATGGCTCATTATAAAATAATGAATGTCTTATTGAGCACTAGTACAAAGATTTTGTAGAGAGTCACCACCCAATTTGATTAAGAATTTGGAGATATGAGCAAAACTTTAAAAGGGAAAAATATAGAGAGACAACTCTGGTCTTCAATGGTGACTCACTGGTATGAAATAAGCAGGACAAGAGTCAAGCTCTACTTGAAACCTATGTTATTTATGACTTTATAAAAGATTTTATTCCCCAGCAAAGTCACCATTTTGTTAGGGATTTTTCTTGTATGAATCACAGTTGGTTGAATGACTACTTAAGCACTATGCTTCCTAATATAGATTCAGACAAAATAAATTTCTAATTGCTCAGGATTGGATAAGATCCTCCTTCATTTTCAAGCTCCACATGCTTAGGCACATTTTACCTTATAATAATTACTGATTACACAGTATGTTTGAAAGTGGACACTAATTTTCTATTGGCCTTTTATTGAATCAACTTATGGAATACTCTGCAGATGACCATAATCAACTGAATACAGATCTTAAATAGATAAACCATGATTGTATAAATAGAAAGAATCAGTGAGATAAGGATTCTCATCCTTCTTCCTTTTAAGGAGGGCAACCTAGAGATTCACTCTTCAAGGAATCAACAAAGATGAATTATATTACTTGAATACAATTCCTTCAAAAACATACAGACAACTCTTTTAAAAGTAAAAGTACTGGTAATGAAATGAAATTTGAATGATTTAAGACTTATGAAAGATAACTCATAAGAAACAAACACTAAACCAGTGCCTCATCCAATCGGAAAAAAGAGTTTAAATGAAAATCCACAAGGTTATTTTAAAAGAAATACAACAGTATGCCTTGCAAATAGTCTGCAATCCAAATAGAATGCCTTACAAACTATTCTATCAATGTAATATTATTACCATCAAAATCTCTACACATAAGTTTAATCTCTACAATTGATAACAAGAATTTTAATTCTCTCCTTGAGAGAAACTCATAATCAATTGAATAAATTGCTTAACAACTAGTATATTTTAAATGCCTCACAAATAAAACATACAAGAGTAAACATACAAGTAAAGGGACAACAATAATATGAGATAGAAATTGCAGTGTATTTATATTAAAATGAACCTATAAATTACATATAAAGACTCAAGCTCAGAAGTTCAGACACAAAATTTAGAAGTCTACTCTGTAGAAATTATACTCAATTTTTCTATTATCTTCTTCTAACCCTCTTACAAAAAGAGGTTACATTCTAGATATATACAACTCAACCATCTTGGAATTCTCTTATTAATGAGAATGCAAAAAGCTTCGGATGGTTGGAGCCCTAACCCTAAAAAGCATATAAAATAAATTACAATAAGACCTTAGGTGGTGGAAAGACAAAAATATTTTAGACTGTTCTTCTTCCTGGCTCATTGATCACTAACGCCTTTTTCTATAGATATTCATGATAGCTTCTTGAGTTGTGAGATATGGTGACCACCATTCTAGCTAACTTACACCATTCTTATTGATAGCTTATCATCCCTATGCTCTGAGGTCAGGTGTCAGGTACTCCAGGTGTCCTCTTTACTCATCATCCAAAATATCAAAGTCAACTACAATGGATTTTATCTTCTTGGGCTTTGTAAGTTCATCCCACACAGTTACTTCTTCCTCTGTCAGCCATTTATAACTTTGGACATGTTGCAGCTATGCCTTTTGTCTCTCCCATCTGGCATCTGTTATCATCTTGACATCTGCCATAAATTTGGTGAGCTCCATTTTTGCCTTTATGGCTTCATCCATAGTGTCATTAATCCTCTCCACATATACCTCATTTCTTTCATCAAGGAATGCCTCTTTCTTAGGCAATAAAGGATCAAAATCTGATCTCCACTAGCCGAGGCTCTTCATGGCACCATCTCCATCTTTAATGAGAGAAATGAATCTTTTGAAATCTAAGCTGAGCATGACTATCTTAGCCTCAATCTAATTTTCCTTCCCTTTAAAAAGTGGCAATATGGCCTTAACTTTATTTATTTCTTCACCTACTTGTAGAACAATCTCTAGAATATCAGTCCTTAAAGATTGCACTATTGCCAATCTTTCAAAAAGTGTTTCTTTGGCTAACCAAGTTGCATAATAACCATTTAAAATTGAAACATAACTATTCACCTCTACCTGCAATTCAGGTAATTTATTATAAGCATTGAAAACCAAATCAGATTTATTTTTTAATGCATTAATGATGTGCTGAAAAATCTTTAGTAAGGCTTGCAGGATAGCCACATTCTTCTCTATCCTCATCTTTTCCATATCTGTAGCAACTTCTTCTTCACTTACACCTTTATTCTCAAGTAGTTAAGGTTGTTCAGGTGGTGTAGGGGTAGCTACAGGAGTATTTATTATTTGCTACTCTAAATCTTCTAGAGATTTCTCCAATGCCTTTTCCTTCATTATTCAGATATCCCTATCCTTCAAAAGTGCACTATAATCCTCTAACAAGGAACCATACCTCTCTGATAATTGTTTTGTCTTGTCCTCATTGAGCCTAGAAAAATGAATTAACACTTGAGAGATCTCAACATCTCCTATATTATGGATTAACCATACAATCTTGTCACCATCCATTTGCTCTTTGACATTCAAAATTTGAGGCTTCTTATCTTTAGGATATAGGCTCCATAGAGCCAATGCTTGATTCCTTGGGCTATACCCAAATCCTCTGATAATCTCCCCTACTTGGGTTTCTAAGGATAATGTTATGTCCTCTTGTCTCTTGATCTGATCAATAACAAAATTTGAATATAAATTCCACCCAGGAACAAGTAGCATATTGCTATTTCTGACAAGTTGTCTAGCTTCCTCTGGGGTGATTTTTTTAATCTCAAGGTCATATTCTCTCAATGTTTGTACTGCTTCATTAGATACTTGACCCTCTTTAGTAATCTAAACACTTGATACAACCTATTTTTGCTTGTTCCATATCAAGAAGCTCTTGAATTCATCTGACTGAATAAAATTGTCATCCTTCAAGAATGCATCTTGTTCTAGCATTCTTTCATCTTGGCACAGGGCCAAGGGCAACTCAACATCTTCTGTTTTAAGTTTTTGTTTTCTTTTCTCCTCTCTTATCTTCTTCCTCAACTGATGGTCATGAACACCTTTTCTAGTGAAGAGGGCTCCCACTTTGTCCCTTTTCTTTTCTTGAGAGGATTCTCCAATCAATAATCTTTGCTTCTTTGTAGGAGGCTCACTTGTATCTTGAGAACTATGCAGCTGTATCAAGTCAATAATATTTTTTCCAACTTGATTCTTTTTAGTCATTATTTTCTCTAGAGGAGGGATGTTGTGCACCAAGTAGCTACCATCACTCTCTTCATCACATTTAGACTTCGAGTGGACATCCTTCCTTACTTCTTTCTGATCAATTTGATCCTCAAAAGTCCTCATTAGGGTATTGAATTGGACCATCATTTTCTCTAGCCTTTGGAGATAAGGCAATGTGGGAAAGAAGCCACTAAATGCCAATCGCTTTTGTTTCAATTACTTCTCCATAGCATATAACTCATGTATTTGGTCAGATCTTCTTACCAGTTCTTCTTCTTCTATTATATTTCTTAATACATCCTCCTCAGGATATTCCTCATGTCTCTTGGTTAAAGGAATGCTAGGGATATAATAATTTCTAGTAGCAACCATAAATCCCTCTATATCAATATATCTATATGAAGAATCATGCATTTTGAACTTCCCTAACCAATCATTCACCTTATGGAAGGCATTCTTGCCTATTCTGAGACTATGCACTCTAAAGTGCCTCAAAGTGAAAGTTCCTTTTCTATGTGGAGGTAGGTGCTCCTTATCAATTAGCATAAGCTGCCAGATGAACTCTAAAAATGCCACCTTAGGTTAAACAAAGAATGGTAGTATGTGGGGGGGTTGAGGGCATCTATATACTCTTATCATAGTATAACCCTTTTCATAGTAAATATCTCCCTAGTTATGACCCTTGGTCCACTTATCAACAAATTTTTGGGGTCTTATAAAATGCAAAACCTTAGTGCGCAGCCTTGAAAGATTGAGTCCCAAACTATGGAGGATAGGTTGAACTATCCAATTTTCAAATACACAAAAATCATTTCTCGAGGAAGGACTCCAAGCCGTTATCCAAAACTGTACTGGATTTGGTTGTTCCTTATACATCATTTGTGACTCAAGGCCCTCCATGTTCATGATATCATAATTGAAATATAGAATGAGGTGCATCAACAAAGAGTAATGCATAAACCTAGGTGTAGAACCAAATGTATGGTTCTTTAATGCCTGCAAACCCTCGTGCATTCTATCTATTACATATCCTATGTAATCATATCCTCTCATCGCATGAAGACTCTAGGAGTCCAAAACCATCATTAGGAGATCTGAGATGATCCTCTCCCCACCATCAACCCCTAGACCTTTTCATAATCCATATGCAATATACTTTATATAGAAACAAAGATCCTTGTAGAAAAATGGGGTTGTTGATCCGACAATTGGCGCAATATAATTTATGTTCTCTCGTGGAACATGGTTTTGAATTTCTTTCACCACCATAGTAGCCTCCCTAACATATCTATTGGCTAGGGCCTGTAAATTAATCTCTGGAGCCATTGGGACTTGTATACCAAAAGCTCTTATGAAGGAATTTTGGTCAAGGGTGACCAGAGGAGAATCATCACCCTTCCAAATTATTTTGGATAGGGGATCGTAGCTATGGAATAGAACAATTAAGACATCTACATCGAGGAAAACCTTTGGAACTATTGATTTTTCTAACCTTGATGTCCAAGGGTTTGAGACAGGGACCAGACTATCAAAATTCTTGTAAAAATACTTAAATAAACACATGCCAGTGACATCTAGAGTTCTAGCATCTCTATAGTATGCAAGTTCATCTACAAAACACTCATCACTAACCTTATTCTATGATGACCTTGGTAGTAAGACAAGGAATTCATCCAAATAGATTTCCTTAACTTTCTCCTTAACACCTTTGCTGGTAGAAGCCCCACTGACTGATAATTGGCTCATCTTGTCTGAGAATTTGAACTCCTCTACAAATTCTTAACATTTTGAACTTTGAAATTGCTCTGAAAAATCTCAAGAAATTCTATTGCTTTGGCTTTTTATGAATGCTTGGTAATTTGAAATGAGTGATGAACCACTGTATTTATTTTGTAGAATTGAATGTAGTAACCTGTTAGAGATCAAAAAGATGAAAATCATATCACTTTCACCATTACTTGGCACGCTCAGAACCCAATCCACTAGCCGTAAGTTGAGAAAATGACAGGTAATCAAAATTTAATTTTCTGGTGACCTAGTGAGTAGTACACTTTCTCATAATCACTAAAAGATTTGGTGCCTCCTTTACATTCTCAGAGATATGGCGACTAAAGGAAAAGCTTAGTCGCTTAATGACTTTATTCTTTCTTGAGATCTGGTGACTATAGTGATACATCATAGTCGCTGAATAATTTGAACCCTTTTGAATTTATTCTTAGACTGGGAGACCTTATGTTTACTTACATTTTCCATTCTGAGACTTGGCGACTATAGTCAATGTAAAATTATTTCCTTTTCATTTTATCTCGAGACCTGATGAAAAAAGGCCATCAATAGATCTAGCAACTGCAATGAATCTCCAAGTTGCTGAAACCTATTGACTTTTCAAACTTTTTCTTGAGACCTCCTAACTAACCTATTCGGAGATTCAGCGACTGAAGACAGGAAAAATATAACTTATTTTTTCTGGAGATTCAGTGACTATAGTCAAGTTTTCTTACTTGTTTATATTCTTCTTATTTTGTCAACTAATCAGAAAGATACACCTCACAAAATCTGGCAAACGAATACTCATATTTTTCAACATTTTGATTTCAGTCAACACTTAACTCTGGATCATTTAGTGATTACCCAACTGAAGACAGTCTCTCAATCATTGAACAACTTTCTTAACTTGAGTTTGACTCAGAGATTGAGCAACAAGGAAAATCTCAAGGTTGTTGGAACATTTTCTAACCCATGGTTTTATTTTGAGACTACGCAACCACCACCCGATCAAAATTAAATCAATGGTTGACAAGAACTATTTGAAAAGCTTTCTCTTAACTCACCCTCATTTGGGGACCATGCGACTGAAGACATCTCCTTGTTGCTAGATATTTATTTTAGCTATGGTTAAGACTGGAGTTTGCACGAAAACCTTCATTCTCCAAGTCACCAGAAGATTTACTTAACCTCAGTCAAGTAATGAGATTAAATATCAAACGCCGATCAAATCTTCATCCAACGGTTCCCGCTAAGTTTCCATACCTTTTATAACTTAACCGCTTCATTGGGAAACTTAGAGATAACTATGTCACTGAATTGTTGGCCACTTGAGACATAACTTCTAGAACCATGAGAACACACAGCCATTGAAATTGCTAGGTCGCTAGGTAAAAGAACTAACCACTGAATAACTTGGAGATCTGGTGACCCACATAAAATAAACCGCCTCCTTGCATTTAGAGACTCAATGACAAAATGCAAACCTCATAATCACTGAATACTATATCAATTCCTTATTTCTTTTAGAGATCACCTGACTAAAGGTATTTTGATCTGGAGATAAAGAGACCATAGTTACTTTGCAAAAATTAATCATAGCAGTCGCTAGATCTCATAATAATCATCCAGAGACTCGGCGACTGAAGGCAACCGCTGAGTCATTTGAAGACAAAGAATATTCTTCCAACCTAAAGAGACTGTGTGACAAAGGGACTCAGGTGATTGCTAGTTAAAAGGGAATATGCTAAGCTGATTAGGAGACTAAGCGAATAACTGGGAAATATAAAAGTGCACATGCTCCAAAAGGCCATTAAGTGATTTGAAAAAGTAACAATTGAATAGACATGAGTGAGCAAATTTTAGGGCTTTCTTGGATTTTCAAAGACAATTATACCTAAAACCCAGGGTTTTTCAAATTTTTATCAGTTTTGGAGCTCTGGAACTGGAAATGTTGGAGACCAAAACATGAAACTTATAGATAAACTACAAAAATCAAAATTTTGAAGGACAACATCTAAAAACTATGAAACCAACCAACAGGTTCTAGTGCCTCTGATCGATGATCTGATTCCAAGATTCCAACTATCTCACAGTCGATGATCTACTGAACATCTTTGCAAACTGCCTCAATTCAATGATCTATTCACCAACAATGTGATTTCTCAAGGTTTTCACCTCCTTCCTAGGTGCATAACCAGTAATATCCTCTTTTTGATACATCCTCACACAAATCCTCTGCAATTATAGGTTAGATCCATAAACTTCCATCCCTTGACAAACCAATCTATGATTTTACAAGCCCAGGAACATCATCTAACACTCCAAGATCTACAACTCACTCATATCATCATAAAGACTCAACCTTCCAATGGAAAATCCCTTTTGACCACCTTGTGCAATCCCTTCATTGATGTGAGTCACATCTACATGCTTCCACCTCACAAACAACACCCCATAAGCTTCGCAACTTCAAACACAAGGATTCACACCATTGCAAGATCAAACCATGCTCTGATACCACTTGATGCAATCAAGACTAGAGATATGCCCAAAAGAGATATCCAATCTTTCAATAAGAACCAACAAAGATAAAAGAGAAAAGAACACAACAAGATATAACCAAATAACAATAACTTTATTATCTGATAACATCCAAACAACAACAAACATGTTAGGCTATAAGGCCTTCCTAGTTATGGCCATATACAATGAAAATAAGATAAATCCTTGTTTTGATTTGTCAACCTTAGAGTGATCCTCTCTCAGCTCTCTACTACCCTTAATACTCCCAAGGCTACCACAAGTAAAATTGTAATCCCTGCATTTATACACACTAGTCACCATAGGTTAGCATTCAATTTATTACATATCCCAAGATAAATGTATTAGACCAGGTTAAAATAGATCCCAAATAATTACAACATTTAATTATTTCACCAGGCATGATCCAAATACCAATTTGGCCATACATAGTTCCACCTCGAGATCTATGCCAATAAGCTCCAATGATTAGTAACCTCCACCGCAATCCTCAACCATCAATTAGAGAACACAACTAACATGAAGAACACAACCAGTCAGCAAAGATCAATGCTGATCACATAATCCATGGCACTTGAAGATGTATGTTCATAGACATATCCTCCATGAATGCCAAGGAAGAAACCATTTTCATCACACGCACCAAAAACCACCACACCGTGACTACACACATAATATCTGAAAACTACCCACAATAAGGAACATCAACAACCCACAAGGAAATTCCTCCAAGAAGAAGTAAGATTCTGACTGCATCAAGCTGTATCAAAGCATGGTTTGATCTTGCAGTGGTGTG
Source organism: Chamaecyparis obtusa (assembly GCA_027943335.1). Lineage (NCBI taxonomy): Eukaryota > Viridiplantae > Streptophyta > Pinopsida > Cupressales > Cupressaceae > Chamaecyparis > Chamaecyparis obtusa. The sequence goes on along the minus strand of BSBK01002554.1, from coordinate 1,643,915 downwards.
AATCCTTATATCTGAACTTGTGAAGTTTCTAGGGTGTTGTTTGTGAGGAGGCAGAGTGTTGATATGACTCGAATCAGTGAAGAACTTTCCCAGGCACTTAGAAGGGATTTTATGTTGGGAGGTTGAGTTGTTGTGATGATATGAGTGAGTTGTAGATCTTGGATTGGTAGATGTTTTGTCTTGTGAGTACGGATATGATGTCCTAAACTTGTGAAGTTGCAAAATTATTGTTTTTTGGGTAGCAAAAATGAGGATACATCATCAAATAACTTGTGCAAGGTGGTTAGGAAGGATTTTTTGCTGATTTTTTAAGATTTGAAGGCATGTTGATATGGGGTAGCTTTCTTGTGTGTCTACCAATCACTAATTGGAGGAGTATCATGTAATAGATCACTGGTGGGAGAGGTAGTTGCACCTGAGGATTGGAAAGATGCTGCCTAGAAGGTGTTGGAAGCAATAGGTATTGAGAGGGAAGGGTGAATCAATACTTATATTTTTTTTTAATTTTACTATACCCTTAAACAACAACAAAAGAAACTTATATATCATGAAGCATATAACTGAAACTATGAAGTAAAACTACAATCAACCAAATGACAATGCATGCACACACATAACACACAGATTTTTATCATGGAAACCCTTGGTTAGAGGGAAAACATATAGTGGGGACGAATGACTTTCTAGGTAACTCATCCTATTAAGATTCATGGATACCTTCTAAAAAGTATCTACAATTACAGACTACCTATCAAAGGATTTAATCCCACTATTACAATGTTCACCATGTTAAGGGATTTACAATTGAGTCCATCTAAAGACTACCCAATTAAGGGATTTAAAACTTGTTGAGACTATTAGGAATAAAAAAAAGAATAAATGACCTATGATTTGCACTCTACAATGTTGATCAAATCCCTTATGCTTTGTTCTTGTTCTGACTTCAACTTTTTAACATCTTTGCAAACAACTTAGTGATTGCATCTTCAATTCTTCATCAACTTCTCACAATAAAAACTTTTTCCTTCTTGAAAATCTCTCCTAATATATAGTCCTCACCACCAAGTGTAAAACATAATTAGGGTTTTCATTTATCTCCAAACGTATTTCTCCAATCTTAGTTAATTTAAAAGAACATAAAATTCATACTACCTTGACCAAATCATAACATATGTTTTTATGTCCAATGTGCAATATTTCTTCAATTTCATTTGTCAAACATGCATTGGAATCATGAAAATATATGTGCACAAGTTCCTATAAATCAACTCAATCATCTCCTCAAATAATGTACTATGTTTTCTCTATTGTCCAGATTCAGTGAATCTTCCACCATCATACTAATTTGGTTTATTAAGTAAAATTATTTAATAACCTCTTTCAATATTTGTTCACTATTCTGACTGGTTGCTGGTGTCTTGACTTTTACATGTACCAATTTTTAGTCTCACCAATTATCCTTTACCAATTTGCTCCCTTTTCCTATATGACCTTGTTAGGGTCTATTTGAGTCACCATGTTAAAAGTGTCCTTGAACCTTCATTATATTTGAACATTGTTCGATTTCCTCCTTTTTCAAATTTTGTGTCAAAAGGTCTTTCAAAGTCGGCTTGTCCCTTGAGTTAACCGTTGCGACATTTCAAATGCATTTTATTCTAGTTGGATCCCTTCGGCCAAGTGTTTATAGTCCTTCATCACTCATGAACTACTTTAAATCATTTTGAACCTTGGTTCAAATTAGTTCAAAGAGGTTCAAAGATTCAATTCAAATTTTCAATTAAAAGGTGCAACTCGTGAGGTTCCACAGGTTTGATGGAAAAATCTAAAATTGCAAATTGTAAAGTTTTATGCTCAGTTTGGTTCAGCATGGTTCCCAGAAGTTCAACTCCATTCAAATGTTAAGATCTAATATGGTTAATTATATATTGGCAAGGTATAATAGGGTTCATCCACTTCAGCCAAGGTCAAAGTAGTGCAACAAGTTCAATGGTTCAACAACATTAACATAACAAGTGAATTATTTTGACAATTTTATAGACCTCCACATAGTAGTGAATAACTTTCACCTCGGGAATAATTTTTCCAATATTTCCAATCAGAATGTAGATAATTAGGATTGGAACAACATATCCAAAAATCAGGTCAATCCAACGGTGGAATAATAAGTTACAGCCCCCGCAAGACGACTAATTTTTACTGTCATAAATATTTTGGTCTGCCCAGCAAAAGGATTTTCTTTATTTTGTTTTAATATATTCAAATGCATCTTATTGTATAAAGGGATGTATTATGAGCCCACTATTATTATAATATTATAAATTATGTTTATAATGTTATAAGTGGGTATCTTAAAGGTGATGAATGATAATGGAAAGAAAGAAAAAGATTAAAGAGAATAAGTGGAAATAGTGTCTAGAATTAGTTATTATAATTGAAAAACATCATCAGGGCAGGAAGATAAATATGCTAGGAAAAGATAAGTTTGGGGTTCCATTTTTCCACCTTTGGTTGGAGACTTTGAGCTACGGGTAGAGGGGGTTTTATTTGCTGGTTTTAAATTGTAATGGCAGGGAGAAAGGAATGAGGTTTTATTTCAAATTGTAATTTGTGAGAGCAAAAATAAGAAGATCTGTGTCATCTTTTTGCATGTTTAGAGAAGAAAGATAACTATGTATCATATCTTTGAGTTTGAATGTTTGTCTTTTGATTGAAATTAATCTTTGAATTGATTCAATTGTCTCTGAATTTAATTCTGTCTTATTTAATTATAATACATATTTGTTATTTGGTCTTTAAGCCTTGGTCATTCATGTATTTGGAAGAGAATGTTATGCCTTCCTTCTTGCATTTTCTCTGTTATGTAGGGTCTTCATAAGTGGACTTTGTTTCACTTATCCCTTGTTCTTAGTTGTTTATTTATTTCGCATCTATTCTATGTTTACAAGTAGATGTTTGTGTGCCTTTTATGCTTTCCAGTTAAAAGCATTCATGCTTGTAGTTTAGTGGATTCATTGAAGATCTCACATGGGGAGTTGTACCCAAGAAAATTCAAAGGATGCTTATGTATTTCAATTGCAAAGCCATCCAACCGTTAGTCACATATATTTGTCTTCTCAATTTGGGCATTTTGGAGTTATTTTAAGATTGTTTTTGTAAAAGACAAATTTGTTCACTAACATATTTTTGTTGACTCTACTAGGGATGAAATCAAAGGCTAGTGCTACATATAGTTCCTTAGTTATTTTTGAAGTATCTATGTGTGTAGGAGATTGGTGAATCTATTGATGACCATGCCGATTATAAAGATGATGAAAAAGACAAGGCCTAATCCCTCTTTCATGGAAATCTATCAGATGGATGACAAAGTGTTGCGCGAGTTCTTGGATATCTTCAAAGAAAGTATGTCTCGGGCTGTCAGAGAAAATATCAGTCTGGAAGATGATCATGCATCCATACTCTTGTGGACAATTCTCTGTGCAAGGTTCCATAAGCTAAAACATCTCCAAGGGTTTGAAAAGAAAGTTTTTCAGCTGAAAAAAGAGTTAGAGGTAGATGATGATGAATCCCCAAACATTTCATCTCATTTCATTTCTTTTAACTACCCATTTTTGAGTGAGGAAGAAGCCCAAGTAACAAAAACCCATCCTCAAGGAGGTCAAACATCATCAAACAATAATAATTGATGCAAGGGAGGCTATGATGGGGCCAATCTATGGCACACCCAACCAAATCCACCCTGCTCAACAACATGTGAAAGCTAAAATAGATACAGTAAGAGAGAGAATGCAAGATCTTTCATTAATTTTCATCAAATAGATTCATACATGTCAGGCTGTAAGGCCTTCCTAGTTATGGATAGATATTACAATGAATTACAAAAGTCCTCAGATCCATAATTAATAGAAGAAATAGTCAGAACTAGGACCACATGCTTCCTAATGATGGATACCAACATTAAATCTGTGACCCAAATTAATTGCACAATTTGGCCTCAACAAAAACTCCAAAGAAACCCATTGGTAAGAAAAGCCAACTGAGCATCAAACAAGCATCACTAAGCGTCAGAGAAATAATCAAGCATGCTCAAAGAGATAAGTGACCAACACCAGTGAACAAAGGAAATTGACCAACATCAAACCAACTCATTCAAAGCAGGAACCGAGCAACACAAACAAACTCAAACATGTTTTTGGTGACACAGGATTGCCAAGGACTTGAGATGCTCCTGCATCAAACACCTGGGGTTGTTTGAAATGATTCTCTGAATCATGAAATAGGAATGGTCTGAGCTGCATCCAAATCATACTGTGAAATCCATGAATAGTCTTCAATCGGTCTATTCTTCCACTTTACCAGATATTCCATATATTGTTTTCCTCTTGTACTTTTGCCAATTCTTTGCTCCAAGATATACTCAACTTCTTCCTTCTGCTTCTTAGGATATTCCATCAGTACTACCATGTCTTCATCTGGTTCATGATACTCATACAAATCAACAATGTTGAAAATCAGTGATATTTCCATGTCATCAAGTAACTCAATCTCATATGCATTTCCACTGTCAAATTTCCTCAAAATCTTGCAAGGTCCAAACTTCTTCATCTTCAGCTTCCCATATGTTCCAACAGGAAATTATCCTTTCTTCAAATGAACCATCACTTCATCACCAGCATAAAAAGTCTTATGTCTTCTCGATCTATCAATTCTATCTTTTTATTTCTAATTACTGTCTTCTAGCTTCAGCTTCATATCTTCATGTAATTTCTTCATGTACTCAACAAATTTTACTCCTTCAACACTTCTCTTTCCTTCATTAGCAATATCCCTCAAATCAAATATACCTCTCGGCTCTATGCCATTCACAATCTCAAAGGGTGTTTTTCCAGTACTCCTATTCACTAAATTATTGTATGCAAACTCTGCTTGTGCCAACACAAAATCCCAATTTTTCAGTGTGTCTCCAACTAAACATCTCAAAAGATTTCCCAAACTTCTGCTCACAACTTCTGTCTATCCATCGGTTTGTGGGTGAAATGTAGAACTATATTTCAACTCAGTACCAAACTTTCTCCAAAGAGTCTTCCAAAAGTATCCAACAAATTTATTGTCTTGGTCAGAGATAATACTCCTCAGTAATCCATGCAATCTGATAATTTCTTTAAAGAAAAGATCTGCCACATGTACTGCATCTGATGTCTTTCTATAGGGTATAAAATGTGCCATCTTAGAAAATCTATCCATAACAACAAATATAGAATCATTACCCCTTACTGTCTTCGGTAAGCCAAGAAAAAAATCCATACTGATGTCAATCCAAGGTTTCTTAGGTACAAAAATTGATGTATACAATCCAGTATTCTAACTTACTCCTTTTGCAACTTGACAAACTCCACAACTTTTCACAAATTTCTGAACAAATTTATACACCTGTGGCCAAAAGTATTTCTCCTTAAGAAAATTCCATGTCTTATCAACACCAAGATGTCCAGCCAAACCACTACTATGTTTCTCCTTCATCAAATTAGTTCTCATTTCTCCTCTTGGTATACATAATTGAATACCTTTAAACACCATACCTTCCTGAATAAAATATTCATCCCATTTAGTATTATGTTGATCTTGAATAGGTGCTCTGCACTTTCTCCACAGCTCCAAAAAATCAGGATTAAACTCATAAGAATCTCTCATCTCATCAAAACCAAGAACTTCAATTTTCATCTAGGTCATCAAAGATCTCCTTCTACTCAATGCATCAACAACTCGGCTAGTGACTCTTCTCTTATGCTTTATATGTATAACTCTGCAAATACTCAACCCTTTTCATATGTCTCTAATTCAACTTATTCTAACTGCCCAAATACTATAAAGCCTTATGATCGGTATATAATACAAATTCACTCAGTATCAAATAATGTCTCCACTTCTCTAGTGCTTGAACAATAGCATAGAATTCTTGATCATACATAGAATATTTCCTTCTAGCATCATTCAACTTTTCACTAAAGAAAGCAACATGTTTACCTTCTTGACTCAACACAGCTCCAATAGCACTACCACTTGCATCACATTCCACTTGAAATACCTTACTGAAATCAAGCAATGCCAAAATAGGAAATTTAGCAACCTTCTGCTTTAGAGTCTCAAAACTTTTGTTAGCTCCATGTGTCCACTTGAATTATCTTTTATCACCTATCATAGTCTCAGTCATAGCATTACAAATTGAACTGAAATTCCTTATGAACTTTCATTAAAAAATTTCCAAACCATGAAATGATCTTACCTCACTAGCACTCACAGGTGTAGGCCAATTCAAAATAGCTTCAACCTTTTCAGGATCCATCTTCAAACCATTAGCTGAAATCACAAATCCCAAATACACAATCTCTTCCTTCATGAATGAACACTTTTTTAGATTTATCAACAACTTTTCCTCTTTCAATCTCTGCAAAACTTGCCTAACATGAAACAAATGTTCTTCTCTAGTCTTACTGAATATCAGAATATCATCAAGATATACAATCACAAAATTACCCAAGAATTTCTTCAATACTTCATTCATCAATCTCATAAAAGTACTCGATGCATTAGTTAAACCAAAAGGCATAACCAACCACTCATACAAACCTTCTTTTGTCTTGAAAGTAGTCTTCCATTCATCACCTTCTCTAATTCTGATTTGATGATACCCACTTTTAAAATCAATTTTGGTAAAATACTTTTCTCCAGTCAAACTGTCCATTATATCATCCATTCTTGGTATAGGAAACCTATACTTCACTATTATCTTATTGATTTCTCTGGAATCAATACACATTCACCATTCTCCATTCTTCTTTGATGACAATACCATAGGTACTGCACAAGGACTCAAACTTTCTCTGATCAAACCTTTCTCCATCAACTCTTGAATCTGTCGGTTCAATTCTTGATTCTCGGTAGGTGTCAACCGATGAGGTGCCTTATTTGGTAAACTAGCTCCAGGGATTAGATCCATACAATGATCAATGCTTCTTTTTAGTGGCAAAGCATCAGGTACATTATTAGAAATGATTTCACTATACTCAGTGAGTAACTTATCAATATCCTCAAGAACACTATCCTCTATTTTCTTACTCAATTTGTTAGGAATCACAACAAAACATACATCATTCTTCTTCAAATCTTTAACAAAAGTTCTTCATTCCATCAAGAAAACTTTCACAAATGTGCAAACATTACTAATAGGTTCTTCCATCAAAGATAACAAAATTTGTTTTCTTCCATTAGCCCAAATAGTATATTTATGCAATCTCCCATCATATATAGCATGTCTATCATATTGTCAAGGTCTACCCAACAAAATATGACAACAATCCTTAGGCATGATATCACACAACACCTTATCATAATACTTTCCAATTTTCAAATTCACATAACATTGTTCACTTACCAAGAGTGTATGCTCATATTTGATTCATGAAATTTGATATGGCTTCGAGTGTTCCAACCTTTTCAGCTACAATTTTGTGACCATTTCCTTAGATGCCAGATTCTTTGAGCTACCACTATGAATGATTACCTTCCAAACTTTGTCAGAAACTCTACATATGGTCTTGAAAAAACTTTTCCTTACTGGATCTTCCTTTTTACCTTCATTCCATAGTGCTCTTCTTACCATCAAGTTATTTCCTTCTCAGGTTCATTCAGTGACTCTTCTTGCACCAATGCATTTCTATTGCTACCAACCTTCTTACTAGCATGTGTACATTCAAAAGATCTATGTCCTTCTTCTCCATAATTGTAACAAGTTCCTCATAAATTACCTCCACTATAACCACCTTGGTAGTTACTGCCTCTACCTCTAGATGAACTTTCACCTTTCCACTCGGTCTTGCCGTTATCCAAATTTGTCTTTTCAGGTTCAGATCTACCATTTTCACCATTAGATCTATCTCTTCCTCTAGGAAATCTACCACCACTTCCTCTTTGTCTTTGCTCATGTCTCTTATTCAATTTCTCCTCAGCTTTCAATGCAAATTGATAAGCCTCTTCAATGTTTTCCAATTTAACCAAACTGATTTCTTCTTGGATGAAAACTCTCAAACCATTGAGGTATCTAGCAATTCTTTCCACATCATCTTCATCAAGTCTAGATCTGATATCTAATCTATAGAATTCCTCAGTACATTCTTTTACCGAGCTATCTTTCTGCCTTAGAATTTGCATTTGCCTAACTAGGTTAATCCAATAATCACAAGGTAAGAACTTTCCTTTCAACTTATTCACCATTTTATTCCATACCATGATTTTGTCTTTGCCTTTCCTCTTTCTATCTAGCTACAAATGTTCCCACCATAAGGATGCATGACTTTTCAATTTTGTGCTTGCAATTTTCACCTTCTTTTCCTCAGGAATGTTTTCATACTCAAAATATTTCTCCATCTCGATGATCCAGTCCACCAATTCATCAAAATAAAATTTTCCACCATACTTAGGAGGATTGAAATGTGGTGTCGACTTCAGACTTGTCAAAGCCTTAAAAAATATTTCTTCACCCTAATCCATTATAGGTGTAGGCTCTTCATTGCCTTGTTCCACTTCAATTTTATCATCACTAACATCTTCAAGATGTCTGCCTCTTCGATGGGCTATTTCAACAACTTATAATCTAGCATAAAGTTGTCTCAACATGTCTACCAATCCTGGATCTGCATCTCACCTCCCACGAACCATCTTGGAAATCCTCTACAATTACAGGTCAGATCACAATCTTCCACCCCACAACAATTCAACTAGGGTTTTACAAGAAGGAACCTACAAACCTAGGTTCACAAACCTAGATCTAGATCTCACATCACTTTGATACCACCTGATGCAAGGGAGGGTATGATGGGGCCAAGCTATGGCACACCCAACCAAATCCACCATGCTCAACAACACGTGAAAGCTAAAATAGATACAGTGAGAGAGAGAATTCCAGATCTTTTATTAATTTTCATCAAATAGATTCATACATGTCGGGTTGTAAGGCCTTCCTAGTTATAGCCAGATATTAAAATGAATTACAGAAGTCCTCAAACATGCAAGGATCTGTCAACAATCTCCAATCTATTATCTTCTATCTTCTATGCCCAAATGACTCCCTAAACTCTAACCAAACAACTACATTTATACAAGAGGCTACCAAACTCAATTGTCCTTTAGATCCATAATCAATGGAAGAAATAGTCAGAATTGGGACCACACACTTCCCAATGATGGATACCAACATTAAATATGTGACCCAAATTAATTGCACAAGTTGGCCTCAACAGAAACTCCAAAGAAACCTGTCATTAAGCAAAGCCAACCGAGCATCAAAAAAGCATCACTGAGCGTCAGAGAAATAACTGACTTCTCAAAGAGATAACTGACCAACATGAGTGAACAAAGGAAACCAACCAACACTGAACCAACTTAGTCAAAGCAAGAACCAAGCAACACAAACAAACTCAAACATGTTTTTGGTGACATAGGATTCCCAAGGACCTGAGATGCTCCTACATCAATAACCATGACAACATCAAAGAACCTATGGACAAAGATGAGAAAGATTTTCCAAATGATTTCTCTTCTCTTAAATTAGAAAGTTTCAGATTTGAAGAACATGAATGTCATCTTGTTCTTTGAGATCCCATTAAAGAGTGTTTTCAGAATATCATTTTATCAGAATATGAAACTTTCAATCTTATGGAAGATATTGATAAAAATGATTCTTTATGTTTGAAATTTTGTGATAGCTCCATTGTAAGATCATGTCATTTTGAAAATACAGAGGTTTCTTTTGAGAGTCATTCATGGAAAGGTGATCATATTGAAAATGTGGTTAAGTCATGCTTTTGTAAAAATCCTTCAAATTCTGAAAATCTGATTTGGAAAGAAAACTTTGAGATAAATATGGTGCAAGATGCTAATCATGTTGATGAGAAGTTACAACCCTCAAAAATTGTGGACAACTTACAAAACATTTATTGCCATGATGAGAAAATTATAGAGCAGTTTTTGTTATCTATCAATCAAGAAGATTTTAGCTTAAGGCACTCAGTTATTAATCCTCTTCCTGTTGTCAGCATGGATAAAGTATTTTTTGATGTAATTTATGCTAAGAGTGATGAGGGTGTTTCAGTGAAAGCGGATCCTATGCTTGATGAAGTCATCCCTTTTTTTCAACATGATGAGAAATCTGCATTGTTTTTCTTGAATGATGGTCATCTTGATACAATTATTAAAGATCTTGCAACATGTGCTTTGGAGTTTATTGAATGTTACCCTTTTCAGCTTGAAGTTGTAGACTATTTGAGGAGCATTGTGCTAGAGGAATCTGAAAATTTAGAGATCTATGATGAGATTTGGGTTTTTGGAAAAGATTGTTTGATTAACAAATTTCTGCACACTAGTAATCTAACATCCAACATTGAAGGAGTTTCCAAGTGGAATATTTTTCAGGTCACATCACATGCCCACAATCCATTATTCCAAAAAGGTACTTTTTCTCACAACCAGTAAATGGATTTGCATAGTTGGTCTTGTACATATTCTGGTAGGGTCTTTTGACCATGTACATGTTTAGTTGCTTTTGTGTGTTTTAGGTTAGTTTCTTTGCTTCTGTTGGTTTTGTCATGCTTTGTTTAGTTTCAGTTTTGGCTTGTGAGTTCAACCCTACTCCCCTCCACCCTCTTTAAAAACAACTTCCTACATTCCATTTCTTTGTGACTCTATTTTCCCAATGGTCCATGACACTGCTCCTTAACCAGTAATGTAGAGTTCTCTGCATATTTGACAACATGCAGTCCCCCAAATAGAGCTAGTGTTAGGGTCTATTTGAGTCACCATGTTAAAAGTATCCTTGATCCTTCATTATATTTTATCATTGTTCAGTTTCCTCCTTTTTCAAAGTTTGCATCAAAAGGTCTTTTAAAGTCGGCTTTTCCCTTGAGTTAACTGTTGTGACATTTTAAACGTGTTTTGGTCTAGTTGAATCCCTTTGGCCAAGTTTTTTTAGTCCTTCATCACTCATGAACCACTTTGAATCACTTTGAACCTTGGTTTGAAGTAGTTCAAAGAGGTTCAAAGATTCAATTCAAATTTTTAGTTAAAAGGTGCAGCTCACAAGGTTCCACAGGTTTGATGGAAAAATCTAAAATTGCAAATTTCTAAGTTTATGCTCAGTTTGGCTCAACATGGTTCTTGGAAGTTTGAATCCATTCAAATGTTAAGATCCAATATGGTTAATTCTATATTTTCAAGGTATAATAGGGTTCATCCACTTCAGCCAAGGTCAAACTAGTGCAGCAAGTTCAATGGTTCAACAACATTAACATAACAAGTGAATTATTTTGATAGTTTTATAGATCTCCACACAGTAGTGAGTAACTTTAACCTCAGAAATAATTTTTCCAATCTCTCTAGTCAAAATGTAGATAACTATGATTGGAACAACATATCTGAAAATCAAGTCAATCCAATAGTGGAATAATAAGTTACAGCCCCCGCAAGATGACTGATTTTTACTGTCATAAATATTTTGGTCCACCCAGCAAAAGGATTTTCTTTATTTTGTTTTAATATATTCAAATGCATCTTATTGTATAAAGGGATGTATTATGAGATCTCTATTATTATAATGTTATAAATTATGTTTATAATGTTATAATTGGGTATCTTAAAGGTGATGAATGTTATCGGAAAGAAGGAAAAAGATTAAAGAGAATAATTAGAAATAGTGTCCAAAATTAGTTATTATAACTAACAAACATCATCAGGGAAGGAAGATAAATATGCCAGGAAAAGAGAATTTTGGGGTTCCATTTTTCCACCTTTGGCTGGAGACTTTGGGCTATGGGTTGAGGGGTCTTATTTTCTGGTTTTAAATTGTAATGACAGGGAGAAAGGAATGAGGTTTTATTTCAAATTGTAATTTGTGAGAGAAGAAATAAGAAGATCCATGTCATCTTTTTGCATGTTTAGAGAAGAAAGATAACTATGTATCATATATTTGAGTTTGAATATTTGTCTTTTGATTGAAATCAATCTTTGAATTGATTTAGTTGTCTCTGAATTTAATTCTATCTTATTTAATTACAATATATATTTGTTATTTGGTCTTTGAGCCTTGGTCATTCGTGTATTTGGAAGAGAATGTTATGCATTTCTTCTTGCATTTTCTTTGTTATGTAGGGTATTCATAAGTGGGCTTAGTGTCACTTATCCGTTGTTCTTAGTTGTTCATTTCTTTCGCATCTATTCTGTGTTTATGGGTAGATGTTTGTGTGCCTTTTATGCCTTCTAATTAAAAGCATTCATGTTTGTAGTTGAGTGGATTTATTGAAGATCTCATACAGGGAGCTATACCTAATAAAATTTAGAGGATGCTTATGTATTTCAATTGCAAAGCGATCCAACTATTAGTCACATATATTTGTCTTCTCAATTTGGGTATTTGGGAGTCATTTTAAGATTGTTTTTGTAAGAGAAAAATCTATTCACTAATAGACCTTCACCTATTTTCTTGTTCACTGGTTACCTTCCTGTGTATTGATTACCATGCTTCTTATCGATTAGTTTATTGCTTACCAGGTGGTTATACTTGTGTACTGATTGGTGTAACTTCACATACTTAGCGAAAATGATCTCACTCATTGAATGGTTTTCCAACAATGACAACCACATTCTCCATACTCATCATAAATATCATATATCTCATCAATATGCCAATAATATCCCCCTTTGGCATTGATGACAAAAACTTGGGAAATTTTACACACATACTCCATCTCTAAGTTACATAATCCCCCTGAATCAGTTGTTCCTGTTTACCATAGAATAGACTATATACTCTCTTTGTGACTATGTAATCCTCCTTAGATAATCATTTTTGTATTGGAAACTCTATATCCCATATTCCCCTTTTTTAATTACCTCTATACTCTTCTATACTTCCCCTTTTAGGGTAACAATGCAAAAGACTATAAGAAAAATTGTATGCACAAGGGTGTCTTACAACTTATCAAATATAGATTTTAAATGTACCTTAGCACTAGCAAGTGAGTTCTCCCATGACTCTTTTAGTGTTGTCAATGCAATATGTTGGCCTTGAAGACCAGAAGTTGATTCTTCCATACTGTCAATTGTACTCATCTTAGGAGTACCTATCAATGTTTCAACCTTCTTGATGTATGCTTGAATTATATCCATGTGAGGGGTCAGGAATCCCTGTAACTCCAGCAATGTCATTCTTATGTTTTCCTCTTCACCTTTAAGTTCCCTCTCCTTGAATATCAGATCTTTTAGTTTGGAAGTGTGATCCATCATTAAACTATTCAAGGGTTTCAATCGATTTGCAAATGTAGCCAACTTAGTGTCTAACTCTACCTTCTTTGTCTTTATGTCTGTTGTGAAGTTACTGAGTATGGATGTCTTAGTGAATAGTTTACCAACATCAGGAAGTGATTCCTTAAGCTCTATTATTAGTTTAAATAATACAAATTTTTCAAGTTCAATCTTTTGTAGCATCTTCTCCATCATATATTGTTCTAACCTCTTCTCAACCCTCTTTGCCAACTCTTCCTCCATATCATTCTTAAAACTAGTGATTGCATCAACCAAAGTTTTTAGTTGATCAATCTTTAAATCCTCTTCATCAATTTTTACTCTAGGTAGTAAGTCAGAAAGAATAGAAATTATTTTCCTTAGAATTTTATTCTTATACCTCTTTTTCTTTTATTGGTTCTTCTCTTCCTTTTCTTCTAGTTTCTTTGAGAATAATAGTTGTTCTTTTGGTTTCAATTTATTAAAATCTTTCTTCATAATAGAAAATTTTGGATCATCCTCATCTTTCTCTTCTTCATCATCATCTTATTCTTCCATTATCTTCCTCTTCTTTGTGTCACTGGTTTCATCTATTGAAGTTTGTAATAGTTGGAGTACTATCCTTTTGTGTATTTTCTTCTTCAACTTGTTTTCTATCATCTATATTCCCAGTATCAACTATTTGATTATTGCCTAAGGTATTTTTTGTAGGGGGTACCTATGGTGTACTTTTAGTATCTTGAGTACTTTGTTCCCCTATTCTAGTATTGTCTCCTTGTGTGTCCTTATCAGTTTCCTTTTCTTGTTTTTTTTCATGTTGTTGCTCAGCTTGTTTATCTTGAGTGTCCTCTTTGTCACTATCCTTGGGTTGGTTTGTGGTCTCATTTGCCTATTTTGTTTCCTTTTTTATTTTCTAATTCATCAAATTTGTTTACTTCAATATCAACTACATCCTTATCAATCTCAATATGATTTACTTCTATTTGTGTTTGGAGTGGTGTATCTTCAGTTTCATTTCCAACCATGGGAGAATCGAGAGTATTAGTTATGTCATCTTCATCATATGTTGATTCCTTTGTTAGGTCAATGTGTTTTGATACATTTCCTATCATACCTCTTGTTAGCTCTTTCACTGTGAAGGTGTCATTTTCTTGAGATGTATTGGTAGTATCATGCACCAGTGACTGGTCTAAGTTTAATATCCTTCTCCAAATCATTACCGATTCATCTTAAACTTCTTGCTCTTTTCAACCTAATACCTTACATGTCATGTTACCAGTACTAAATATTCCCTTGTACTCTTCAAGTTCTTCATCCATTTATTTTACTGTCAAATGTGGCATAATATACATGAGAGTTATTTCTCTTATTTTCTTTTCAATTTTGATTGCATCTTCCCATCTAACATTGACAAGTTCAAACAATTCATCAAGTATATGACCTTTAAGCTATTTTGGAACTCTAATGAATTTATGAAAATGAAATATAATTGCATCTTTAGTGATTTTATTTTCTTCATCAGATAACCTATAAAAATTAAAGTTGTTAATGTTGTCGATCATTCCTCATTCTCTAATTACCTGTGCAACTTCAGTTGCAGTCTTAGGAATGTTGAAACTTGTTTTCTTATACTTGTCTAAGTCTGTAATATCCTTATCAGGATCTTTTTTCTCACTGTCTCCTTCTGTCTTCTACTTCTTCTTTTTTCTCGGAGAGGCCTTGGTTTTTCATCTAGTTTTTATCTTCTCATAGGTTTTTGTTTTTACAGGTTGAGGTGCCTTTGGTGGATTAGGTTCAAAGGATTGATCTCCCTCAATTTCTTCCACTCCAGTTTCCTTCATTGATAGTAATTCCAATTTTTTAGTTTTTGAATTCTTTGGCTTCCTCTTTGCATAAGATTCTGGACTTTCTTTGTCTCACTAGAGGAACTTCCACCTTCACCTATTCCAAATTTTTCTTGCAATTGACTTATAATTTTCTTCACTTACTTCTCCACTATAGGATATTTGAGTTATAGGGTTATTCTCTTATATGCTTCTTCATATATCCCATATCTCTTAGTAGTCTTGTCAACCAACCAGTAATTTCAATAATGCATCTATATGTAGGTTGAACAAGTGTTCATTTGTTTCATAACCCATTGTTGGTATCCTTGAAACTCTTGGTTCTACTGCTTAGATTTTGCATGTGTTGGTATCAACTAGGAAAAAAATCATGTACATGTACTTCTCTACTATGTGAGGTGGAATCCTATACCTTTTATGTATTATATCTTGAAAGTGTTTGAAGTAACCCCACATTACATTATTTAGGTTTTCACCTAGTTCACTTATGTACTCATTAATCTGATATAGTACAGGCCTATTAGTTTTCCAAGTAACATTGCCTTTACCAGGAAAGATGTTATCAACATATAAAAACATGCATACCAACAATGATTCATATTTTAGGTCTTTCTTCTTTTCAGTTTGGATCCTCTTTATATTATCCATCAACTGAGTTCTGACCATCTCTACTAGGTCATATCTAATGTCTTCCTTCATAATTATTTATGTAGCATGAATAGCTCCACATGGCACATTGTTCAACCAAATCGACTGGTAGACCTTGTATCTAACAATCATTGATTCGAATCAAACCTCTTGATCTTATATGTCATCTATCATCATCGATCAATGATATTTTCTTGACTTTGTTAGCTTTGCCACCGTCTACATTGATATTTGCCTTAGGGTACATGGTTCCTCATCTACTGATAATCCAGTGATAAAATGAATCAACTCCTTTGTGACCTTGATCAGTTGTTCTATCCAAATTAATTGATCATGGAATTGACTCATCACATATTGTATCCATTCCTCCTTGAATATTTTTGGTAGGTCTATAATGTACATGAAACCCTTTATCCAAAGATGTTTCAACTCATCATTTAGTTCTTTGTTCTCACACATTGTCAGACATTATTATTGTATTTTCTCATCTACTAATTTAATAATGTTGTAGTGAATGAATTTCCTTACATCCTCAATTAGTAACACTCAAGGTGGTATTAAGGATAGAGAAATAGTTTTATCTACTTCCGTAACTTTCAACAGACATAACTTGTGTTCTGGTTTTGCCTCCTTTGTTATCTCAATCAATTTAGGTGTTTCAACCAATGATGCCATGGTATCTCTATAAATTTTCTACCCTAAATCTCAACCACACCAAATATCTTCACAACTAACCACCACTCTTCCAAATAGCTCAACTAGGGTTTTCAAATTTGTAGATCGATCCTTTGTAAGTATTCAATGCAGACGATTCATACAATCGATCACAATGAATAATCACTCTTTTCTCTTGTAAATGATCTTTGAAATGCAAGGTGAATAATGAATAGTTTTCCCTATTATTTATTTTCCCAAAATTTCTCCAATGGATAGTTAGGTACAAACATTTAATGCCATTTACCAATATCACACTTTATTGATAACAACCTCCACCGATTACAACTTCCACCAGTTAATGCTGGAAGTAGCATTAGTACATAAATTTTTCAAATGATAAAGTCAGTGATGACCAAATACATTTAACAACTCAACTCTATGTAAAACATCATAATTAACATCATTGCATCTCATTATGCAAATAGATATTATCGCTCATTATTCTTAGGGGTCTCAGATTGATCTATCCTTAATTTCTCTCCCTAATCCAAAATAGGCTTAGTATGCTGATGAATTATCCATATTTCTTGGTGTTGTGGAGCTCTATGTTAGTTTAGAATAATTGAGTTCACCTTTCTTCATCCATATTGTCTTCATCTGCTTCTTGATTTCTTCAGGATTAACAATCTTTTTATCCTTCCTTTCTTCATTGCTTGGTGATTGGTTCCAGTACCTACAATCTCTTGCTAGATGGCCAACCTTGTGACAAAGAAAACTTGTCATACTTGTCATTCTCTAGGGTCCAACATTACCTCTAGGGTTCCTTAATCGATAGTTTACCTCGATATGTCCATAGTTCCCACAAATAATGCATGTGACATTTATGTTTTCTTCTCTTCTTAGAACACTCACCGATTTGTTAGGAAGTCTTAGTTATGGTACCCATGATCTACAATATTTTTCCTTGTGTCCAAACTTGTTGCATGTGTAACAGTAGCTATTGAAACTCCCTTCAGATGATCTATCATCGGTTCTTGATCTGCACTCATAAGCTTGATGACCATAGTTATTGCAATTGTAACAATAACCATCAAAATGAGTATTTCTTGGAACATTCACTAGTTTTCTTCTACATACATTAGTAGTGTGTCCAGGCTTTCCATAATTATTGCAAGTGGGTTTAGTAGGATTCTTACCTTGTAGGCTTGTATTACCCTTTGGAATCTGTGATTTTTGCTTAGCACCGGACTTGGATGCTTCTCCTTTTTCAAATTTGATGTCACTAGTATATCCTAGGCCAGAAGTATCCTTATGTCACCTTTGATTCTTTAGTTTCTCATCAATTTTTTGCATGCTTTGTTCATATTTCTTGAGTTTGTCATTTATATCTTTTTCAATCTTCAATTCCTTCTTTAGTTGTTCATTTTCTTACCTCATTCTTTTATTTTTAGTCCTCATTAATATGTTTTCATCATTGGTATCACTTAGTTCTTCATTTAGAGCATGGTTCTCATGTGTCAACCTTTTAAGTATAGCATCCTTTTCTCTAATCAGATCTTCAGCATTCTTCTTTGCATTTTTAGCCGTTCTTTTTGCATCTTCGGATGTTCTCATGCCTTCAAGTACTTCACACATCCTTATGGCTTGACTTTCTTGTTCTCTTTTAATTTTGGTTGCTTCTTCAGTTAGGATCTTGTTATTTTCCATCAGATCTATTATAGTTGCCTCATCTTCCTCAGATTTAACACTTCCTTCAAATAGTTCATCAATGATATTGATATTTTCTCTTAGTTGTTGAGATAATTCTTTTCTTTTTTCTAATGAGGCCCTTAGCTTGTTCTTCAACCCTTCAATCATCTCATTAGTTTCCTCCAATTGTCTTTCATACCTATATCTTTCCATTTCATCTGATCTACTCCCCAAGTTATCAAACTTTTCTTCTAGAGAGCTTAGGCTCTAATACCAATTGTTGGAAGAATAGGTACTAAGAGGGGGGTGAATTAGTACTTATAAAGATTTCTAACTTTTATTGATACCCTTAAATAGAAACAAAAGAAACTTCTATTTCATGAAGAATATAAATAAAAATATGAAGTAAAACTATAATTAACCAAATGAAAATGAATGTACAAATGTATAACACACACATTTTTAATCATTTAAACCCTTGGTTAGATAGAAAAATCATGGTGGGGATGACACCCACAATCCTTTTATTGTAGTACAAAAGAGTGCCTGGTTAAGAGCATACAATATGTCACTTTCTAGGTGACGCACCTTGTTAAGAGTGATTAATACCTTGTTAGAAGTATCTATAGCCCAATTAAAGACTACCCTATCAAAGGATTTAATCCCACTATTACAGTGTTCACCCTGCTAAGGGATTTACAATTGAGTCCATCTAAAGACTACCTAATTAAGGTTTTACCACTTTTTATGTTCATTCAATTGGTTGATTTTGTTAGCCTATTTACTAGGTGAGCTTGCTAAGATACCCTAGTTTACAATTATTAATGATTTGGATTAGATTTGAGTTCATTTCTTGAGCTGAATTGAAAGTGCATGAAAAGGAAAGAAAGGAAAAGTAGCTATCTAATGAAATAAAATGGAATGTACATATATTGATCATATCCATAATTCAAGCATAAATGGCAAGTATGTGTAGAAAAGAAAGCAAGGAAAATCATATGATCTCACACAGGCTATGAGCATATCCTTCAATAATTTATGACTACATATACCCTACATAAGTAAATATAAATGGATAATGGTTTACAAGTCATTGTCTGATTGAAAGAAGAATCTTGAGCCCATTCCAACTCCTAACTACTCCAGAACCTACATGATGAAGATGGGTTAGATCCAGGAGATCTAAGCAATAACTAATATCCAATGACCTATCTATATCTATAGTTATGTATGTCCATGTATTTCCATAAGCTATCAAAGTAAGCCATGCTCAAAGGTGTAAACTCAAATAATGCATGAAGGAGAGGTATCATGTTTTCTTAACTTGTTTGTTCCATGTGCAGGTACAAAGGTAGCTGTGACATTGCATTGATTTACAATAAATATCCTTGCTTAGACATAGGAATCCTTCAAGGGAAGCTAACACAAGCCACCTTTGAAGGAAAACTATGTCTGAACAAAAAATACTTATGAAGATGTTGTATTCCCCAAATGTACAATAAATGGTATTGCTCTGCAAAGTGGCCAGAGCCAAGAGGCCTTTTCAAACCTCTTGGAAAAACCCAAATTATAGGACAAGAACACTCATGATCAGATGCCAAGCCCTCATAGTACTACACATTGAAGTTGTGAGTGTTATCAGAAGCTCCATTTCCATAGAGTTTCTGATTTTCCACATAGCCTCAAGGAGAAGCACTGATCTAGAAAAGAGGCAATCAATGGAGCAACAATACTCAATGGAACATTCAGGAGAGCAAGAAGGCATGCATTATAAACTATAACACATGCATGAAGGAGCCAAAGGAAAGCATATGATAAATAACAACATGATAAAACTAATACAATATGATTCTGCATTAAGATCAAGCATCCAAGACAATCATGTAGGTGCATCATTCCACTATGAGTAGAGAAGGTACGATCACAAGTGCATAATAGTAAACTTATTTCCTCTTTCAAAGAAATGATCTATAAAAACATGCAAAATGAAAAAGAGCACTATGTAGAGACCAACATCACAATGAGAAGTGTGAGATGATCATCTTCATTGATCCCATGATAAAGAGAAACAAACCATTTCTACATGATAAAGAAAATGGAGCAATAGAAAAAGCTGCATATATCTTAATCAAAACAGCATTTGCATATGAGTCTCACCAAATTCAAAGAAAAAAATTGTATGCACATCTCATAAATCTGTATTTTCAAGGATCAAGATAGAAAATATGATACATTTGCATGTGTATCTCTCAAAGAAAAGGGCACAACAAAATCTGCATCTTCATAAGCAAAAAAAATCATCAAAAGAGCAGCTATATGATGGCATCAATGATAAAAAATAGCATAAATCTTAGTCATGTCCATTCTATGGAGGAAAAGTACAGAAATAATACTTCCAAATCATGGAAGGAATGAAGAAGGAGCAGCCATGAGACAATTTGAAAACAACAAATGAAAACTTTGAAATGAAATCACTTACCTCTTGTCTTACTTATCATCTTTGAATTCTAACTCATGCAAAGTCCAAGCTAAATGGAAAGTTTACCCAAAGTACTAAGTCTCTTTCCATTCCAAATCCCTCATAAGGCTCAAGTTTTTGCAAGGAAGGGCATTTTGAAAAAGGCACGAAACCGATTTGGATAAGTTTCCAAAACATATTAAAAGTGGGTTTTTTTAAAAATGTTTATTTTATAAACATAAGGTGGGATATATGTTAAAAGCACATGATTTAAATATTTTTAAAATATTGCTTAAGAGAGAGGGGAAATTAAGAAGGAAAATAGGAACTTTCATTAAAGAAAATTGAAAATATTTTAATGAAAGTCATTTTAATGGGCAAGATTAGAAATGTAAACATGACCCCTAAATATCTAGGTGTTATCATTGTAATTGAATACTAATTCATATCAATTCTTTTAATTGGGTGTCATTATTTAAAAGGGATATTTTAATGTAAAATCATGCATATTTCTTATTGTAAAATATTTGACAAGTGATATTTTATAAATCATCTTGTTCAAATATTATCTACCAAGGCATGATTAGGGGAATTATGTGAGATTTGATATTGAAAGAGAAAGTTTTCTAAGGCATAAATTCTGAAATCTCCCAATTTCACCACCTTTAGGGGAGGTTAAGTCACCTAATTATTGGACAACATATCCCATGGACCTAAATGTATATTTTTATTCTATTCAGTCCTAGATTTGGTGGAGGCATGCATGGGATTCTAGATTTCTTGAAGATGCAGTTTTCTACCCCCTCACCTATTTATACCTGTCACATTTTGTGATATACGTAGTTCTTGCATCCTATCTCACTCTGAGATATGTATGTTTGTGGCTCTTGGAGAAGAATATTGTGTCTTGGCTCCTTTTGATTGAATGCATAACATTTATCCTTCTTTTTGCTATTGATTTCTAAGTTATTTGATGAGTCTTATGTCAAGGTTATTGTGATTTAAATTGATCCTTTAATTGATATATTGCTCATTTGAATGTTCATAAGCACATTTTTTGCCTAAAGTCCTAATCTATGTGCATTTACAAGTATTTTGGGTTGTGGAAATCTTTTCCCTTCCTATCTACAATCAACACCTTATTACTCCTAAGGGAAACATTATAAATAAGGTGAAGTTGTGAAGTTCCAAGTTATGCTTTAAGTAGCACTGTGAGTGTATTTGCAATCTTTAGATCTTTCCATTTTGGTGAATCACCCTAATTTATTTTTCAATTTTCAAGTTAATGCATTTCTCTTCCCTTTTCCCTTCTAAGTTTGGTTTAGTTTTGAGGAGATTCAAAGGAATCCAACCCTTAACTTGGAGTTCTACTTTCATTATAGGTCACCCACAACCTAAAATTAGTCCCATGTTTCACATGATAGCTAAGTTTCACACTTAGCCCTTATGGGTGCAATCCTAAGTGACAACAATTTTTGGCACGCTCGATGGGATAGACTCTTATGAGAAAAGTTTTATGTGAGTTGTTGTTTGGTATCTGTAGTAGCTATGTTCTTATTATGAATTTTGAGATATCATACTTGTTGACTCCAATCTTTGTTTTATGCAGATCAATCTTTCCATCATATGAGCTGGATACCAACTAGGTAGAGTAGGAATCTTTTTGAATATATAGAGCTAGCCCCACCTAAAAGGAAGGATAGGGTAACCAAGGAAATTCAATCCCATCCTAGTGCATCTTAACCTACTAGTTCCAGTGATATCTCTACAAGTGCTCCTATTATCCTACCACCACCCCTAATAGCTCAAGTATCCCTAGTATTACAAGTTCTCTCAAATCCACCTATGGCCAGAAACCATCCTTTTGTGGCTTTTAACCAGGGTAGCCCTCTAAATTTTTAGCAACATAATGACATACCCATAGGAGCTCTTAAAAGCTTGCCCATTTTTATCGGAGAGGATCAAACCTCGGCCATTGAACACATAAGAGATGTTGCATCCCTCTATGGTCTTTATCACATAACCCATGATGATGTGGTTGTTAGGTTGTTATCAACATTTCTTAAGGAAAAGGCCTTGCAATGGTTTAGGGGTTTAGTAGTTAACTCTATAGTAACCTAGGATGAACTAGGTGTTGCCTTGACTGTTTAGTTTGAGGATAAATTTGACCATCTTTCCTTGGTAGAATATTTGACTACCATAAAGAGGGCACCCCATGAACACATGATTGGTTTTAATTTCAAGTTCTAAAGGACATGTAACAGGATCCTAGCAATAGTTAGGCCTTCAAACTAGCATGCTTTACTATATTATTTGAGGGCACTTAACAGTGACATTTTTTGGATGATCTAGTCTATGGGGGAAACAACTTACCGAAAACCTTTGATATTTCCATAAGAGATGAGAATAGTCACATTCAAGCTGGGAAAATAGCCCCAAGGCCTCTAATGTCCATCTTCCTAGAATTGCAACATGTCCCTGAATAAATTCTAGCCTTGGTATCTATTCCCCCTACCCCAGCTCCTTCCCAAAAAGCTACTAGCCCATCTATAGACCAGTCCCAAGAACTAAAAAAAATTAAAAAGACCTTGCAAAACTTTACCAATGAGCTTGTTTGTCTCAAAAGGTAGTAGTTCTAACCTTACCAAGAATGTTACCAAGCTCCATACCATGGTCAATACTAGAAAAATAGACCCCCTTATCAGTCAAGTTAGAAAGGCCAAGCAAGGAATTATAATCAAAGTGCAAACCAATCCTAGAATCCTAACATTCCTAGTACTTATAGGGATCTTGTTCAGGTACCTCATAATAATTTGGCACAAGATTATGAATGGGGTTTCCCATGCAACCTGAAAAACATTCAAGGAGTTTGTCCAAATGGATTTGGCTAGGCCCTTGTGATATAGAACATCATTATGACTCATCAGGAGGTGCCACAAGAACCTCAGGTGCAACCCAATTAGCCAGCTAGACCAAATGAACACAGTATGCATGATGTGGCTCTTATGAATTGGCAAAACAAGGAGTTTTGTGGGGTTAAATTTCCCCTCAGTGGTAACCATAATTATTTCCCATTTTTAGCTAACACAAGGTCTAAGAAGAGGGCCATTGATGTAGAGAAACCAACTTCTACAAGTCATCAAGCCTCGGTTGTGGTTTTGCAGCCCAAGGATGTTCAAATTTTTCCTTAGGGACAATCTATACCAGCCAAGGATCTTATGAAGATAATGGCACAATCTGCACTAGCACAACCAGACGTTGTTATGGGGAAAGGAAAATCAAAGGTAAGCTTGGGTTCCTTTAATATTGTATAAAAAATGAAGAAAACTTCTATAAGTGTACCCATAATAGATACCTTATCCATTCCTAGGAAAAATAAATTAATGCTTGATGCTTTGTCTAAAATCTCATTCATTGATAGAGATCTTTTAGAACAACGTAGGGTTTTGATGGTTGATGTTTCCCAGAAAGATTAGAAACATGTGGTAGCAAGCTTGCAGTCTATTACTAACTAACAGACTCCAAAGGTCAAGCCCCCTCCCTTTTATGTCACTCTTATCATTGTAAATTTCTTAGTGCATAATTGTATGATTTACTCAGGAGAAAGCAACTCAATCATACCTAAGCAGTTGGTTGATACCTTAGGGTTATCTTATGAGCCTCTAGATAGGCATGTTGTCCAATTAAATGGATCATCAGTCAATAAAGTCAAAGTAATAAAGAACCTAAGTCTCACATTGCATGAGTTTCCTAATTTATCCATCCCTCTGGATGTCAATGTCATTGACCTACCACCTTACTTTTCCATTTTCCTTAGCAGAGACTTTACTACCAATTTGGGTGGGTATCTTTCATCATATTGGTCTCACTTGTATTTCAAGACAAGGTATGGTACAAGGGTCAGAATAATATTTGAAACCTTTGCAAAAGATCATGTGGAGCCCTATACTCCTACTCCCATCAATGCAAACCTAACATTCCATGAGTAGCATCTTGTTGTCTCATAACCATAGAATCCTATTGAAAATATCCCATACATTGCCTTGGATGAGTGGGTAGAAAAAAACCTAGAAGATTATCCTTTAAGGAACATGGAAGTGTCTGGAGTAGGATGCATATCATCCATGAGAAGAATGTTGTAATCCCAAATTTGATGAAGAAAGAGGATAAGGATCTAGAACAACAACAAAATGATCTATGGCAACTATTCTTTGATGGTGCCAGAAGAAAGATCAGAGCTGGAGGAGGGGCTATTCTAGTTTCACTAGAAAAACAAAGGTATTATTCTACTACACACTTTTCTTTTAGCTACACCAATAACACAACAAAATATGAGGCTTTAACCCATGGTTTGGAGTGGGCCAGGAAGAATGGAATCAAGTGTTTACAAGTCTTTGGTGATAGTGAGCTAATAGTTAATCATATTTGTAATACCAACCTCACCAAAAATGATGTGCTAAAGATGTACATGCATAGAGTTTGGGATCTCATTGAAGGTTTTGATGCTTTTAACCTAATCTCTATTCCCAAAAATCATAACAAGAAAGCATACAAGTTGGCTACCATGGGGGGTGAATATGACATTCCTAAGGAGATCAGCAACACTAAAATGTAGGAGTATGTGAAGATCCTTGTAAGACCTTCAACTTTGGACAATCAGGTAAGCTGATAAATCTTAGAAAGTGATGAACAAATCTTAAACTTTTTGATGGAAGAAGCCAAATTCTCTAATGAAAATCAAATTAAGTATGCCCATCAATACAATAATTAGATGTTTCAATTGAAAACTAAGAATTTACCCAAGGGTTTAGTCACCCTCGAGTCTATCTTTAACTCTGCTGACCAACTTAGAGGAGATAAGACAAGCATTACTATGAAGGAGGTCTTGGTTCCTGAAAAGGATTTTACACTCAAAGAGACACCAATATACCTAAGACTGATTTTGAGGGGGGGTTAGTTCCAAATATGGGGATATTAGTAGGTAATTGGACCAATTATAGGGACAAGACTTCCCTCTACACTTCTGGCTCTATAAAACCAAGGTGGGTATACCTAATCCAGTAACATATGGCACTTTTAGAACTTTAAACTGGATTGAACAAAGTAGATGATAGTAAGAGAAAGTACTGAATGATAACCAGTCATTCATTGACTCTCCATTGCTATGATGGAGCAAAATGGCCTTGTGACCTCAAGACTTTGAGGGATCTTGGGATAGGTAATGATTAATATTTGTGGGATGTAACACACCATATTAGACATATTATTGTAGAATTTACTTTCTTCTGACCAATGCCTTATCCATTTGGGCTGGAGTCTCTAATGCACAATAGAAAACAAAATCCAACTACTAATCTTCATCACAGATCCAAGCCATAAATATAAACACCCAAACCCACACTGCTTACAAACATCCCAGTGAAAACCTAATGAATCTATCCTTCATCTAAAGCATCATTTAATCTGATCCTAAATTATAACTAGAGAATAACAACATGTGCATGGATAAAACTCCATACAATGAATTAGAAAATTGAAAACTCATCAGATGGACACAAATGGAGAGAAATGAGAAATGATATCTATATTAATTATGAGGATCATGCCTATGTATACACCTACTTCAAGCACTAAAACCACTTCAATAATATGCAAAAGACTAGAAAATTTCCTTTGATACAATAATACTATCTAGTACAAGCATCTGCTACATCCTAGACTGAGAGCAAAATCATAAGCTGGTATTCTAAAACCAAGAAGAGACTAAACCTAGACCTCTTGCCCAACCAAAAGACACCTCTCCTAAATGATCATGAAAAATAATTTATACCAGGATTGCAACAAGCATCTAATCATTTAGGGAAAAATTAGGTTTCCAACCACTTCTAACAACTAGATACAACAAGAAATAAAAGTAGACAAGAAAACCTGAAAACCCAAGAAGGATCAGATCAAATTTGATGTACAATTATTTGGGTTTCATAATTAACAGGCTAACTGTAATTACAATGTGAATAGATTTCTTAGTGTAGGAAAAACAAAATTAAATACCAAGACCACCCAAAAGAAAACTTGCATGTACATGGCATGGAAATAACTGACAATCATCATACCCTAGCTACCTTTGTCAAACATCAGTCCTCAAAATTAACTCAGCATGGCATCCTTAGGAAACAAAATCAGTTCAGGAAGGCTACCAATATCTTCTTCATCATTTCTCACCTACAACCATCCCAAAAAAATATGATCTAGCTTTTGTCACTTATGGCTCACTATAACAAATCCTAACAAAAACCCTAGAAAATTATTCAAATTATGGCAAAAATGACTAACTGATCAAATTTAAAACATGATAGTCAATTCATCTCTTTCTCAACACATCATGTGGTTCACATAAATTGACATAACAATCAATTTGGCTTTTAAAAGTATCCAACCACATCATCTTTTCTTGGAAACCAATCAGAATTGAGCACCTCAGCAGCACCTGGCATCTGAACCCACTACTTCATTGGTCTTTATCAGTTGGAAGATCAGACAACTATCACAATCCCATGATCATTATCTTTCAAGAAATTTTCCTTTGTGGCATCACAACCACTGTAGATCTTCCCTAACATGTACTACCTTTATCCTTTAACCATGACCAGGCCCTTAACCCTAAGTCATTCAACGAACACGTGACTAAAGGATTTCTCCAAGTCACCCAATATTTCTCTTAACCATGGTTTGATTAGGAGATCATGTGAATGAATTATTCACATGATCATTGAGTCTTTTCTTAACTCTGGTTTTCATCCAGAGAATACATGACCACCGCCCGATCAAAACTACATCAATGACTTTCGCTAAGTCTCTAAGCTTTAAACTTTAACTCAACCTTTATCTAGTGATCCAATGACTAAAGGAATCTCATGATCACTCAATGTTTCACTTAACCCATCCCTAGTTTAAAGATCACGTGACTTAAGCATTCATTGAATTGCCAAGTCTTTCCTTAACCTCCAGTTCTATTAAGAGAATAAGCGCTAGCCCTTGATCAAGATCAACATCGATGGTCCTCGCTTAATTTCAAAACCTTCTTGCCTTGACCAGATATCTAGAGAATCAGCCACTAAAGGAAAAGTTAACCGCCCACTAGGTCCCTGAATGTTAGAGCACTAACCACCCAAAACAAGAGAACACATAAACACTCAGTCGCGAAATCCTTGAATAGAAGACTAAACTGCTCGAGAAAGAAAATAAAGCATGTGCAGAATGGGGACTTAAGTGGCTCAAAAAGCTAATGAGAAAATAGACTTTGGCTAGGGTTTTGGACTTAAACAAAATTCATGAAGCCCTAGGACACAGATAAACCCTATTTCTCAAACCTTAAAAAATGCTATATCTCCTTATTTTTTGCACATTAGGCCATGTGATATTGAATGGGGCTTGGTGACACTCTGAAATATCCTAGGCTTAGGGTGCAAGCCATGAAACCTAATAGATCTTCTTCATAGGTTAAAACAATGTTACATCTAGGGCAAGGCAACTTCCTTAGGGTTTTAGCAGGATAATACCATTTTCATTGGATTTTTGGCATTGACAGGAAAATGGGCTAATAGGAGGAACACTATCAACCCATTGTGATACTCTAGGATAAGTTCCTAAAACTTGAAAAGGTATGTACTCAACCTGAGTAGCAATCTTTTGTCTCATTATGTCAATAATTTAATGATGTATTTGCATGGGAGTACTATGAATTGAAAGGATTTGACCCTCATTTAGCTCAACACACTATTGAGCTTGAACCCAATGCTAAACTTGTGAGAAAAAAGAAGAGACCTATCAACCCCATGTTGGAGGTATTAATGAAGGCAGAACTAAGAAAAATGATTGAGGCTAACATTATATTCCCTATCAAGCATACTTCCCGGGTTTCTGACTTGGTGTCTGATAGGAAGAAGAATGGTGAAATCCGATTGTGTATAGATTTCAGGGATCTTAATTGGGCCTCACTTAAAGATCATCACCCATTGCCTTCCACAGAGAAGATACTACAATTTGCATTAGGATCTAATAGATTCTCAATTTTAGATGGTTTTTCTAGGTACAATCAAATCTTGATAAAAGAAGAAGACCAGTACAAGACAACTTTTACAACTAAGTGGGGTACCATGGCATATAGGAAGATGCCTTTTGAGTTGTCTAATGTTGGCGCAACCTTCCAGAAATCTATGGAGATGGCATTTTCTGGCCTAATGCATAAGTTTGTCAGGTAGTTTATCTAGATGACATAACTATCTTTTCAAAAAATACTAATGAGCACTTGGTTCATTTGAGATAGATCTTTGAGAGATGCAGGGAGTTTGGAATCTCATTGAGCCCAAAAAAGTGCATCTTTGTTGTCCATGAAGGTAGGATTCTAGGACATATTATTTCTAAAGAGGGTACAACCATTGACCCTGAAAGGATAAGTGCAATCTTGGTACTGCCATTACTAGCACACAAGAAGGGGATAAAAAGATTCCTAGGGAGAATCAATTTCATGAGGAGATTCATCCCAAATGTTGTAGTATTGTTCAATCCTATGACATAGATGCTAAAGAAGAATTTAATCTTTCAATGGACAAGCGAAGGTAAAAGGTGTTTTAAAGTGGTAAAGGAGGAAATAGCATCTACCCCTACTCTAGTAAACCACAATTTCTCAAAAGACTTCATTCTTTATGCATTTGGGAATACTAAAACCATATATGCCATGTTAGTTCAATAGAATCATGATAAACAAGAGAAACCAGTGGCCTTCTACAGTTAAGGTTTAGATGGATATGAGTTGAACTATGCCTTTGTGGAGAAGCATGTCCTAGAAGTGGTAAGAAGTTTGAAATTTTTTAGACATTTGCTTTCCAACAATATAGTTCATCTCATGGTTTCTCACCCCTGTATTAATGATTTCATTTTAAACAAGTATGTGAATCATAAAAAAGCCAGTTGGATTACTAAGGTGATGGAGTATGTTGTTCAAATTAAAATCACCAAGTTGATAAGAGGTAAAGGATTATGTGCAAAACTAGAAGGACATGATGAAAATAATCAATCAGAAGGTGATGTTGTCCTAATCAATCAGTATGTAGATCCTACAAGTTGGACTATAGAAATGAAACACTACCTCCTAACCAGTGAATGTCCCCAAGGTCTTGACAGGGCCAAAAGAAGGTATTTTTGGCTTCGAGCCATTCCTTTTTTCATCTTGGATGATGTCTTATATAAAAAATATTATAATGGTTTTTTAATAAGGCATGTTAAGCCAAACCAGATAGACAAAATTCTTGAGGAATTCCATGATGGAGCATTTGGAGGCCATTTTATAGTAAGGAATACTGCTTTGAAAGTGATGAGAGCATGGTATTACTGGCCCAACCTGCATAAGAATGCCTTTTCTTGGGTGAGAAGATGTAAAAATTATGCTTTTTTTGTAGGCAAACAAAATTTGGAAGCCTTACCATTGCATCCTATAATTGTTAGAATAACTGAGAGGGGGTGTGAATCAGTTATCTAGTGTTCCAAAACAAAATGTATAATCCAAAACAAATTCTTCAACTTCTACTACTCGGTAA
Source organism: Chamaecyparis obtusa (assembly GCA_027943335.1). Lineage (NCBI taxonomy): Eukaryota > Viridiplantae > Streptophyta > Pinopsida > Cupressales > Cupressaceae > Chamaecyparis > Chamaecyparis obtusa. Next base: position 1,613,697 of record BSBK01002554.1, on the reverse strand, counting down.
ACATAAAATACTTTCATTGTCTGTGCTTTTACCGATTATTAGTTGAAAACTTATAGTAGTTACCGATCAAATCTAACATGTAATATGCAAAGTATGATAACAAAAAAATATCACAATCAATACATAACACAAGATATTTAATGTGGAAACCATGTGAAGGGAAAAACCACCTAGGACTGGCAACCCAAAAATGTTCACTCTTCTGAAGTGAGGTCGGTGAAGACCCAACCCTGTTAAAGGTTACAAACACACTGTTAGGTGTGACCTTGTTAGAGGATTTTAGACCAGAAGTTATCATCTAACCAGTAGTCACTCTGGGGTTGACAGGATAACAATGTTCACTCTATGAATGAAACATAAAAAGACTTTCTTAGTCCACTCTGTTAAGAGATTTGACTATGTACAATGGTTAAATATGTAACAATAGATGATCTACCTTGAAACAACTTCAATTGCAGTTTACAAATCAATATTCAGCTCATACAAATCTTTCTAATCAATAAATAACTTCCAATTCAATACTATATCAACTTACTATCCGTCGATAATTACTCTCTATAGCTCGGTAATTATTTTGCAGTTCAGTTCTCACTAACTAGTATGATCAGAATGCATGAAAACTTGTTCACACAATAATTTTGCATTATCTTCTTCTTCTAGCATCGTTTCAACAATGAAACCAATGTCTCTTATACAGACGAGTAAATCATTTTCTTTTTGTCCATCAGATTTTGAAGCTTAATCTCATTCATTGATTTTTCCACTTTAACCTTCTTTAGCTGATGTGTCAGTAACATGTTTCAATCTGCTCCATTAGATCTTCCTTGAATTATGTTAGCCGTTGATCTTCATAACAAACCTTATCTGTTACCTTGAAATCTAGGTACTTTATAGCTCATCAATTTATCGGCTAAACTAATCATTTAATTCCTTTCTATTCTGCTTGGTTAACAAAGAAATGCATCGATAAACACAAGCTCAGTTAACACTATGCTCGGTATACACTACACTCTGTCAGTGTATACTGGAATGCTTCATTTACCTACAACACTGCTTTATGTCTTTCAGCTCTATTCTTCATCATAGATGAATGCAACATAATAAAGTCAATTTCATCAAGTCATAGACTCATCAAAAAGCTACTCAGTGTATTCCTTATCCTCATCTGACATATACATCTTCCTCATGTAGATATTTATGTTCTTCATCTCTTTCACCTTTCTTCAGATGTTTCAGTGTAGTAACTTACAAGATAAGTATTGTCAAGATAGTTGACATTAATGACAACATAATACTGATTTAATCATCTTGCATATCTAATCAGTAACTCCTCAGTGATCTTTAATCATAGATTCTTCATTCAGGTTCTAAATCAGTTGTAATTCATCAATCTCTCCCTTTGGCATTGATGGCAAATCAAATAATATGAAGTGTACCATACACATACCAAACATGTATTCTATAACTCTATGAAGAAATGTTGTACAAGCTCTACCTAGCTTAATATGTTTAATCACTACGTTACTAACTAGCATTATAAAATATAGCTTTGTCATTCTGTAGATATGATCTTTTCAGCTCTCAGGTTCCTACTTCTGTTCTCTGTAACTAATCTTAAATGTTCTATTTCTTTTAGATTATCTCTCCCTTAGATAGTTCTCATAGGTGCATTCTCATCGGTGCATGTTTAACTTTTCTTTCATATTATTTATCTCTCCCTTTGACAAAAATGCCAAAGAAACAAATAAATAATTATCTTTGTAGTAGCTAAGTAACTCTCTATTGTCCAATACAGTCTCTGTATCTTTGTATACTAATATACCAATCTATTTCAGTTCTTCAAACTTAATTACAACCTTGAACATTATCCAAAGTTTGAACTATGTTGCATCAACATGTGTGATCTTTTGATAAGTTTAAGCTGATGCAACATACAGATTGCATTAGTGACTGATAGATAGGGGATAGACCCCAAGTCTAGTCCTCAAGTATTCAAATGTGTCCTTTGGTAGAGGCTTTATAAAGATATTTGCAAGTTTTTTTTTAGATGTAAAAAATTATAACTTCACTTGCTTCTCTTGCACTTGTTCTCTTAAGTAGTGATACTTAATTGATATATGCTTTGTCTTAGAGTGCATCACTAGATTCTTTGAAATATTAATAGCACTGGTGTTGTCATAGTATATAATCACTAGGTCAGTGATTACCTCACTCATTCCTTCCAAAAATTACTTGATATATGAAATGTTTGAGCAATTAGTAGCAGCACCAAAATACTCTACTTTAGCTATAGACTAAGAAATACAAGCTTGCTTTTTACTTTTCTAGGTTACAAGTCTTTCACCAAAGAAGAATGCTCCTCCGATGGTGCTTTTTCTATCATCCACATTTCCAGCCCAATCAGCATTGGTATAGACCTTTAGTTCAAATTTACCTTCCTTAGGATACCATAATCCATAATCCTCTATCTTTTTCAGATATCTTAAGATTCTTTTAGTAGCAATCATGTGTGATTCTCTAGGGTTAGCAAAAAATCTAGCAACAATTCCCACAACATGTGCTATATCTGGTCTACTGTGAACTAGATGCATTAGCTTACCAATCATGGATCGGTAAAGTGTCAAGTTTACCTCTATAGTTTCATCTTCCTTTGTTAGTTTACATCCAGTAGCCATCGGTGTTCCCATAGGTTTAGCATCTTCCATGCCAAATTTCTTCAAGACTTCCTTAATGTATTTAGATTGCGAGATGAATAACTCATCATTCTATTGAATCACTTGTAGTCCTAGAAAGAATTTAATCTCTCCAAAAATAGACATCTCAAACTCTTTTCTCATCTCATCAGCAAAAGATTTACATACATGATCTTGACCTCCAAAAATAATATCATCAACAAATATCTCAGCAATAATAATAGTGTCATCAGTATCACCTTTCATGTACAAATTGTTGTTCTCACTAGTTCTAACAAATCCAATACTTAACAAGTAAGTATGCAGCCTTTCATACTAGGCTCTTGGTGCTTGCTTCAAACCATATAAAGCTTTATGTAATCTACATACCATGTCTTTGTTGTCTAGATCAACAAATCCTTCAGGTTATTCTATGTAGACCTCTTCTTCAAGTATACCATTCAGAAATGCAGACTTCACATCCATTTGATAAACTTTAAATTTCTTGTGTGTAGCATATGCAAGTAGCATTCTAACTCCCTCCTATCTATCAATAGGTGCAAATGTCTCACCATAATCAATGCCTTCTTCCTGTGCATATCCCTTGCATACCAATCTAGCTTTATTTCTTGTCATCTCACCATTTTCATTTAGTTTGTTCCTGAATATCCACTTAGTATTGATAACATTCTTATCTTTAGGTCGGGGTACTAAGGACAAGGTTTTGTTCTTCTCTATTTGTTCTATTTCCTCTTTCATTTCATTAACCCATTCTTCATTCTCTAATGCAACTTTCACATTTTTTGGTTCAAATTCATAAACTAGACATGTACCTTGTCTTGCTTTGCTTCTTGTTTACATATTAGCTTGTCCGTCTCCAATAATTTTTATCTCAAGATGATGTCTCCTAAAAAAACTAGCTAGTACTTAGTTTCTTCTTTCTTGTTCATCTTGTTTGGGTTCATGTGCCTTCTCGGTAGCTCCATCTTATTCATCGGTTTCCCTTTCCTGTTCCTCAGGGTTATTTTTCTACTGACCGGTTATCATAGGTTGCGACTTCGATAGATAGTCAAGATGTTCAATGTAAGTGAATCTACCATAGTCTTCTAGTTCTTTTCTACTTTCCTCTATGTGCTTATCATCAAAATCATCAAAATGGACATTAGTGCTTTCAATTATCTTATTTGTAACCTTATTTAGACATTTATATGCTTTACTCCAAATTTGGAAGCCTTACCATTGCAAGGACAAATACCTTTACCTTAGGATAAATTGATGAACTACAACTGATTTAGAACTTGAATAAAGAATCTATGATTAAAGATCACTGAGGAGTTTCTAATTAGATATGCAAGATGATTAAATTAGTATTATGTTGTCATTGATGTCAACTAGCTTGATAGTACTTATCTTGTAAGTTACTACACTGAAACATCTGAAGAAAGATGAAAGAGATGAAGAATAGAAATATCTACATGAGGAAGATGTATATGTCAGATGAGGATAAGGAATACACTAAGTAACTTTTTGATGAGTCTATGACTTGATGAAATTGACTTTATTATGTTGCATTCATCTATGATAAAGAATAGAGCTGAAAGATACAAAGTAGTGTTGTCGGTAAATGAAGCATTCCTGTATACACCAATGGAGTGTAGTGTATACTAAGCATAGTGTTAATCGAGATTTTGTTTACTGATGCATTTCTTTGTTAACCAAGTAGAACAGAAAGGAATTAAATGATTAGTTTAGCCGATAAATTGTTGAGCTGTAAAGTACCTAGATTTCAGGGTAACAGATAAGGTTTGTTGTGAATATCAATGGGTAACATAATTCAAGGAAGATATAATGGGGCATATTGAAATGTGTTATTGACACATCAGCCGAAGAAGGTTAAAGTGGAAAAATCAATGAATGAGAGTAAGCGGCAAAATCTGATGGACAAAAGGAAAATGATTTACTCATCTATATAAGAGACATTGGTTTCATTGTTGAAACAATGCCAAAAGAAGAAGATACTACAGAATTATCATGTGAACAAGTTTTCATGCATTCTGATCATACTGGTTAGTGAGAACCAAATTGTAGAATAATTACCGAGCTATAGAGAGTAATTACCGACAGATAGTAAGTTGATATAGTATTGAATCTGAAGTGATTTATTGATCAGAAAGATTTGTATGAGCTGAATATTGATCTGTAAACTACAATTGAAGTTGTTTCAAGGCAAATCATCTACTGTTAAATATTTAACCATTGTACATAGTCAAATCTCTTAACCGAGTGGACTAAGAAAGTCTTTTTATGTTTCATTCATAGAGTGAACATTGTTATCCTGTCAACCCCAGAGTGACTGCTGGTTGGACGATAACTTATGGTCTAAAATCCTCTAACAAGGCCACACCTAAAAGTGTGTTTGTAACCTTTAATAGGGTTGGGCCTTCACCAACCTCACTTCAGAAGAGTGAACATTTTTGGGTTGCTGGTCCCAGGTGGTTTTTCCCTTCATAGGGTTCCCATGTTAAATCTCTTGTGTTATGTGTTGATTGTGATATTTGTTTGTTATCATACATTGCATATTACATGTTAGATTTGATTGGTAACTACTATAAGTTTTAGACTGATAATCAATAAAAGCATAGGCAGTGAAAGTATTTTATATTTATCGAGTAGCAGAAGTTGAAGAATTTGTTTTGGATTATACATTTTGTTTTGGGAAACTAGATAACTAATTCACTCCCCTCTCAGTTATTCTAACAATTGGTATCAGAGCTGTGGTTGCTTAGAATAGAGTTTTAAGGACTCCAGCAAAAAGATCTCAAGATGTATAAGAGGGAAGTGCCAAAGCTGAACAAAGAGAACTTCACAGTATGGAAAAGTCAGATGAAGTTTCACATATCTAGAATTGGGAATTCTACACTAGAACTAATGCAAAATGGCTACATTGAATCGACACTTGGTCCCTTAACCCTTGATCAACTGAAAGACTGGCATGAACACAATATTACTATGATGGAGCTTGATGCTGCCTGTACCGATGCCAAATTTAAAGACATTAAGGGATGCACTACTACCAAAGCCATATGGGATAAACTGACTCTAATATACAGTGGAGATTTGAATGTTAAAAGAGCCAGAGCAGAAAGCCTAAGAGGTCGATTTGATGATATGAAGATGAAACAAGGTGAGAACATTGTGCAATACTCAAATAGACTAAAAGAGGTAGTACATGCTATTAGAGCATCAAATGGAATTATTGAGGATGAAATAGTGATAAGAAAGATTCTTAGAACTTTACTGCTAGTTTATGCAATCAGGATCTTTGCAATTCATGAAACTAGAGCTACATCCAACCTTACTCTTAACACACTGATCGGTAAGCTTACAACCTTTGAATTGCATAACTTTGACAATAGTGTTGTACCTTCTGTTGAATCCACTTTCATGTCTTCTTTGAAGATTGGTAAATCTAGTAGCAAGAATAATAAGAATAATGATAGTGATAGTGATACCGATGATGAACTTGATGAGCTTGAAGCTCTTATGGCTAGAAGGTTACCCAAAGGTAAAGGAAGATATAGAGGTAAGCTACCTTTGGCATGCTTTAATTGTAAAGAAGTTGGCCACATCACTACTAGACATCTGAATAAGAAAGATGATGATAGATCCAAAGACCGATCTAAAGGAAGCTATGGGAGAAGAGTCGATAGAGGCTACCAACATAACAACAAAGATAATCGAGATAGCTATGACAAAGGGAAAAAGGTATGTTACATAGCCGAAGATATTGAATCTGAATCTGACACTAATGATGATGTAGAAGTAGTATTTGTTGCTATGAAAGATGACTCAGAGGAAGAAGAGAAACATGAAGAAACAACACTGATCTCTAAAGTAAGTAGAAATAATACATGGATCATAGACAGTGGCTGTACACATCATATGACCGGTGATGTAGAGAAATTTGACCTACTTGATGAATACAATGGAGGATCCATTAGGATGGGAAATGATGCACCCTACATGGTAAGAGGTAAAGGTTCACTAATGATTAATGATAGAATAAAATGTGAAAATGCATATTGGGTAGATGGACTAAACTATAATTTGTTAAGTGTGGCACAGCTAAATAATTTAGCCCACTGACTTGATTTTGAGAGCAAAAAGGTAAAAATCTATGATGATGGAGGAAGACTTGTCAGAACCGGTACACAATCCAAAGGTAATATATTTTATCTTGATATTGATCAGTCTTCTTGTTTATTAATGAAGGATGAAGATGCATGGTTGTGGCATAAAAGGTTATGCCATGTGAACTTTGATAACATGATCAAGATTAGTAAGAAGAAAAGAGTTAGAGGGTTACCTAACTTGTTAAAACCTAATCATGCTATGTGTCATGAATGTCAAAAAGGTAAGATTACTAAGTCTAGTTTTAAAAGAAAAGACTACTCAATAAAGAAGATATTTGAGTTGGTTCATACCAACCTATGTGGTCCTATGAGAACTCAGAGTTAATATGGTGATAGATACTTTATTCTTTTTGTTGATGACTATACTAGACTGATGACAGTTATGTTCTTAAAAGAAAAATCTTAAGCATTTAAGATGTTTAAGTGGTATAAGGAAAAGGTAGAAAAAGAGACTGGAAAAGAATTAAAATACTTAAAATCTGATAGAGGAGGTGAATTTGTCTCTGATGAATTTACTAATTTCTATAATAAGCATGGTATCAAAGGACAAGTCTCTGCATCGAGAACACCTCAGCAGAATGGGATTGCTGAAAGAAGGAATAGGTCAATAATTGACTATGCAAGAACACTAATGCTATAAAAGAATATTTCTCAGACATACTAGAGGGAAGTTGTCAGTACAGCTGTATATGTGCTTAACCAAGTACAATTGAAAAAGGACACCAACTGGACATCCTATGAGCTATGGTTTGTACACAAACCTACTATAAGCTATTTCAAGATTTTTGGAAGCAAATGTTTTATTCTGAAAGATGAGAGAAATGGGAAATTTTATTCAAAAGTTGATGAAGGAATATTCTTAGGATATTCTACTAAGAATAAAGCATATAAATGTCTGAATAAGATTAAAAATAAGATAATTGAAAGCACTAATGTTTGTGTTGATGAGTTTGATGACAAGAACATAGAGGAAATTAGAAAAGAACTGGAAGACTATGGTAGATTCACTTACATTGAACATCCTGACTATCTACCGAACTCGCGACCTATGATAACCGGTTAGTAGGAAAATAACCCTCAGGAACAGGAAAGGGAAACCGACAAACAAGATGGAGCTACCGAGCAGGCACATGAACCTGAACAGGATGAACAAGAAAGAAGAAACCAAGTACTGGCTAGTTTTGTCAGGAGACATCATCCTGAGACACAAATTATTGGAGATAGACAAGCTGGCATGTAAACAAGAAGTAAAGAAAGACAAGGTACATATCTAGTTTGTGAATTTGAACCAAAACATGTGAAAGTTGCATTAGAGAATGAAGAATGGGTTAATGCAATGAAAGAGGAAATAGAAAAAATAGAGAAGAACAAAACCTAGTCCTTAGTACCCCGACCTAAAGATAAGAATGTTATCGGTACTAAGTGGATATTCAAGAAAAAAATTGAATGAAAATGGTGAGATTACATAAAGCTTTATATGGTTTGAAGCAAGCACCAAGAGCCTAGTATGAAAGGCTGCATACTTACTTGTTAAGTATTGGATTTGTTAGAACTAGTGAGAACAATATTTGTACATGAAGGTGATACTGATGACACTATTATTATTGCTGAGATATTTGTTGATGATATTATTTTTGGAGGTCAAGATCATGTTTGTAAATCTTTTGTTGATGAGATGAGAAAAGAGTTTGAGATGTCTATGTTCGGAGAGATTAAATTATTTCTAGGACTACAAGTGATTCAACAGAATGATGGGATATTCATCTCATAATCTAAATACATTAAGGAAGTCTTGAAGACATTTGGCATGGAAGATGCTAAACCTATGGGAATGCCGATGGCTACCGAATGTAAACTGACAAAGGAAGATGAAACTACAGAGGTAAACTAGACACTTTACCGATCCATGATTGGTAAGCTAATGTATGTAGTTCACAGTAGACCAGATATAACACATGTTGTGGGAATTGTTGCTAGATTTTTTGCTAACCCTAGAGAATCACACATGATTGCTACTAAAAGAATCTTAAGATATCTAAAAAAGATAGAGGATTATGGATTATGGTATCCTAAGGAAGGTAAGTTTGAACTAAAGGTCTATACCGATGCTGATTGGGTTGGAAATGTGGATGACAGAAAAAGCACCACCAGAGGAGCATTCTTCTTTAGTGAAAGACTTGTAACCTGGACAAGTAAAAAGCAGGCTTGTATTTCTCAGTCTACAGCTGAAGTAGAGTATGTTGCTACTGCTACTAATTTCTCAAATATTGCATATATCAAGCAAGTGTTGGAAGGAATGAATGAGGTAATCACTGATCCAGTGATTATATACTATGACAACACCAGTGCTATTAATATTTCAAAGAATCTAGTGATGCACTCTAAGACAAAGCATATATCAATTAAGTATCACTACTTAAGAGAACAAGTGCAAGAGAAGCAAGTGAAGTTATAATTTGTTACATCTAAAGAACAACTTGTAGATATCTTTACAAAGCCTCTACCGAAGGACACATTTGAATACTTGAGGACTAGACTTGGGGTTCGTCCCCTGTCTATCGGTCACTAATGTGATCTAGATGTTGAATCAGCTTAAACTTATCAGAAGATCACACATGTTGATGCAACATAGTTCACACTTTGGATAATGTTCAAGGTTGTGATTAAGTTTGAAGAATTGAAATAGATTGGTATATTGGTATACATAGATACAAAGACTATATTGGACAATAGCGAGTTACTTAGCTACTACAGAGCTGATTATTTATTTGTTTCTTTGGCATTGTTGTCAAAGGGAGAGATAAATAATATGAAAGAAAAGTTTAACATGCACCAATGAGAACTATCTAAGGAAAAGATAATCTGAAAGAAATAGAATGTTGAAGATCACTTACAGAGAATAGAAGTAGGAACCTGAGAGTTGAAAAGATCATATCTACATAATGACAAAGCTATATTTTATAATGTTGGTTAGTAACGTAGTGATTAAACATATTAAGCTAGGGAGATCTTGTACAACATTTGTTCACAGAGTTGTAGAATACATGTTTCGTATGTGTATGGTACACTTCATATTACTTGAGTTGCCATCAATGCCAAAGGGAGAAATTGATGAACTACAACTAATTTAGAACCTAAATGAAGAATCTGTGATAAAGATCACTAAGGAGTTGCTGATTAGATATGCAAGATGATTATATCAGTATTATGTTGCCATTGATGTCAAGTAGCTTGACAGTACTTATCTTGTAAGTTACTACACCAAAACATCTGAAGAAAGGTGAAAGAGATGAAGAACATAAATATCTACATGAGGAAGATGTATATGTTAGATGAGGATAAGGAATACACTAAGTAGCTTGTTGATGAGTCTATGACTTGATGAAATTGACTTTATTATGTTGCATTCATCTATGATGAAGAATAGAGCTGAAAGACACAAAGCAGTGTTGTCGGTAAATGAAGCATTCCAATATACACCGACAGAGTGTAGTGTATACCGAGCGTAGTGTTATCCAAGTTTGTGTTCATCGATGTATTTATTTATTAACCGAGCATAATAGAAAGGAATTAAATGATTAGTTTAGCCGATAAATTGATGAGTTGTAAAGTACCTAGATTTCAAGGTAATAGATAAGGTTTGTTATGAAGATCGACGGCTAACATAATTCAAGGAAGATCTAATGGAGCAGATTGAAATGTGTTACTGACACATCAGCTGAAGAAGGTTAAAGCAGAAAAATCAATGAATGAGATTAAGTGGCAAAATTTGATGGACAAAAAGAAAATGATTTACTTGTCTATATAAGAGACATTGGGTTCATTGTTGAAACGATGCCGGAAGAAGAAGATATTGTAGAACTATCATGTGAACAAGTTTTCATGCATTCTGGTCATACTGGTTAGTGAGAATTGAACTACAGAACAATTACTGAGCTACAAAGAGTAATTACCGATGGATAGTAAGTTGATATAGTATTGAATCTGAAGTGATTTATTGATAAAAAAGATGTGTATGAGCTGAATATTGATCTATAAACTACAATTGAAGTTGTTTCAAGGAAGATCATCTACTGTTACATATTTAACCATTATACATAGTCAAATCTCTTAACCGAGTGGACTAAGAAAGTCTTTTTATGTTTCATTCATACAGTGAACATTGTTATCCTGTCAACCCCAGAGTGACTATTGGTTGGATGATAACTTCTAGTCTAAAATCCTCTAACAAGGTCACACCTAATAGTGTGTTTGTAACCTTTAATAGGGTTGGGTCTTCACCGACCTCACTTCAGAAGAGTGAACATTTTTGGGTTGCTAGTCCCAGGTGGTTTTTCCCTTCACAGGGTTTCCATGTTAAATCTCTTGTGTTATGTGTTGATTGTGATATTTGTTTGTTATCATACTTGTTAGATTTGATCAGTAACTACTATAAGTTTTAGACTAATAATCAGTAAAAACATAGGTAGTGAAAGTATTTTATATTTACCAAGTAGCAGAAGTTGAAGAATTTGTTTTAGATTATACATTTTGTTTTGGGACACTGGATAATTGATTCACCCCCTCTCCGTTATTCTAAAAATTCCATGATGGAGCATTTGGAGGCCATTTTATAGTGAGGAATACTGCTCTAAAAGTGATGAGAGCATGGCATTACTAGCCCAACCTGCATAAGAATTCCTTTTCTTGGGTGAGAAGATGTAAAAATTGTGCTCTTTTTATAGGCAAACAAAAGTTGGAAGCCTTACCATTGCATCCTATCAAAGTAGAGAAACCCTTCACAAAGTGGGTATTAGATTTCATTGGACCCATCAATCCACCTTCTAGTGCTAGCCACATGTGGATTCTTACAGCCACAGATTAATTTACTAAATGGGTAGAGGCTATGGTACTGAAGGATGCAAATGAAAGCTCTGTCCTTAACTTCTACCAAGACAGTGTGGCTAGATTTGGCACACTTGACTCCATCATCTCAAACAATTCCTTAGCTTTCCTTGGGATGAAGATTTTTGAGTGGGCAGTAAGTCACAACATTATTTTGAATACTTCATCCAACTATTACCCTCACGGTAATGGTCAGACAGAGTTAACTAATAAGTACCTGATAAGGATCATCAAGAGGACCATTGAGGGGAACCACAAAGATTGACACAACAAGCTAAAGCTGGCCTTGTGGGCAGACAGGATAACCCCAAAAAGATCCATAGGTAATTCTCCCTACATGTTAGTTTATTAAAGAGAAGCTAGAATTCTTGTTTCTGTTAAAATACCTACTCTAAATTTAATTAAGGAACTTGAATTAATGCAAGAGGATTCTATGCAAATTAGACTTGTTGAATTGATTAAGCTCAAGGAGACAAGAAAATTAGTCTTAGAAAATCTAGAGACTCATCATGCTCAAATTAAGAAGACTTTTGAGAAGAAAGCTAATCCTAGAGTTTTCAAAGAGGGAGATTTGGTCCTTAGACAGGATGAATTAAAAAATAAACCCAGGAGACACACCAAATATGATGCAATATGGAGTGGGCCCTTCATGATCACAAAGTGCAAAGCTCGCAATTCCTTCCAATTGTCCACCATGGATGGAGAATAATTTCCCATTCCTATGATTGGGATTCACCTCAAGTCATGCTATTGAGGTCAAAGCACTACCCCATGGACATTAGTAGTTAGTTGTTTTGAAGTTCAATTTTTTTGTGTTCCGTAAGTGCTCTAGCACAAGTGTGTTTTAGTTTCAATTGGTTTTTCCTTCTTTTAGTTGTTAGAAATAAGTTAGAGACACATTGATGCCATTCTTCAAGCCTCTTCAAGAAAGCATCAATGATTGGTATTAGTGAGTCAAGATCCCACTGATACAAACCATCAATACTCACATGATTGAGTCCCTTAGAATCATACCAATCTATCTCAGGCACTTAGCGGCTTTGTTTTTAGAAGGATTTATCATGTTTTTAGTTTTGATCCAAGTTCTTCAATGGGTAACAAGGGACTCCATGCCCAATGGATATAGTAGGAAACTTTTCAAGAGGTACTTAGCTAGAAAGCACTCAACTGAGGTCACTAGAAATGTTACCACTTTTTATGTTCATTCAATTGGTTGATTTTGTTAGCCTATTTACTAGGTGAGCTTTCTAAGATATCCTAGTTTGCAATTATTAATGATCTAGATTAGATTTGAGTTCATTTCTTGCGCTGAATTGAAAGTGCATGAAAAGAGAAGAAAGCAAAATAAACTATCTAATGAAATAAAATGGCATACATATACTGATCATATCTATAATTCAAGCATGAATGACAAGTATGTGTAGAAAATAAAGCAAGGAAAATCATATGAGCTCACACAGGCCGTGAGAATAACCTTCAATAATATATGGCTACATATACCCTACATAAGTAAATACAAATGGATAATGGGGTACAATTCATTTCCTGATTGAAAGAATAATGTTGAGCCCACTCCAACTCCTAAATACTCAAGAACCTGCATGATGATGATGGGTTAGATCCAGGAGATCTAAGTAATAACTAATACCCAATTACCTATCTATATCTACAATTATACATGTACATGTATGGACATAAGCTATCAAAATAAACCATGCTCAAAGGTGTAAACTCAAATGGTGCATGAAGGAGAGGTACCATGTTTTCTTAACTTGTTTGTTCCATGTGCAGGTACAGAAGAAGTTGTGACATTGCATTGATTTGAAATAAATGTCCTTTCTCAAACATAGGAAGCATTCAAGGGAAGCTACCACAAGCCACATTTTAAGGAAAACTGCATCTAAACAAAAAATACTTATGAAGATGTTGTATTTCCCAAAGATACAATAAATGGTGTTGCTCTACAAAGTGGGCAGAGCCAAGAGGCTTTCTAAAACCTAGTCTTGGAAAAACCTAAATTCTAGGACAAGAATTCTCATGATTAGATTCCAAGCCCTCATAGTACTACACATTGAAGATATGATGGTTATCAGAAGCTCTATTTTCACAGAGTTTCTAATTTTCCCCACAGCCTCAAGAAGAAGCACTAATCCAAAAAAGGGGCAATCAATGGAGCAATAGTAGTCAATGGAACATTCAAGAGAGAAAGAAGACATGCATCATAAACTATACTCATGCATGAAGGATCCAAAGCCAAGCATATGATAAATAAAATCATGATAAAACTAATACAATATGATTTTGCATTAAGATCAAGCATCCAAGACAATCATGTAGGTGTACCATTCCACCTTGAGAAGAAAAGGTATGATCACAAGTGCATAATAGTAAGCTTTTTTCCTCTTTGAAAGAAATGATCTATAAATAAATGTAAAATAAAAAATAGAACTATCTAGAGACCAAAATCACAATGAGAAGTGTGAGATGATCATCTTCATTGATCCCATGATAAAGAGAAACAAATCATTGCTATAGGATAAAGAAAATGGAGCAATAGAAAAATCTTCTTATATCTTAATCAAAACAACATTTTCATATGAATCTCAAAAAAATCAAAGACATAATTTGTATGCACATCTTAGAAATATGTATTTTCAAGGATCAATATAGAAAAGATGATACATTTGCATGTGTATCTCTCAAATAAAAGGGCACAACAAAATCTACATCTTCATAAGCAAAAACAATCATCAAAAGAGTATCTATATGATGCCCTCAATGATAAAAAATAGTAGCAAGATTAGTCATGCCCATGCTATGGAGGCAAAGTACATAAATAATACTTCAAATTTATGGAAGGAATGAAGAAGGAGCAACCATGAGACAAGTTGAAAATGGAAAATGAAAACTTTGAAAGGAAATTAGTTACCTCTTGTCTTACTTATCATCTTTGAAGTCTAACTCATGCAAAGTCCAAGCTAAATGAAAAGTTTCCCCAAAGGACTGAGTCTCTTTCCATTCCAAATCCCTCATAAGGCTCAAGTTTTTGCAAGGAAAAGTAGTTTGAAAAAGGTAAGAAACCGATATGGATAAGTTTCCAAAACATATTAAAAGTGGGTTTTTTTTTAAAATGTTTATTTTATAAACATAAGGTGGGATATATGTTAAAAGCATGTGATTTAAAGATTTTTAAAATCTTGCTTAAGTGAAAGGGGAAATTAAGAAGGAAAATAGGAACTTTCATTAAAGGAAATTGAAAATATTTTAATGAAAGCCATTTTAATGGGCAAGATTAGAAATGTAAACATGACCCCTAAATATCTAGGTGTTATCATTGTAATTGAATAATAATTCATATCAATTCTTTTAATTGGGGGTCATTATTTAAAGGGGATATTTTAATGTAAAATCATGCATATTTCTTATTGTAAAATATTTGACAAGTGATATTTTATAAATCATCTTGTTCAAATATTATCTACCAAGGCATGATTAGGGGAATTATGTGAGATTTGATTTTGAAAGAGAAAGTTTTCTAAGGCAAAAATTTTGAAAATATCCCAATTTCACCATTGTTAGGGGAGGTTAATTCACCTAATTATTTGACAACATATCCCATGGACCTAAATGTAGAATTTTCTCCTATTCAATCCTGGATTTGGTGGAGGCAAACATGGGATTCGAGATTTCTTGGAGATGTAGTTTTCTACCCTCTCACCTATTTATACCTCTCACATTTTGTGATAAAGGCAGTTCTTGCATCCTATCTCACTCTGAGATATGTATGTTTGTAGCTCTTGGAGAAGCAGATTATGTCTTTGCTCCTTTTGATTGAATGTATAGGAGGTTTCCTTCTTTTCCCTATTGATTTATGAGTTATCTGGTGAGTCTTGTGTTAAGTTTATTGTGATTAAAATTGATCCTTTATTTGATATATTTCTCATTTGAATGTTTAGAAGAACATTTTGTTGCCTAAAGTCCTAATCTATATGTATTTACAAGTATTTTGGGTTGTGGAACTCTTTTCCCTTCCTATCTACAATCAACACCTTATTACTCCTAAGGGAAACATTATAAATAAGGTGAAGTTGTGAAGTTCTAAGTTATTCTTTAAGTAACATTGTGAGTGTATTTGCAATCTATAGATCTTTCAATTTTGGTGAATCACCCTAGTTTCTTTTTCAGTTTTCAAGTTAATACATTTCTCTTCCCTTTTCCCTTCTAAGTTCAATTTAGTTTCAAGGTGATTCAAGGGAAGCCAACCCTTAACCTAGCGGTCTAATTTCATTATAGGTCACCCACAACATAAAATTAGTCTCGTGTTTCATGAGATAACTAATTTTCACACTTAGCCCTTGCAGGTGCAATCCTAAGTGATAACATAAGGGATTTACAACTTGTTGAGACTATTAGGAATACAAAAAGAATAAATGACCTATGATTTTCACTCTACAATGATGATCAAATCCCTTATGCTATGTTCTTGTTCTGACTTCAACTCTGTAACATCTCTACAAACAACTCATTGATCGCAGCTTCAATTCTTCATCAACTTTTCACAAGAACAACTTTTTCCTTTTTGAAAATCTCTCCTAATATACAATCCTCCCTGCCAAGTGTAAAACCTAATTAGGGTTTTTATTTATCTCCAAACATGTACCTCCAATCTTAGTTAATTTATAAAAACATAAATCTTTACCACGTCAGCCAAATCATAACATATGTTGTTATTTCCAATTTGTAATATTCCTTTAATTTCATTTGTCAAAAATGCCTTGGAATCATGAAAATATCTATGCACAAGTTCCTATAAATTAACTCAATCATCTCCACAAACAATGTACTACATTTTCTTTGTTGTCCAAATTTAGTGAATCTTCCATTGTCATGACCAATTTGGCTTATTAAGTAAAATTTCTTAATAACCTCTGCCAATACATGTTTGTTGTTCTAACCAGTTGTTAGTGTCTTGACTTCTACCTGTACCAATTTGTAGTCTCACCGATTGTCATTTCCTGATCTTCTCCTTTTACCTATTTGACCTTCACCAATTACCTTCTTGTGTATTGATTACCATGATTCTTACTGATTAGTTTAATGATTACCATTTAGTTATACATGTGTAACTATTAGTGTAAAATCACATACTTAGAAGAACTAATCTCACTAATTGAATTATTTTTCAGCAATGGCAACCATGTTCTCCGTACTCATCATAAATATCATCTATCTCATTAATATGCCAATAGAAGGATGAACCCTAGAAGGTTGGGGCTAATGATGAATGGTTTCATATTTGAGATGAAGAATGAAATTAGAGATGCATTGGGAGGTATGCATGTTGAGGAGATGAAGTTTTTGGAGAGGAATTTGACAAATAAGAGTTTAGTACTGGTGGAGCAGCCGAGGTTGCAAATGTCTAGTTGGCATTTACTAATTCTAAAGATGATTGTTTGGCTTGTGAAAAGTCTTGTTAAGAGGAGGAGAAGAAAAGTTAGGGTTGTTGACGAGGTAAAGATTGAAGAAGTTAACACTAACCTTTTTGAGGTTGAGGTGGTAGATCTAATTGGTTTTCATGATTAAATAGTTGGGTCTGATATGAAAATTGTAGAGCATCTTGTTATTGGTAATGAGATTGTTGATGATGTGGAGGAGTTACCTTTTTCTAAGGGTAATTTTGAGGAGGTTGATGTTTTTGAAGTTGGAATTGAGATTCCTTTGGTTGAATCTGATGACCTATAGTTGTTGAGCCTGATGTTGTTTGCAGTATGGGTATTGTTGCTAATGACATTATTGTTATTAGATGTGAGAGTATGAATATTGATGTAATTATTGATTTAGTATGAGGATGTGATGGATGGGTTTTGAATTTATGATGATACTCTTTGTTGTGATCATATGCATTATGATCCTATTGTGGGTGAGGAGTTACAGATTGGGTTGTTCCAGTTGTATGTTGTTACTTGTGTTGTAGAATTCCAGATGGTGGTTGATGATGATGGTGGACATCTTGAATGCCTTGTTGAAGATAAGATGATAATGGGAGGTGATGAGTTGCATGATTTTTTTGTGAGAGAGAATGCAGATTTGATGCATTGTGTTAGTTTGTGTGTAGTGCATAGATTACCTAGTGGATGTCAGAGTAGACTATATATAGATCTAGTTTGTAGGTATTTTGTTGATCGGTTTGGAGTTGATTAGGAGAAGTAGAGATTACTTATGTATTAGTTTGTCTTCTTTCCTTTGAGGATTGGTAAACCAATGGTGAAGATGAGGTTGTGTTCTAATTTTCTTGTAGGATCAAAGTGTGCGACACACTTTTCTATTTACCATGGGTGTCTAATGTAGGAGCATCTTGGGTTCCTAGAAATCTTACATCTTCTTGGAGGAATTTCCTTATGGGTTGTTGAAGTTCCTTGTTATGGTTAGTTTTCAAAGATTCTATGTACGGTCAAGTTGTAGAAATCTCTATCATGTCCAATGAAAAGGGTTTGTTCCTTGGTGTTCATGGAGGCTATATCTATGACCACACCTCTTTAGGTGGTGTGGATTATGAGATATGACTTGATCTTTATTGACTGGTTTTGTTCTTCATGTCATCATCTCAGTTGTGTTCACTAGTTGATTGTTCAAGATTGTAGTGGAGGTTACCAATTGATGGAGTTGAATGGCATGGATCTCAAGGTGGACCTATGTGTGGCTGACTTGGGGGTTGGATTGTTCCTAATGAAATAATTAAATATTGTAATTATTTGGGATCTAGGCCGACGTGGTCTAATATATTTGTCATGGGATATGTAGTATCTTGAATGCTAACCTATGGTGGCTATTATGTATAAATGTAGGGCTTGCAATTATAATAGGGGGAAGCCCTAGGTGTATTGAGGGTAGTAGAGAGATAAGAGAGGATCTCTCTAAGGTTAGATAGATAGAATGAGGATCTTAGTCTTGTTTTCATTGTATATGGTTGTAATTAAGAAGTCCTTACAACCTGACATGTTTGATGTAATCTGGATGTTATCAGATAATAAAGTTATTGTTATTTGGTTATATCTTGTTGTGTTTCTTTGTGTTTTTTGCTATGTTGGATCTTGGTGCAAGATTGGACATTTCCTTTGGAGATTTGTCTAGTCTTGACTGCATCAAGTCTTATGCATGAGCAACTTAGGTTCTTGGTGATCTTACATCTTCTTGGAGGAATTTCCTTGTGGGTTGTTGAAGTTCCTTGTTGTGGGAAATTTTTAGAGATTTTATGTGTGGTTGAGTTGTGGAGATCTCTGGCATGTGCGATGAAAAGGTTTTGTTTCTTGTTGTTTGTGGAGGCTATGTCTATGATCACACCTCTTTAGGTATCATGGATTGTGAGATATGGCTTGATCTTTTTTGATTAGTTGTGTTCTTCTTATCACCAGTTCAATTGTGTTCACTGATTGATTATTGAGGATTGTGATGGAGGTTACCGATTGATGGATCTAAATGGCATGGATATCAAGGTGGACCTATGTGTGGTTGACTTGGTGGTTGGATCATGCTTGATAAAATAACTAAATGTTGTAATTATTTAGGATCTAGTCTGACATGGTCTAATATGTTTATCTTGGGATATGTAATATCTTGAATGTCGATCTATGGTGGCTAGTGTGTATAAATTTAGGACTTGCAATTGTAATAGGGGAAAGCCCCATGAGTATTGATGATAATAGAGAGTTGATCAAGGATTGCTCTGAGGTTTGACAGATTAAAATGAGGGTCTGAGTCTTGTTTAAGATACATCTAGTTATTACATATAGGCAACACCTCTAAAGGTCGACCAAGAGAGAATTACATTCCCTAAGAAGGAAATATGTATAATAAAATAGATTGGACCCAAGATGAATAAAATATCCATGAAAGGAAACAACAAGATGCAAAATCATAGGACACAATCCATAGGAGATCCATGAACCACACGCTATGATCGAAACGGTTGAACTCTAAAGATCAATGACAGAACATCAAATCTCTAAAAATTTCCCATAATAAGGAACTTAAAAAACCCAAAAGTAAATTCCTCCAAGAATATGTAAGATCGTCAGGAACTCAAGATGCCCCTGCATTATAATGTTGATTCAAACTCCAATATAAATGCACTTTATTATGACTGTAACAATCAGTATTACAAGATTGTTTGACAAAGGTTTCATCAAAATGAAACTTAACCTTCACATAAAAACACTTATTATACAATCAAAAGGTCTTTGGGGACTATTTTATACTTCATTTTTTCTCTATACCTTTAAGCTTTGATCACACAAATCCACAATACAAAAAAAATGTTAAAATTGTCAAAAACCAATGAATTCATTATCACAGTCAGCCTAGGGCCTGACTTATCTCTACACATTAAATAACACCCAACATAAAACTTGCATCATTTTAAATCTTTATGAATGTACTAAAAAATACCAAAGACTTAGATTTTCCCAATGGTGGCTAGGTTTTCTATGGCACACATCTTCCTCCAAACCCCTATTTTGATGGCTTTCTAACTATTTTTAGAAAAATGCATTGATCTCTTTCTATAGACCATGGAAGGTCCTCAAATTTGTTTTAGAATAATGTAAGTCATCATAGTACAACATCCAATAGGTTTCATGATGATCTCAATCAGTGTAAGAGAGGAATGAGTGACTTTTCAACAAAAGAGATAGCAAATCTACACTAAAACAATAATGTTATTAAAGATTTTTCCATCAATTTCACTCCTCTTCCTATGCTTGACCCAAAGAGGGTTATATAGGAATATCTAAAGTAGTTACACCCATTTTAATCAACTTCCTGATTAGTTGAACTCATTATGAGTTAATTGACAATTTTTGTTGCAAAGTGCAACTTTACAACATTTTGAAAATTTTTGACATTTTACTACCTTGTGTAATCACCTAAAAATTGCCACCAAAACCATAAGCCCCTCATCTTAATTATTCATCAAGAAAATGC
Organism: Chamaecyparis obtusa; assembly: GCA_027943335.1. Classification (NCBI taxonomy): domain Eukaryota; kingdom Viridiplantae; phylum Streptophyta; class Pinopsida; order Cupressales; family Cupressaceae; genus Chamaecyparis; species Chamaecyparis obtusa. The sequence goes on along the minus strand of BSBK01002554.1, from coordinate 1,592,969 downwards.
TAATTTTGATCAAATTGTAAGGAAACTCAGGTGCAGAAACAACTTCCTACACTAATCTCTAAAGGAAAGTATTGTGCAAAATTCCTTTTAAACCCTTACAATTTCAGATTCGTTAACTACTTTAACAAAGATATTGTAGCCATATACCATGCATACAGAAAATAGATAGAGAAGATTGAAACACATAAATGCAAAGATATGCCGGTGGGGAAAAACCTTTCGGTAAAACAACCCCACCCCTCCAAAACCTACACAATGTATTATCTTCAACACAAAGACTACAACACACTTACAATGCAAGTTCTTTCAGGAGATGAGAGACTAGAAAAACTTATTTGTCTCCCATAGAAGTAGCATCATATATATAGACTCCTCAGGACCCAACAAATACCCAAAAAAGGAGTTTGGCATCCAACCACCAAGACCCATGCACAAAGCCACATGTACACAGCTGTTACATGCAATCCCAAGAATAGGCATCCATCCCTAGAATAGACTATGATAGCTTGTCATAGAATCTGCCAAAAATAACGGTCACAAGAGAAGTGTAAGAGAATCTGTCATACCAACCTATTTTTGGCATATTCTCTTACACACACCAACCACTTCTTCTTGGGTGCCCAAATAGGCCCAAGTCATAAGATGCTCTTACACCTGTCATAGAACATTCCTTAAATAGTTCTTACATGTCATAGGAATCCGTCATGACCATTTCAATCATGATCTCCTTACGCACAAGATGCCGACACATCAAGTGGAGTGACACATCAACATGCCAACTAGACATGTACACTCACACTTAATTTCATTATTTGCAAAAAATACATTTACAAAACAAATAATAAGAATAGGAATTATCCAAGGTTGAGACACCTTATTCCTAACATTCTCCCACTTGTCAAACACCTTGTAAGAGCAACAGGAACTTTAACCACTATAGGCCAAAAGGCCCATAGACTCCGAACACCATCTAAACTTCTCAGTGCCCACTAGTTTCATTAATGCATTTGCAACATTCTTCATAGTATCTACCTTCTCCAAATTTACCTTTCCATCTTCCACCATATCTCTCACAAAGTGAAACTGCACATCAATGTGCTTCGTTCTGGCATGGAAAGTTGGATTTTTTGCAAGGCAAATAGCGCTCTGACTGTCACACCAAATAGTAATCTATTCTACATCAACACCAACATTAGAACACAATCTCCTAAGCCAAATGGCTTCCTCCAAGCATGAGTAGTAGCCATGTGCTTAGCTTTTGTAGTGGACAAAGAAACAATAGGTTTTCATTTACTCATCCAACTAATGGCACCACCAAACATAGTGAAAACATAAGCACTGGTGGATCTCCTACTATCAATATCACCTGCCCAATCCGAATCCACAAAACCATGTATACAAACTAAATGTAGAGATCTAGAAGAGTTACCATGATAACATATGGAGTAATCTAATGTACCCCTCAAATATCTGAATACTCACTTAACTGCATCCCAATGTACCCGTCCAGGGTTAGCCATAAACTGACTCAGGACTCCTAATGCTTGGGCAATGTTTGGTCTAGTATAGACCATAGCATACATAAGACTGCCAACTGCACTAGCATAATGTACTCTACTCATGTCCTCCACCTCACTAGGAGATTTTGGACAATCATCTATAGATAACTTTTTTCCCACAGAAATAGGAACACAAAGTGGTCTACAATCTGCCATGCTGAACCTGTCCAACATAGACTTCACATACTTACTTTGACTCAACCAGAGTTTTCTGTTAGACCTGTCTCTACTAATTTCCATACCCAAGATGTACCTAGCTGCCCCAAGATCTTTCATCTCAACCTGTGTTGACAACTAAGATTTAAAATCAGAAATCATACCCTTACCCTTCCCAAACAGCAACATATCATCAACATATAATGCAGCAATAAGAAGGTGATCATTTCCAGCTCTGAAATAAACACAATGATCTGATTTCAATCTTACAAATCTAATTGACAACACAAAGGCATCAAACTTAAGGCACCTCATCCTAGGAGATTGCTTCAAACCATATAGATATTTCTTTAATCTGCAAACTAAGGATTCTTTACCTTTAACAATGTAGTGCTCAGGCTATGACATATAAATCTCTTCCTCAAAATCACCATGAAGGAAAGCTGTCTTCACATCCATCTGTTCTATCTCTAAATCATATGATGCAGCAAGAGATAACAGAAATCTAGTGGATGTCAACTTTGCAATAGGAGAGAATATTTCACCATAATCTATTCTCTCTACTTGTGAATACCCCTTTGCAACCAATCTAGCTTTGTACCTTTCAACATTGCCATCTACACAAAATTTCTTCTTGAACACCCATTTACAGCCAACATATTTTCTCCCTTTAGGTAAAGGTACAAGGTCCCAAGTTTTTTTTTTCTCCAATGAAGCCATCTCATCATCCATAGCCTCAATCTAGGAACCTGCATCTTCCATGCCCAAAGCCTCTTTCACAAATCTAGGCTCATCAGTGTTAGTAATCAAAGAAAAAGCACAACTGGAATCTAACATAGAATAACCAAACCTTTCTAGTTGCTTTCTTTCTCTCGTGGATCTCCTCAAGGGCTGAGGTTGAGGTTGTTCTTCCTCTTCTTCCAAACTATCAGAGTTGCTAGAGCTCTCCTCATCATTAGACCCAAAATGGTCCCTCTGTTCAATCTTCTCAGGGGTAGGAGGCAACTAAACAACATCTTTTTCCTTTTTTTTTTCATCTAGTTGTAGCACAATAGGAGAAGATGTTAGCTCTCTAAAAATAACATTTCTACTATACAATACCTTACTAGTCACAGGATCCCAAAGCTTGTATCCTTTCACACCAACACTGTATCCGATGAAAATACATTTGATAGCTTTGTTTTCCAACTTAGATCTTTTCTCCTTTGGAAAATGTGCATAAGCTTCACAACCAAAAAAATGAACATGTCTAATTGAAGGCTTCTTACCAGACCACACCTCCATGGGTGTCTTACCAAAAAGAGCTGACGTAGGAGATCTGTTAACCAGATAGCAAGCAGTGGCCATAGCTTCAGCCCAAAACCTTTGTTCTAAACCAGCTCCACTAAGCATACTCCTAGCCTTCTCCATTAGTGTCCTGTTCATTCTCTCTGCAACTCCATTTTGTTGTGGGGTATAAGGAGTTGTCTTATGCCTCTTGATACCTCATTCTTTACAGAACTATTCAAACTCTGCTGAACAAAACTCACCACCATTATCAGTTCTCACACACTTAATCTTCTTACTAGTCTAATTCTCTACAAGGGCTTTAAATTCCTTGAACTGACTAAAGACTTGTGTCTTAATTTTAAGGAAATAAATCCAAGTCCTTCTACTATAATAATCTATGAAAGATACAAAAAATACAGACTTGGAGATTGAAGGAACTTTTACAGGACCAAATACATTAGAATGAATAAGATCCAAAACATCAGAAGATTTGTGAGAACTAGAGTAAAACTAAACATGATTTTGTTTACCATAGACATAGTGTTCACAGAAGTCAAACTCAAGATTTCAATCATTTAACCCCTCAATGAGGTTTTTATCCTTCAGGGTCCTAAGACCCTTCTCACCAATGTGGCCAAATCTCATATGCCACAACATCATCTTTTCTACAGGAAGCTTGCCTTCTAAAGTGTTTGCACCCTTAGGTACACTTACTGCACTACCATCGGAACAAATTACCACAGTCTTCTTTGCTACTTGTTCAGATGGTGGGGATGAAGTGATAGCCACTCTCTTCTTTGAAATAGAAGAACTATTCCACTGAGCAATGCATGCTTCAAGATGAAACAAAGTACCTCTCCTAGTAGCTCTAGCAAGCACCATAGAACCTCTCATCATCTTGCATCCATCTTTTGAAAAGACAACTTGCACACCTACATCATTCAGCATACTTACAGATAATAGGTTTCATGCCAAACTCAGAATGTGCATAACTCCATTGATTCCCTTTACTCGTCCATTAGGAAATCTGATAGTGACCCTTCCGTGTCCAACTATCTTTAGGTGAGAATCATCACCCAAGTACACCTTTCCACCATCGAACTCTTCATATTTTGAGAACCAGTTCCGATGAGAGGTCATGTGAAAAGAAGCACCCAAGTCAACTAACCACACATCATCAGTTACATGGGCTGCCAAAGCTACAATAAAAGCATCTCCATCTTCTTGAGATTTTTCAGAAGCTCAATCTGAGCCTTTCTTCTTCTTCTTTGGCTCTTTGCAGTCCCTCTGAAAGTGCCCAATTTTATCACAGTTCCAACATTTCACCTTGGACTTTCTAGGAGTCTTATAACTCCCACGGGATTTGGATCTACCCTTCTTTGACTTGTTGTCATTCTACTTTCCTCTGTCATTGGATCTCCCATGAACATCAAGGGCTTCCTTAGACAAATCCAAAGTCTTTCTTTGCATCTCCTTAGATAGCAGCGAAGACACCACATCATCCATAAAAAATGTGACTATAGTACTTCCAAGAGCCATCACAAGATGGTCCCACAAATCCAGTAAGGAACAAAGCAGGGTCATACAATGATTCTCCTCCTTGATCTTGGCACCAGATGATGCCAACTGTGCAACCAATAAATTGAATGTGTTGAGATGATCAGTTATGAATCCACCTTCCTCCATTCTTAAAGAATACAACTTCTTTCTCAGGAACAACTTATTCACCAGAGATTTGGCTTGATACACAGACCCAAGTTGTTGCCACAAAGAATTTGTAGTAGTCTCATCAAGAATATTCAAAAGAATGGCATCTGTTAGACAAAGTCTGATGAGACCCTTAGCCTTCTGATCCTTGATCTCCCAATCCACTTGAGATATCATTGTAGGTTTCACATCAAGTTAAGTAGCCTCCCATAGATCATGATCTTCAAGCATGTCTTCCATCTTGAGTTTCCACAACTCAAAATTAGTGCCATTAAATTTATCCAACTCCATTCTACTGTATGAGGAACTTGCCATCTCAATCTATAAATAAGATTCAGAATGCTCTGCACAAAACTACCACTCAACTTGAGATTAGCTCAAAAAACTTTACCCAACAACTAGGATCAAAAGTTGATCAAGCTCTGATACCACTTGTAAGTAAACTTAGGTGCAGGAATAACTTCCTACACTAATCTCTAAAGGAAAGTATTGTGCAAAATTCCTTTTAAACCCTTACAATTTTAGATTCATTAACTACTTTAACAAATATATTGTAGCCATATACCATGCATACAGAAAATAGATAGAGAAGATTGAAACACATAAATGCAAAGATATGCCAGTGGGGAAAAACCTTTCAGTAAAACAACCCCACCCCTCCAAAACTTGCACAATGTATTATCTTCAACACAAAGACTACAACACACTTGCAATGCAATTTCTTTCAGGAGATGAGAGACTAGAAAAACTTATTTTTCTCCCATAGAAGCAGCATCATAGATATAGACTCCTCAAGACCCAACAAATACCCAAAAAAGGAGTTTGGCATTCAACCACCAAGACCCATGCACAAAGCCACATGTACACAATTGTTACATGCAATCCCAAGAATAGGTGTCCATCCCTAGAATAGACTATGACAACTTGTCATAGAATCTACCAAAAATAACGGTCACAAGAGAAGTGTAAGAAAATCTATCATACCAACCTATTTTTGGCATATTCTCTTACACACACCAACCACTTTTCTTGGGTGCCCAAATAGGCCCAAGTCATAAGATGCTCTTATACCTGTCATAGCACATTCCTTAAATAGTTCTTACGTGTCATAGGAATCCGTCATGACCATTTCAATCATGATCTCTTTACGCACAAGATGTTGACACATCAAGTGGAGTGACACATCAACATGCCAACTAGACATGTACACTCACAATTAATTTCATTATTTGCAAAAAATACATTTACAAAACAAATAATAAGAATAGAAATTATCCAAGGTTGAGACACCTTATTCCTAACACAAATCCCCTAAGTCCTAACCTAAGGCAATTCAACTCATCAATTTGATTTAACCTATACTCTAGGTCACATTCAACTATTGCACTTGATCCTATTTGATTAATTAATTCCTAATCCTAATATTATTGGTAATTAAATCAACCTTATACTATTTATTTAATAACTATTTTAGGATGTTGATTAAATAAAGAAAGAATTGTCAATTAATCACAAAAAGTTATTAAACTAATTATTTCATCACATTTTGGAGAAAAATGCATTAATCCTTTAAAATTTCCAAAAATGCATTTATGGAGTCATTATTCAATCAACTAAACATGATTTTGGAAATATTCCAGTTAACTAGGATAACACCTCTGTTAAATCATCTGTCATTTTAGCAACTTCAATTCAGCCTTAGAAATTTCTAAAACAACAGATCAAACCATTTCATTTAACTGATTCTCTCAACCAATCAAGTGAGTTGCACATGGATTGTACTAGTTTGGAATAAATCTCAATCGTCCATCTTTGATTAATCATATCAAGTCATTCTTGAAAGGATTTATATATAACCAGACCTCAATTCTTACAAGAAGGATCCAATCTTTTTCTTAGTGTAACACTGTCAATTTTCTCATTCTTGTTTATGCATTGTGTAATCACCTAAAAATGGACAAGACAAATTAAGTGAGCAATCAAGGCAAAATCAATGCAATAAAATCAAATCAAGCTAAAATCAAAGCTAAATTGTAATCAAGCCATAATCCAAATTTAATTGAAAATCAAAAGCCGTAAAATCAATTTAAATCGAACAAATCATGATAAATCAATTAATTATGCAATTAATCTAATTAATTCCATAGTTCAATTAAATCAAATAAACCCATTCAAGGGGTACACATGGCTAAACATATTAATTAAATCCTATTTTCCCTCAACCACCAAATGGGAGGAAAATGAATCAACCAATAGGATTTGAGAATCAAGCTCACATCGAATCTCCACCACCCATAGGGAGAAAGAATCTTGTCCACCCATTTTGTCCTTTTTTCCCAAGCTTTGAGGACAAAATATTTAAATGGTCTCCAAAGATGGAACCATGGAATCAACCCTAATCAAACCATGATCAAATCAACTCCACCCCCTACCCTTGCCAAAATCTATAAAAGCAAGGCATAATTAAAGCAATAATCATCCACAATTTTTGAGAAGCATCAGACCTCTTGCAATTTTAAGCTAGAAAGGCAAATCTAGGAGATAATGAGTCTATTTCATTTGGAATTAACTTGTTTTTGTTGGAAACTACAATTGAAGAAATTTTTGTATTGTCATTGATGTCAAACCTTAACTGGTAAGACTATTGCTATCTAAGAAAGTACTATATCTATCGGTTGATGAGAAGGATTAGGGCACGGTTGATAACAATAGCACCTAGGGAAAAGGTTGAGTTATTTTGATACTTCAATGAGTACTTGATTATATAGCAGAATGATGAGACAATGTATTATTTATCTAAGTAAGAAGGAAGACTGAACAAGGAGGCTTAACAGAGAAAAAATGAAAAAATATAGTTTAAGCCGAGTGATGTTAGTGTTGACCGAGTTAGTATATGCCAAGAAAAATCAATGTTGACCGAACATTAGTGTATTGCCGAGTGAAATAGTTTTGTTGTGTTGACCAAGTTTTGCAGTGATGACTGAGGAGTTGAACACAGTATTGATCAAGCGTTAGTAATTTACATTTGAGGAAGAATTCAGATTCCAAGCCGACATAGTTGAATTATTGGGTTATGTAAATCATGTTGACTTTATTAATTGATAGTATGGAAGCATTTAATGCACAGTAAACCATTTTATTGTGATTCAAATAAGGATATTTAAGATATTTCTAGAAGGAACATAATGTTGGAAGGATTCAATGAATCTGACCTAACCCTAAGATCTACGGAGGAGATTAAGTAGAAAAAGAGAAAACCTATCTGTTGAAGAGATATAAGGAAACTTGAGAGAAAGGTTGAGATATGCAAGATGCGTAGAGTATGCAGAGTATGAGGGTGAAGAGTTGTTATTGACTGATTAAGCAGATTGGCTGAAGGTGAAGAGTTGTTATTGACTGATTAAGCAGATTGGCTGAAGATGAAGAGTTATGATTGCTTGAAGGGATTTTTGAGCAGATCAGTGATGAGGATGGAAATGGAGCTCAGTCAGTAAGCCTGCATACATGAGTGTACGAAATTGGATCTGGTATTTGCAAAGTGAGTTGTATGTTTTTCAGATCAATATTATTGTTACTTTCTAACCATTGTATCAGTCAAAATCCTTTAATCAAGGTTGACCTAATAGTCATTTGTATAAATCCTTTGAACAAGGTTGCATTCTAATGGGATGTATGTAAGTCCTTTAGCAAGGTGCACTTTTAACAGGGTGGTTGAAATCCTTTAATAGGGTCACACCTAACAGTGTGTTTGTAAACCTTTAACAGGGTTGGCTTTTCACAGAGCTCACTTCAGAAGAGTGAAAATATCAGTAACATGTTACAAAGTGGTTTTTCCCAAATTGGGTTTCCACTATAAATTTTGGTGTTAATACTTGTGTGAATGTTTTGGTGTGAAAATTTCTATGTTTTACAAGTTAAATACTATTGGATAGTGGATTGCACTATTTTTTTGTATACATTCAGTAGTGACTGAGTAGTTTTGGTTATCAGATCTGAATTTTTTGAAGTGTTTTAAAGCTTGTTTTATACATTTGGACCTAAGAACAACCGATTCACCCCCCTCTCTATTTTTCTAAATCATATTAACAATTAGTATCAGAGCTGTTGGTGCTTTGAGAGAACAAGTTTAAAGGTACTTGAAGTAAATGATCAAGATGTATAAGAAGGAGGTACCAAAGCTAAATAAGGAGAACTTCCATGCATGGCAGAGCCTAATGAAATTGCATCTAGCTGGTATTGGTGACTCAATGAAGTATTATGTTGAAAATGACTATGTTACACCTGCTGCACCCTTGATTGCCGAGGAGATGAGAGCTAAACAAGAACACAATCAAGCAATATTGGAGATTGCATCTGCCTTAATCTATCCTGAATTTGAAGACATCAAAAACTGCACAAATGCAAATCAAATATGGGACACTCTTGCAAATATCTATGGTGGTGACATAAATGTACTAAGGGCCAAAGTTGAAAGTCTAAGAGGTAATTTTGATGAAATGAAAATGCAAGAAGGTGAGAATATTGCTCATTATTGTGGTAGGATAAAAGAAGTTGTAAATGCTATTAGAGGAGCTAATGGAACTATTGATGATGAGATTGTCATTGGAAAGGTACTAAGAACCTTGTGTCCTATTTATGCCATCAAAATTTTAGCAATTCAAGAATCTAGATGTAACCTTGGTAATGCCCTTACATTGGAAAGTCTTGCTGGTAAGCTTACTGCTTTTGAACTCTCTAATTATGATAACTTCATTGTTGCTAATGTTGAATCTGCATTCAAGTCAAAAATGGTTTTGCATAAGTCAAAGAAGGAAAAAGAAAGATGCATCAGTGAGAGTGAAAGTGAAAGTGACACTTTTGATGAAGAACTAGAGGATCTTGAAGCTCTTATGGCTAGAAGATTGAAAAAGAGGAAAAGGCAAGTATAAAGGTAAACTCCCTATCATATGTTTTTCATGCAACAAATTTGGACATATAGCTGCCAGATGTCCTGATACGGATGACAAAGATGAGGAAAGAGAAATCATGTATAAAGACAAGAGAGAAAATAAATGTTACGAAAGGAACAATGATTACAAGGACTACAAGGATAAAGGTAAGAAATCCTGTTACATAGTTGAAGAAGAAACTAACACTGATATTGATGATTTTGAAATAGAAGTAGTCTATGTTTCTATGAAGGATGAGTCTGATGAAGATGAGAAAACTGCACTTGTTTCATATGTGAGAAAAGGTGATAAATGGATTATTGATAGTGGTTTCTCACACCACATGACTGGTGATAAAAGTAAATTTGATGCCCTAAAACATTACAAAGGTAGAAGTGTAAAGTTTGGTAATGATGCACCCTATCCTATGAAGGGTAAAGGTTTGATTAAATTGACTGATAAGATCACTTGTGAAAATGCTTATTGGGTTGAAGGTCTTGACTATAATTTTCTAAGTGTTGCACAGCTTAATAGCATTGGTTATAGAGTGGAATTTCATCATAGACAGGCCAAAATATTTGATGCTATTGGTGAACTGATTGGAAGTGGAGATCAGACAAGAGGTAATTTGTTCTATCTAGACCTATCTGAAGAGACATGTTTGATTGCATAGTTTGGTGAATATTAGTAAAAGAAAGAAAGTTAGAGGTTTTCCTAGATTGAAGAAACCTGATAATGTGATGTGCAAACAATGTCATTTAGGCAAAATGACAAAGTCTAGTTTCAAGAGCAAAACTTTTTCTTTTGAGAATGCTTTAGATCTGGTTCATACTGATCTCTGTGGACCTATGGGTGTACAAAGCTATTGTGGCACTAAATACTTTATTTTGTTAATTGATGATTACACTAGGATGATGACTGTAATGTTTTTGAAAGAAAAATATGATGCATTTCAATTGTTTAAGTGGTATTTGTCTAAGGTTGAAAAGGAGACAAGAAGGAACCTGAAATGTCTGAGATCTGACTAAGGTGGAGAGTTTATATCAAATGAATTCAATCTATTCTACAATGATAGAGGAATCAAGAGATAGATGTCTACACCTAAAACACCTCCATAGAATGGCATAGCAGACAGAAGAAATAGATCTATCATGGATTGTGCAAGGACACTAATGATTGAGAAAAATGTTGCACAAAAATACTGGAGAGAATCTGTAAGTACAACTATTTATACCTTAAACTGAGTACAAATAAAAAAAGGTACAAATGTTACACCTTATGAACTATGGCATGATTATACACCTAATGTAAAATACTTTAGAATTTTTGGGAGCAAATGCTATATACTAAAAGATGATAGAAATGGAAAGTTTGATGCTAAAAGTGATGAAGGCATGTTCCTAGGATATTCCACAAAGAGTAAAGCTTATAAGTGTTTAAACTTTAACACTAACAAAATTGTGGAAAGTGCAAATGCGAAAGTGGATGAATTTGTAGAGAAAAATGAACAGGAAAGCAATAGAGAGCTTGAAGATTATAGATCTTTTGTCTATATAGAATAAGGAGAGGCTAAATCTTATAATCTTATTGGTGAACCTAAAGAGCTAGGAGAAGAAAAGAAAGCATAACCTATTTTGGCACAATATGTAAGGAGACATCACAAGCCTAAAAAAATCATTGGAAACAAAGATACTGGAGTTTTGACCCAAAGTAAGTTGAGAGACCCTACATGCTTACTATGTGAATTTGAGCCTAAGATGACAAGGGGGGCATTAGAAAATGAAGATTGGATCAAAGCCATGAATGAGGAAATAGATCAAATAGAGAAGAATGATACTTGGACTCTGGTTCCTAGACCAAAAAACAAAAATGTTATTGGAACAAAGTGGGTATTCAGAAATAAGCTAAATGAACATGGACAAATCACAAGGAACAAAGCAAGGTTGGTATACAAAGGTTATGCACAAGAAGAAGGAATAGAGTATGGGGAGACATTTTCCCCTGTATCCAGACTAGAAGGAGTGAGAACTTTACTTACATATGTTGCTTACAAAGATTTCAAGGTATATCAAATAGATGTCAAGTCTGCATTTTTAAATGGTATACTAGAAGAAGTTTATATTGAACAACTTGAAGGATTTGTTGATCCAAACAAGAGACACATGGTTTGCAAACTGAACAAGGAACTCTATGGATTGAAGCAAGCCCCTAGAGCATGGTATGAGAGGTTGCACAATTACTTGATACATATTGGATTCACAAGGACAAATGACACCAAAAATGTGTATATGAAAGATAAAGAAAGTAAAGGAATCTTGTTAGCTAAATTTTTTGTTGATGATATTATATTTGGAGGACAAGATGCCTTGTGTAAGAAATTTTCAAATGAGATAAAAGCTGAGTTTGAAATGAGTATGTTTGATGAGATAAAAAAATTTGTTGGATTGCAAGTCTATTAGATGGATAAAGGTATTTTCATTACATAGTCTAAGTATATTAAGGAGATACTAAAAACTTTTGGAATGGAGGATTCAAGACCAGTGAGTACTCCCATGGCTACTGGACATAAATTGTCTAAAAATGATGACACTGCTGAAGTGAACCAAAATTTATATAGATCTATGATTGGAAAGTTACAATATGTTGCTCACAGTAGACCAGATATTGCTCTAGCAGTTGGGAATTGTGGCAAGATTCTCTGCCAATCCTAAGGAAACTCATATGATGGTTGTAAAAAGAATAATGAGATACTTGAAAGGAATGGAAGACTATGGTCGTACTACAAGAAGCATGAGAGATTTGAACTAAGAGTTTATACTGATGTTGATTGGGTAGGAAATGTAGATGATAGAAAGAGTACTAGTGGTGGAGCTTTCTTTCTTGGATAGAGATTAGTTTCCTGGACAAGCAAGAAATAAAATTACATTTCCCAATCTACAGCTGAAGCTGAGTATGTTGTTGCTGCAGTAAACTGTTCAAACCTGATATGGATAAAGCAATTGTTGGTAGGCATGAAAGAGGAAATCACTGAACCAATTGTCATATATTGTGACAACACAAGTTCTATCAACATATCTAAGAACCCAGTGATGTACACAAAGACCAAACACATTGCTATCAAGTATCACTACTTGAGAGAATTGGTACAAGATAAAGAAGTGAGAATGGAATATGTGAATACAAAGGAACAATTAGCAGACATATTCACAAAAGCCTTACCAAAGGAGGCACATGAGTATCTGAGAAGTCAATTAGGGGTTCTTCCCCTAACTAAGGCTACCTAGTCAAGCTAGGAGCATTGCATCAAATGTGCTGCACAGCAGATCTGACAAATTGATGCAGAAAAAGGTCACACTTTAGAAATAGTCTAGAGTTTCTCTTTTTCTTATCACTCTACACACTCTTAATTCTTATCGCCTTCTTCCTCCCTTTACTTCTCTTAATTCTACCACTTTATATATCCTCTTAATGCCTCTTCATAATGCCTTTTGACTTATATATTTTCATAATAACTCTTATTTAGCTTATTCCCGTGAACTTGTCTTTATTTCTATAATTATTTACCATTTTATAAGTTATTTAAGCATATTAAAGATGTTTTAATGCTATTTTAGGGGTATATAATGGATATATGGTCTAAAAATGACCTAAATATCCTCTATGGTGCCTCATAATCCCTTTTTAGAAGTGTTTCAAATGCATTGATTACATGCATATATTAAAAATATATTTTTTAATGAATTTTGATTTCTCTTTTTCTTATCACTCTACACACTCTTAATTCTTCTCCCCTTCTTCCTTCCTTTACTTCTCTAAGCTCTTAATTATACCACTTTATATATTTGATGGAATATGGATGAACTGACTGAGAGGGGGGGGGGGGGTGAATTAGACAATCATAAATCACTTAACAATTATTTCTTTCCAGATCCCTTAGGATATCTTAATGAATATTATCTGTTTAGCACTCGGTAAATAGATTGCAGTAACTTTGTAGATGCAGAAAGTATTAGTGAATTATCTTTAGATATTCATCAGCACTTGTATGTGATTAAGATAGCAATTAAGAACACAAGAGACACAAGATTTAACGTGGAAACCCAATATGGGAAAAACCACCAATGTATCTAGATACTGATTTTCACTTTTCTGAAGTGATGCTCGGTTAGAAGCCAACCCAGTAAAAGGTTACAAAACACACTGTTAGGTGTGACCTTGTTAGAGGATTTAATCACCCTGCTAGGAGTGGCCTGGTAAGAGGTCTTGAAAACAATTCAATGGAATTGTCACCTTGTTAGAGGATTTACAATATGGCTGTTAAACCAACTCGGTTAAGAGATTTACAATTCACTGTTACAATGATAAGAAGGTAACAATGAAAATGACCTGTATAATAATGCAACTATCTTGTTGATTACAGATCTCTATTCTGCATAAGTCTGATCCTTCCTGATCAAATATATATCTGCTGCACCTCAAGGATATCTGATCATCCTTCACAAATTCGCACACACCTTTTCTGCTTTTCTTCTATATATCTTCTGCTGTATATGTCTTATTTTCACATTTGACCTTTTATTTATATGATTTTAGATTTGTCAAATTGACATTACTTAGTATAATAGTTAGCTGAATTAAGCAAACTTTATTTGCAAAAATCCTTCAAGGGCCGACGGTGCTCGGTGACCATAACTTTCTACAATCTTTCAGAGACCAAGGGAACTCGGTAAACACTGATAATCCTTTTTCCTCGAAAATCGACTGAACTTGGTAGATGCTATCTTTTCTTCGACAACCGACTGAACTCGGTAAACACTATCTTTTCTTCGATAACCGACTGAACTCGGTAAACACTATCTTTTCTTTGATAACTGACTGAACTCGGTAAACACTGAATTTTCTTTGATGACCGAGTGGACTCGGTAGGCACTAAATTTACTGACAGGCAGACCAACTGAGCTTGGTAGATACTGAATGTTGCAGACTATGAAATTGTGTGACATCAGAGACAATACATAATTTGAGTAGCAATTTTCTTCAGACAATTGTTTCCAACAATATCCTCTCAATGCCTCTTCATAATGCCTTTTGACTTATATCTTTTCATAATAACTCTTATTTAGCTTATTTTGATGAATTTGTCTTTATTTCTATAATTATTTACCATTTTATAAGTTATTTAAGCATATTAAAGATGTTTTAAGGCTATTTAAGGGTATATAATGGACATATGGTCTAAAAATGACCTACATATCCTCTATGGTGCCTCACAATCCCTTTTTTAGCATACTAACTTGATCTAAAATGACCATGGGTTATTTTGTCCATGGGTTATTTTGACCGTGGGTTATTATGACCTTGGGTTATTGTGTCCTTGGGTTATTATGGTGGGGTTATTGTGTCTAGGGTTATTTTGGCCAAGTTATTATGTCTAGTATATTAAGGAGATTTAAGATATTTCTATAAGGATGGATGAAGAACATAATGTTGGAAGGATTTGATGAATCTGACCTAACCCTAAGATCTATGGAGGAGATTAAGCGGCAAAAGAGAAAACTTATATGTTGAAGAGATATAAGGAAACCTGAGAGAAAGGTTGAGATATGCAGGATGTGTAGAGTATGCAGAGTATGAAGGTGAAGAGTTGTTATTGAATGATTAAGTAGAAAGGATGAAGGTGAAGAGTTGTGATTGCTTGAAGGGATTTTTGAGCAGATCATTGATGAGGATGGAAATGGAGCTTAGTCAATAAGCTTGCATACATGAGTGTACAGAATTGGATATGGTATTTGCAAAGTGAGTTGTATGTTTTTCAGATCAATACTATTCTTACTTTCTAACCATTGTATGAGTCAAAATCCTTTAATCAAGGTTGACCTAACAGTCATTTGTATAAATCCTTTGAACAAGGTTGCATTCTAATGAGATGTATGTAAGTCCTTTAACAAGGAACACTTTTAACAAGGTGGTTAAAATTCTTTAATAGGGTCACACCTAACAGTGTGTTTGTAAACCTTTAACAGGGTTGGCTTTTCATAGAGCTCACTTCAGAAGAGTGAAAATATCAGTAACATGTTACAAAGTGGTTTTTCCCAAATTGGGTTTCCACTATAAATCCTGGTGTTAATACTTGTGTGAATGTTTTGGTGTGAACATTTCTATGTTTTACAAGTTAAATATTATTGGATAGTGGGCTGCACTATTTTATGTTTCTGGTATACATTCAGTAGTGACCGAGTAGTTTTGGTTATCAAATTTGAACTTTTTGAAGTGTTTTAAAGCTTGTTTTATGCATTTGGACCTGAGAACAACTGATTCACCCTCCCTCTCTATTGTTCTAAATCATATTAATAGATTTATCATACTTTCTCATATTAGGATTGTCACTAGCGAGAGCTTGCTGAGAGCTCTTCATTAGCATCCCTAATTAGAGAGCCATAGAGTGCTCATTTTTCTTTTAAATAGCTTAATTGGATTGCTTTTGTGGTAATTTAGTTCTTATTTTGATTTATTTGACAAAGCTAGCCCTATGAAGGTACTAATCCTAGTACAGAAAATGTCACCCACCATGGGGCATTAGGCCTCATTATTTTTAAATTTGGAGAAATCATATTTTTCTTGCATATATTTGTATTTTTCTCTATTTTATAGGTTCTATAGCACATCTGAGAGTTTTTGTTGCACTTACAAGAATTTTTGCTATGCTTTTAAGGCCTAAAATAGTGCATCCACTGCAAAGTGTTGCACCTTTACACGACGAAATGATGCTTTCAATATTTCTTCTAATCTGTCTAAAATTCTTTTAGCACGTATACCTTGACTCCATAGCACATTTAATCCATTCTGCGGTGCATACACGTTTGTTTATGTGCATTTGATTCATTAAATAGCGCATTTAAATTCTATTTCTACACATTTAATCATTTTTTGGCGCATTTAATCATTTTTGTTGCGCATTTAATTATTTCTATTGTGCATTCAATCATTTCTACTATGCATTTAATCATTTATGTTGCGCATTCAATCATTTCTGCTCTGCATCCAATCATTTCTACTGCGCATTCAATTTTTTTTTAAAATTTTAAATTTTGACAATACATAATATTTTCTTTGTGTTTTTCTGATGCTAGTACATAAAAAAAAATTAGAAACCAAAGGCCAGAATCCACAGTGAGGATAAAAACATCACAAAAAGGTTGAAAAGAGAGAAAACCCTTCATCTTAACAACTTTTTGGGAAAATTCCAAGAAGGGGATGATTATGAAAAGTACTTGCATATAATTGAATTGTATAAATCTAAATTTATTTCATTGAATTGGATTTTTACTCCTTAAGCTTGTCATTTTTTTTCTCAATTTCTAAAAGAATTTAGTAAAAGATAAATTGCTTGGATTTTCTTCACTTTGTTGTTTTGTGTTGGACTAATGATTTCCAAAGGGATGCAAAGGAGCTGGAACAATCACCACTAGGTGAGTTAAAATCATGAAAATAAAATAAAAAATGCCCATAGCCTTTTCTAGCTTTGAAATGAGGTAAGCCTTTACACTTTAGTGAATTTTTGCTTAAATTGTGGCATTTTCACTTTGAATCTAGTAATCAACAAGTTTAAAGGAATAAACAAGAATTTAATATAAAGCCTATTGTTTGTGGAGGAGAATAGAAATATTTGATTCCCATTAGATTAAAAGGCTTGGATAATTGAATCTTGTTAATTGTGCTTGGGAGTGAAAAAAATAGTAGGGATATGCTCTTCACCTTTTTGGTGAATCAAATTCCTAAACCTATCTTTTCACTTCACTTATTTGCTTTCGAATGAACATGCTAGAACTATAGTGGGCTCGCCTCCCGAGATTTTCCTTAATGAGGCCGGTGAGAGGGACAACCCAAAGTGGGATACAATTGCCTTTGCCGCAATAATCGGGCCCACTATAAAATGAAATGCATTCATCCTTAATGGGGTGAATGACAAAATGATATTAAGTCTTGAAATTCCTCTAGTAGTCCTTCAAGATTGTGCAAAAGTCTGACATATCGATGGTGGGAAGCCCCTTATTTTTGGGGGATGAAACTTGATATTTTTTTGAGAGTAATCCATACTAAATCCTTGATAAATTAGCAAGCCTACCTCATTATAGCCATTTTAAAGCCAAATTTGACCTTAGGTAGATTGCTTGGAAGAATTTCTTTGTGATAATTGATAAAATCATTGTGTTGTGCTTGAAGGTCTATGATTACAAAAATAAAAAATCTATTAAGATCCAAAAATCAATTGACAACAAAAATTCAAAAGAATATTCTATTCACAAGAATTCAAGATATGGAAAAAGAAAGGGATACATCATCCAAAAAATCCTCATTAAGAACATTGTTTCCTTACCTCTATGATCCTAATATTACATCCACGTCTACATATTCTTCAAACAAAAGGGCTATTACAAAATCTTACATTAATTATATCGTTGATCAAGAAGAACATTATGAATATCATATCTTTGATAATTCAACCTTTGATCAAAAAGAAAACCATGAATACCCTATATTTGATCAAGAAAATCCTAATGGTAATCCAATCTTTGATGATGAACCTATTTCACAATATCAAGAGAATCCCATCTTTGATCAAGGTAATCTAGAGGAATTAGTCTCATCTCAACAATATTCATCACATAACAACTCTTTTATCAATACTTATACATATCAATATCCATGGGATGGATCATTTACTCCTTTGGGAATTTCATATGAATCAACTTTAGAAAAAATCCTTGAAAATAATCTGATCACATTACCTCAAATCACTTCATGCGGTTTTACTTTTTTGAGCAACTATTGTGCATATCACAAACATAATGAACATGAAACTTCAGATTGCATGGAGTCAAAGCATAAAATCAAAAATCTTATTGATGATGACATAATTGAAATTGAAAATCCTAATGACTCATCTAATGAAGATACTACTCTCAAGAAAGTTCAAAATTATGAACCTATGTATAGAAACATTCCTCTTATATCCTTCACCTATTCCACCATTCCTCCATTTCATATAGAAGCAAAGCTATCCAATATTCCTCCATCAAACAAAGATCCAAATAGTTTTCTTTATGACTATATAGACCCTCAAGGGATACCTCTAAAAGAGATCCAAGCTAACCTACATCTTGCTAAAAACTTATTCCATGCTTCAAAGGTTATAGACCTCAAGCCTTCATGTGCTACAATGCCTATCATTCTGATTTCAAATGATCATCCATCGTTCCTTCAAGAATCCCTCGTAAAGATCCAAACTCCTACATTGTCCTTAGAAGTGGCACCATGTCAAGAGACTAATCCAAATTTCAAAGGAACAAATATTATCAAGGATCAAGATCAAGGTATTATCCCTTCTTATCCTATAGTTGACAAAAGTCCCATACCCCAAGAATCCCATGATGATCCTTTCATACCCTTCCATTTATTTCAAGAAGATACCCTTCCATCTCAAGCACCCCATATACCTTCACTTCCTATATCATATCCATCTCCTAAGAAAGATCAAGGTATTCCTTCCATCTCTAATGAAATTATTGAAAATAAAAAGCAAAGTATTCTTCCTAGGCTATCAAAAGATCCTTCTCAAGATCAAAGTACTCCAACATCCACTTTTCATAAGCCTCCATATCTACCTCAAAATTTTCCCATCCTTCCTAATCCACTACATAAGAATAAATCCCCTCAAGCTTCAACTGCTCCTATCAAAGTCGCTCCTATGAAAGCTACTCATAAGCCTATTGGTGCAAAGATAAATCTGAAAGATGAAAGCCTTGGCCATGAAGCTCAAAATAAAGATGTTGATATCCCTCCCACATCTCATTTACCTCCATTTTCACATAAGCATCAACATTCTACATCCTCCAAATCCATCCTTGGTCCCTATATCCAAAAATTGAAACCTTCATATCTTCCATCTATATTAGGCCCTTATATCCCTCAATCAACCTTTCCTACCATCCCTAGCCCACAATTCACCTACCCTATATCCTATCAAGATCAACAAAGACATACATACTTGAGAAACCAAGGAACCATCCATATTAGCCCTCCATATCAGACCATCCATATGAACCTTATTCATCCACCAATCCCAAGTCATTTGGAAGAAATTTGAATGTGCAATGTGAAAATTAAAAAACCAAGAATCCACTTATGTATGAAGAGCACCATGTCCCATCTAATCGACATGTGAATGCAAGGAAAAAAGAGATATTCAAGAGACCAAAAAGGTCCAACAAGCAAAAATAAAAATCAAAGAAAATGTGGATTCCTAAATCCCTCATTAAATAAATGTATTCTAAACCATCCAAAAGGAAAGAAAAATCAAAGAAAGTGTGGATTCTCGAGTCACTTTTGAAGGACTTACACACGAAAGAGAAATAAAAGTTGACATTCAAGCTTCCAAAGGCTTCCACTCCACATTCTCCCAAGCACATTCCGTATTTTCCATCCATTTTGGGTCCTTCTCTCCCAAGATCCATATCCTCTTTTACATCAAATTCTGAAGTTATTTCACCCATTTTTCTTCCATTATTCCACTACCCTTCAAGGTGTCTATCAATGTTGATCTTGATAATACTTCTTATCCTCCTATTCATTATTCTACCATTCCCTTTTTCATGCTCACACATAGAAAGTCTTATTATCCTCTCATTCATTATGATTCCATTTCCCTTATCCAATCCATCACATAAATCTTTAGCCACCCTTTACCTTATCCACCATATCACCTTTCCATCAACATATCAACATCTTTGAGCATATCTTTCAGTAGCTTTAGCTCATAATATCATACATTTTCAAGGAGTATCCAAAGAGCATGAGGCTTGAGTCCCTCCAAAAGTCAAAAGTCAAAAAAACAAAAAAAAACAAAAAAGAAAAAGAAGAAGAAAAAGAAAAGAAAAGAAAAGAGAAATAAATTCATCCTATGGTGAGAACTAATTCTTGTGGCAGCTCGGACAAGTACCATGATGAAAACTTGACAAACAAGTGTCATGCGTAATTCCTCTCTCTTGCACTCTACACTTGGGGGCAAGTTCCATCCATTATATCCTCCATGTTTCTACCATTTATCTCACTTTCATATTTATTCCATCTTTCACCTTTGATCTTGATAAGGTTGAACATATTCATGAACATTAAGTATCTTGACATGCATTATCCTATCCATTTTCTATTCACTTTTTGCATTCATGCTACCCTATCATGATCTTGCTTATCCTGAATCCACCTTCATTATTCCTAAGAAGCCTTCCATAATCCAAAACCATCCACTCATAGCCTCCATTACCCCTTTATCATGATTGTGTGATCCTATTCACATTGATCCCTCGATCTTGATCCAAATGAGGAATGAAAGAAATGGAAAATATGTTATATAAAGTCTCTTGATATGTCTACTCCTTTGGACCATTGTCATGACACCAGGTCATTATTGCATATGCTATCCAACACCACATCATTGGCCTATATTGAGATATTATTTTTCCCTAGCTTGGATAATCTTAAGGAGATGGTCCTATGAGTAACACACTTGCTTCATCCATCGTGGCCTATTCATCCAACATCTATCAGTTTCCAAATCCATCTTTCATGTCCTATACCTTACTAGACATTGGGGGAAATTCAATGTGATCTTGCTTGAGAACTACTGATCTCTAAAAATCTAAAAAAAGTGAAAATGTTCCTCAGATAATCCAAAAACATTAAAAATATCTAAAAATCCAAAAAACATTAAAAATCTCTAAAAATCCAAAAAACATAAAAAATCTCTAAAAATCCAAAAACATAAAAAATATTTTAAAAAAAATCTAAAAAATCTAAAAATTGCAAATCTTAAGTAAA
This sequence comes from Chamaecyparis obtusa, assembly GCA_027943335.1. Classification (NCBI taxonomy): domain Eukaryota; kingdom Viridiplantae; phylum Streptophyta; class Pinopsida; order Cupressales; family Cupressaceae; genus Chamaecyparis; species Chamaecyparis obtusa. The sequence continues at coordinate 1,571,473 of BSBK01002554.1, read as the reverse complement.
CACTCAAAAGCTGCATTGCCCAACAAAGCATGATCTTCACTAAATCAAACTGGGGGCACTAATCCAAATTCAATAAGCTTAGCAAAATAGATGCAAGTTGGCTCAAAATCATCACATCAAATTTGAAAAATTGCTACACTTGAACTTGTTGATCAATATTACATTTCAACATCCAAACACTTGATTTAAACAACAACATTTGTCACATTAAATCTTCAAACAACAAATCAAATCAAAATCTAAAAAGGCTTAAACATAACTAAGGATCCAAGTGGATGAAGTTTTTGAAATATGAATCTACAAACAAAAGAAAAAATGTTCAAAGTGTTACTAAATTTTTGGAATCGCGTCTTTTTAGCAAATCGATGATGTTTGACTAGATGAGCGATTATGAAGACATGGTATTTTCTTGATTTCTTCTTGAGTGCTTTCCATTTTGATTCACAGCAATATGTAAATCCGTCTAATGACATGATCATCAAAGAATCATCGAGGACATTTATATATGAAAGGGATAAATTCTTTGTTTGTGTACTTGCAATATTAAAATTTGAGGAAAGAGGTATTCATATTATCATGGTTGAACCAGTGAGGGTTGTACCAATTTCATGTTCCAAAAGCTCGATGATGAAAATAAGCATCCAATTTTGAATAGTGGCAGCTAGTTGCATCCATATATATTAATTGCATGTTAGTTTGCATTAGTGGATCCTTTTTCTCAAAATGTGTAAGGAAATCTAAAGGGGGTAGAGTTATCATCATCAAAAGACCAAATCAAGATACATCAAATGATCAATGATATCATCAATGGTACATCATCAAATGTCTTGAAATATACATCATCAAATGTCCATCAATATATAATCAAAGTCCTTCTCAACATCATCAAATCTCCATCAATATATAATCAAATTCTTGATCAACATCATCAATGTCTAAAATATCCATCATCAAAAATCATGTTCAATTTGATCTTCAAAGGAACATCAATATCATCAAGATACATCTTCAAATGTTTGATCCGTCAAATGATCCATGCTACATCAAGGACATCATCAATAATCAATCATGTTGATCAACTAGGGGAAAGCTAACTCTATCCATCACTGATATCTATACCTGCACCTACACCAATGGATGACCCTTCTCTTCTACCAATCCTTAATTTTGCATCATGAGAACATCCAATCAACTCCATATCATCAAAACATCTAATCATATCATGTATCAAATATTAATTATTCAAATCATCCAATTGATCATCTAACATCAATCAAGTTATCCTATCATCCATTTTCTCATCTTGAGCATATCAAATCTCCTAACTCTATATCGTGAGGAAGGAAAATCATTGTACCTAGAACAAGGGTACACTCAAAAGAAGTATCCCTTGGTTTATGACCAAATTTTACAACTAGGTTCCCAAAGTGATGAAGATTCAAATAATTGGGAATGGGACTCATTGTCAAGTGAGTCATGTCAAGATAAAGAAGTTGATGTCATCCATACCTATACTCCTAGCAAGGGAAAAGAAAAAGCCTCAGAATCAAGATTCAAGTTCTAACCAAGTGGTCTTAGATAATGTGCCAACTAATGAAATTGAAAGAAATCAATGGGTAGGAGAGCCTTATGTTCCAACATGGAGACCTACTATAGAGGAATCTAACCCTAGGTTTAATCCAAGAGATTTTTACCCAATGGAAACCCTAGAGGATTCTAGTGATGAAGATTTTGACCCTAGTTCTCTAGAACATATCGAAGAGGCACATATCATAGACTTAAATGATACAATGTTTGAACCTTAAAATGAGGTCATGTCCTTAAATCCTATTGAACCAAACCAAAGCATTGATCCCTTGACCCTTATCTATCTGAACTAATTGAATGGGATTCCATTGAACCTACCATCCTCCCTGCATTCTTGAATGATAACTTGGTGTTCCAATACCTTAATGTGGTTGAGCCTTCTTCTACCACAGAATATTAGGAAGAAGTGACAAAGGGGAGCATTCAAAAAAAATGAAAAAAATGAAAAGAAGCTAATGTTGAAAACCACATTATGGAAACATTAAATCAAAAAGAAAAAGAAATAAAGAATGTTTCCGAAGGTGAAAACCCAACAGAGGCACCTAAGGAAGAAAGGTTGGATACTTTTCCCAAGCACTATGAGGAAAGATCACCTATCTTAATTGAACCAATAGAGAAAGTGAACATTGGGTCAGAGTCAAAAGCCACAAATCATACACCTAGAAACATCTCTATCTTGTAAGGAAAGAAAGGATTTCGTCAAAATTTTCAAAGAAAAACAAATCAATTTTGCATGGTCATATAATGATATGCCTGGATTAGATTAAAACTTAATCATGCATCATTTGAATATTAGAGAAGGGGTAAGACCGGTGAAGTAGAAACTAAGAAAAATGCATCCACACATTGCTTTTCTTGTAAAAGTAGAGTTGGAAAAATTGTTGAAAGTGGGGTTTATAAGAGCCATCGACTATGCTGGGTGGATTTTAAACATTGTGCCTATTTCCAAAGTAGACAAATCTATCAAAATTTGTATAGACTTTAGAGATCTTAATCTTGCATGTCCTAAATATGATTTTCCTCTACCATGCATAGACACCATTGTAGATCTAATAACAGGACATTTGATGTTCTCACTTATGGATGGGTTTAGTGGTTTTAATCAAATAAAGATAGCACCAAAAGATCAAGACAAGATGAAATTTACATGCGCATAGGGGACATTCTATTGGAATGTTATTCCCTTTGGTCTCAAAAATGCCAGAGCTACATATCAAAGAGCCATGAAGCAATTGAAGAGGGATAAAGCAAAAGAGTATCAGAAATAGTAGATGAGTGAGCATCCTATTTATTTTATATAGTCAAAAGAGATCTTGAAAATCCAAAAACATTCAAAAGTATAAAAGAAAAAAACAAATCAGAAATGCAAAAAATATCAAAAATAGTGGAAAATTGAGCATGAAGAAAGTAAAAAATATTCAGCAATGATCCTCAAAAGGATGTTGTCTTGGTGAAAACCTAGCAAATAGGCACCTTGGTAGAAAAAAAAGAGAAAAAGCTTTAAAAATATTGCATTCGCCAGCATTTGTAGATATTGCATTCGTCAGCATTTGTATATATTGCATAAATAAAACCCCACAATTGCATTTTTAAGTACCTAAAGGTTTTGTCACCAATCCAATCTACAAATTGTCCCAAATCCCACAAACGCAATCACATGAAACTGGGGGCAAAATCTACTCTCAAGGAAGAAGGATTCACCAAAACAAATATCAATCTGACACTAAAATCAATTCATCAAAATGCAAGTGAAACACTCAGTCAAATGCTAATCCTGAATCCAAATGTCATTCAAACGCAAAATTTTGATCCAAGATCTCACAAGAACACTTATCTTTATCAGGATTAAAAGTATGAAATGCATAGAACTATACTTGAAATATGAATTTGAAAAATGATGCAAAATTTTTCTAAGTGTTGACTTGATTGATGAAATCATGTCTTTAGTGAATCGATGTACGTTTTTAAACTAGACAAGCTATGATGGAAGCATGATATTTTATTGATTTTTGAATGAGTGTCTTAAGGTCAACATTTCAAAGTATGTACTATTTTTCTAAGGACATGATCATCAAAGAATCATCTAGGACATGTACATATGGGGAAATTGAGATCTTTGTTTGTTTACACAATAAGATACCTTGGATATTTTGATGTTAAATATCATAATACCAAAATCCACTTGCAACATAGAATCTGACAAAATCGGTATTCGTACTCTTATGATTAATCTCAATCAGTAACAGTCGTACCAAGGATGGGAAAACACCATATAAAAGGAAACAGGTATTCATATCATCATAGTTGAACAAGTGATGGGTATACTAATTTCAAGATTTCAAAAACTGCTCAATGATTAATATAAGCTCCTAATTTGTGAATAGTGATAGCTAGTTGCATCCATATAGATTAATTGCATGTTAGTTTGCATGGGTTGATCCTTTTTCTCAATATATGTAAGTAAAACTAAAGGGGGTAGAGTCATCATCAAAAGACCAAATCAAGAGACATCAAACGATCAATGATATCATCAATGGTACATCATCAATGTCTATAGAAGAATAAATCAAGGAGATATATATCATCAAAGGTCCATCCATATAATCAAAGTCCTATAGGAAAATACAATTGAAACAATTGTTGTATTGTCATTGATGTCAAACCTTAATTGTTAAAATTGTTTCTACTTAGGAAAGTACTATATCTATTGTATTCTTGTGAAGGATTGGGGCAAAGTTGGTAACAATAGCACCTAGGGAAAGGTTGAGTTATCTTGATACTGCAAAGTGTACTTGAATATGCTGTACAATGATGAGATAATGTATTATTTATCCTAGTAAGACTGAAGACTAAACTGGTAGGCTTGACCGAGCAAAAATGGAGAAATCATGTTTAAGCTGAGTAATGTTAGTGTCGATCAAGTTAGTGTATGCCGAGCAAAATTCTAGTGTTGACCAAACAATAGTTAATTGGCGAGGAAGATAGTATAAGCTGAGGAAATTTTTTTTAGTAATGACCGAGCTTTCTACATGAAGACCGAGTAGTTGATCACAGTATTGACCAAGAATCAACATTTTTATATTTGAAGAGAATTTAGTTTTGGAGCCGACATTATTGAATTCTTGGATTATGTAAAGCATGTTGACTTTATTTATTGATTATTTGAAAGAATTAAATGCACTGTAAAACATTTTATTGTAAACCTTTAAGAGATTTGAGATGAAGTCGAAGAACATGAAGCGGGTAGATTCAATGAATCTGACCTAACCTTAAGATCTATGAATGAGATTGAGCAGCATAAGATGATTTAACCTAATTGAGGAAAGTATTAAGGGAACATGAGCATTGGATATGCATGTGCATGGGTGAAAAAGAGAATGATGGAAGATCAGTAAAGTTTTATTGACTGTATAAGCAGAAAAGGCTGAAGGAGAATTGTGGTGGTTGCTTGAAGAAAAGTTTTGAGAAGATCAGAGATGGAGATGGAAAAGTTTCAAAGTCAATAAACCAGCATTAGTGTATGGAATCAGATCTGATATTTGCAAAGTGAGTTGTATATTTTTTAGATCAATATTGCTGCTACTTTCTAACCATTGTAATAGTCAAAATCCTTTTAACAGAGGTTGACCTAACAGTCATATGTTAAATCCTTTGAACAAGGTTGCATTCTAATGGAGTGTATGTAAGTCCTATAACAAGGCTCACTTTTAATAGGGTGATTGAAATACTTTAACTGGGTCACACCTAATAGTGTGTATTGTAACCTTTGACATGGTTGGCTTTTAACTGAGCTCACTTTAGAAGAGTGAAAATAATAGTAGCATGTTACAAAGTGGTTTTTCCCACATTGGGTTTCCACTATAAATCCTAGTTTTAATACTTGTGTGAATGTTTTGGTTTGAACATTTCTATGTTTTACAAGTTAAGTTACAGCTGGGTAGTGGACTGCAATGTTATATGTTTCTATTATTGAATCAGTGATGACCGAGTTTGTTTTGGTTATTGGATCTAATTTAAGGAAAAGTTTTTAAGTTTGTCTTATACATCAGAACCTAAGAACAATTGATTCACCCCCCCTCTCTATTGTTATAAATCATATTAACAATTGGTATCAGAGCTTTGTTGCTTATTATTAGTGTTTATAGAAATCAAGTTTAAAGGGACTTGAAGCAAATGATCAAGATGTATAAGAAGGAGGTACCGAAGCTGAATAAGGAAAACTTCCTTGCATAGAAAAGCTTGATGAAGCTGCATCTAGCTAATATTGGTGACTCTGCAAAGTACTACATTGAGAATGGCTATGTATCACTTGTCAGACCTTTGACTACCGAATAAATGAGAGCTAAGCAAGAACATAATCAGGCAATGTTGGAAATTGCAACTGCCCAAAGCTATCTAGAATTTGAGGACATTAAGGATTGCACAATAGCTAAGGAGATGTTGCAAGGATCTATGGTGGTGACTTAAATGTACTGAAAGCAAAGGCTGAGAGTCTTAGAGATAAGTTTGATGAAATGAGAATGCAAGAAGGTGAGAACATTGCACAATATTGTGGTAGAATAAAATAAGTTGCGAATGCTATTAGAGGAGAAAATGGGGTTATTGATTATGAAACTATAATTGGGAAAGTACTAAGAACCCTATGTCCTATATATGCTATTAAGATCTTAGCTATTCAAGAATCTAGATGCAACTCTGCTAATGTGCTTACTTTGGAAAGTTTGGTTGGTAAGCTGACTACCTTTGAACTCTGTAACTATGATAATTTCACTATTGGTAGCATTGGTAATGTTGAATCTACTTTCAAGTCACAACTAGTTCTGAACAAGCCAAAGAAAGAAAAAGAAAGATGCATCAGTGAAAGTGAAAGTGAAAGTGAAAGTGACAGTGACACTTCTGCTGAAGAACTGGAAGATCTAGAAGCTCTTATGGCTAGAAGAATGAGAAGAGGAAAAGGAAAGTATAAAGGTAAACTCCCTGTTATATGTTTTGCATATAATAAAGTTGGTCATATAACTGCTAGATGTCTTGACAAGAAGGATAAAGATGATGAAAGAAAAAGAAAACACAAAGATAGAAGACATGATAGAAGCTACCGAAGGAACAATGACTACAAAGGAAAAGGTAAGAAATCTTGTTACATTGCTGAAGAAGAAACTAACACTGATAGTGATGATTTTGAAATTGAGGTAGTCTATGTTGCAATGAAAGATGAATCTGATGAGGATGAGAAAACTGAAATGATATCCTATGTGAACAAGAATGATAAATGGATTATTGACAGTGGTTGTTCACATCACATGACTAGTGAAAAAAATAAGTTTGAGACCTTACATCATTACAAAGGTAAAAGTGTAACATTTGGTAATGATGCACCGTGTCCTGTTAGAGGAAAAGGTTTGATTAAATTGACTGATAAGATATCTTGTGAAAATGCATATTGGGTTGAAGGTCTTAATTATAATTTGTTAAGTATTGCTTAGCTCAATAGAATTGGTTATCGAGTGGAATTTCATCACAAGAAAGCTAAAATATTTGATGCTACTGGAGAACTAATTGGAAGTGGAGATCATACTAGAGGTAATTTGTTCTATCTTGATCTATCTAAAGAAACATGTATAATTGCACAACTTGATGATATTTGGTTATGGCATAAAAGGCTATGTCATGTTAACTTTGACAATCTGGTAGAGATAAGTAAGAAGAAAAAGGTAAGAGGTCTACCTAGATTGAAGAAACCTAAAAATGTGATGTGCAAGGAATGCCGGTTAGGAAAAATGACAAAGCCAAGTTTTAAGAGAAAATCCTTCACTTCAGAAAACATTTTAGATTTGGTTCATATTGACCTTTGTGGACCTATGGGTGTACAAAGTTACTATGGTGCTAGATATTTTATCTTGTTTGTTGATGATCATACTAGGATGATGCATGTAATGTTTCTAAAAGAAAAATCTAAAGCTTTACAATTCTTTAAGTGGTATTTGGCTAAGGTTGAGAAGGAGACAGTTAGGAACCTGAAATATCTTAGATCTGACCGAGGTGGAGAATTTACATCAAATGAATTCAATCTATTTTGCAATGATAGAGGAATTAAAAGATAGATGTTTGCACCTAGAACACCTCCACAGAATGGTATAGCAGAAAGGAGAAATAGATCTATCTTGGATTGTGCAAGGACATTGTTGATTGAAAAGAATGTGGCATAGAAATACTGGAAAGAAGCTATACGCACTGTTGTCTACACTCTTAACCAGGTACATATCAAGAAAGAAAGAAATGAAGATGACAACAAAAGAGAACTAGAAGATTATAGATCTTTTGTGTACATTGAGGAAGAAGAAGAGGCAATTAAAAAACTTGCACCTGATACTGAGTCTTGGGTAAGCAATGCCGAGTGATAGACAGATGTTGCCGAGAATCAGGAAAATAGTGTCAAAAGAGAACAAGAACATGCTGAGCTACAAGAAAATGCTACTGAGTATTAGGAAGAGGTTGCCAAGCATTCAGAAGCTGAATCTAACAATCTTGTTGAGGAACCTGATGAAATAGAGGAGAGAAAAGCTGAACTTGTTTTGGAAAAATATGTAAGAAGACATCACAAGCCTAAATAGATAATTGTAGACAAAAATACTAGAATTTAGACTAGAAGTAAGACTAAGGATCCAACATGTCTACTGTGTGAATTTGAACCCAAGTCAACTAGAGAGGCATTAGAGAATGAAGACTGGATACAAGCAATGAATGAAGAGATTGACGAAATTGAGAAGAATGATACTTGGACTCTGGTGTCGAGACCTGAAAACAAAAATGTTATAGGAACAAAGTGGGTGTTTTGGAATAAGATGAATGAAAATGGTGAAATAACTAGGAGCAAAGCTAGGCTGGTATGCAAAGGCTACACACAAGAAGAAGGAATAGATTATGGGGAGACATTTTCCACTGTAGCTAGCTTAGAAGGAGTAAGAACTCTTCTTGCATATGCTTCTTATAAAGATTTCAAAGTATATCAAATGGATGTCAAGTCTACATTTTTAAATGGTATACTAGAAGAAGTTTACATAAAACAACCAGAAGGTTTTATTGATCCAAATAGAAGACACATGGTGTGCAAATTGAACAAAGCACTATATGGATTGAAACAAGCTCCCAAACCATGGTATGAGAGGTTGCACAACTACTTGATACTAATTGGATTTTCAAGAACAAATGACACAAGCAATTTGTACATGAAAGATGAAGAAGGTAAAGGTATCATGTTGGCAAAAAAATTTGTGGATGACATTATTTTTGGTGGACAAGATGCATTGTGTAAAATATTTTCAAATGAAATGCAAACTAAATTTGAAATGAGTATGTTTGGTGATATCAAATTCTTTGTTGGTTTACAAGTATATTAGATGAAGAAAGGAATTTTCATTACACAGTCTAAGTATGTTAATGAAATACTAAAATTTTTTGGGATGGAAGATGCCAAACTAATGAGTACTCCTATGGTTACTGGACAAAAGTTATCTAAGAATGATGATGATGCAGAAGTGAATCAAACTTTGTACAGATCCATGATTGGAAAATTGCAGTATGTTGTACATAGTAGACTAGATATTGCACTAGTTGTTGGGATTGTGGAAAGATTCTCTTCCAATCCTAAGGAAGCACACATGATGGATGTGAAAAGAATTATGAGATACTTGAAAGGAACTATTGACTATGGTCTATATTATAATAAGGATGAAAAATTTGAACTCAGAGTTTATACAGATGTTGATTGGGCAGGAAATGTAGATGATAGAAAGAGTACTAGTGGTGGAGCTTTATTTCTTGGATAGAGCTTAGTCTCCTTGATGAGCAAGAAACAAAATTGCATTTCCCAATCTACTATCGAGGCTAAGTATGTTGCTGCTACAGTAAACTGTTCGAATTTGGTATAGATAAAATAATTATTGATAGGCATGAAAGAAGAAATCACTAAACCTATTGTTATTTTCTGTGACAACACAAGTGCTATCAATATTTCTAAGAATCTCGTGATGCACACTAAGACCAAGCACATAACAATCAAGTATCACTACTTGAGAGAATTAGTACAAGATAAAGAAGTTTGAATGGAATATGTGAATACAAAAGAACAATTAGCAGACATATTCACTAAAGCTTTACCCAGAGAAGCTCATGAGTATTTGAGAAGTCAATTAGGGGTCCTTCCCCTAACTGAGGCTGCCTAGTCAAGCTAGGAGCACTGCATCAAATATGCTATAGCAGAATATTTGACAAATTGTTGCAGAAGATTGTCACACTTTAGGGCTGGCCTAGAGTTGTGAAAAGGAGCCAAGACAAGGAATCAGTCATAAGCAAGATGACAAAGGGAGAAACACTGAGCTGCATAGATATTATCTACATTTGATGGATGTATTTTTTAGTTGCTACTTTGGAATTTTTGTCAAAGAGGGAGATCAACTGATATGATAATACATGACACTAAAAAGTAAGGGTGATGAACTGAAATGAAGGATTAGGATAGAGGGAGATCTGAATACTTCTGGTAGTCACAAAAGTGAGGCTTATAGGATTCTAAATTAGAATGAAGCTAAGGATATTATAAATAATTCTCTAATGAACAGATAAGTTTTTGGATTGGTTGGTAATCCATGTGTTATTCAGGTGATATCATATGGTGTTGCCATCAATGCCAAAGAGGGAGATTATTGGTAACTGCAATTAAAATAATTGTTGTATTGTCATTGATGTCAAACCTGAATTGGTAAGACTATTTCTACTTAGGAAAGTACTATATCTATTGTATTGTTGGGAAGGATTGGGTCAAGGTTGGTAACAATAGCACCTAGGGAAAGGTTGAGTTATCTTGATACTACAAAGTGTACTTGACTATGTTGTACAATGATGATACAATGTATTGTTTATCCTAGTAAGATTGAAGACTAAACTGGTAGGCTTGACTGAGCAAAAATGGAGAAATCATGTCTAAGCCGAGTAATGTTAGTGTCGACCGAGTCAGTGTATGCCGAGAAAAATTCTAGTGTCGATCGAACAATAGTTAATTGTCGAGGAAGACAATATAAGCCAAGGAAACATTTTTTAGTAATGACTGAGCTTTCTACATGAAGATCGAGTAGTTGATCACAGTATTACCTGAGCATCAACATTTTTATATTTGAAGAGAATTTAGTTTTGGAGCCGACATTATTGAATTCTTGGATTATGTAAAGCATGTTGACTTTATTTATTGATTGTTTGAAAGCATTAAATGCACTGTAAAACATTTTATTGTAAACCTTTAAGAGATTTGAGATGAAGTCGAAGAACATGAAGCGGGTAGATTCAATGAATCTGACCTAACCTTAAGATCTATGAATGAGATTGAGCAGCATAAGATGATTTAACCTAATTGAGGAAAGTATTAAGGGAACATGAGCATTGGATATGCATGTGCATGGGTGAAAAAGAGAATGATGGAAGATCAGTAAAGTTTTATTGACTGTATAAGCAGAAAAGGCTGAAGGAGAATTGTGGTGGTTGCTTGAAGAAAAGTTCTGAGAAGATCAGAGATGGAGATGGAAAAGTTTCAAAGTCAATAAACCAGCATTAGTGTACGGAATCAGATCTGATATTTGCAAAGTGAGTTGTATATTTTTCAGATCAATATTGCTGCTACTTTCTAACCATTGTAATAGTCAAAATCCTTTTAACAGAGGTTGACCTAACAGTCATATGTTAAATCCTTTGAACAAGGTTGCATTCTAATGGAGTGTATGAAAGTCCTATAACAAGGCTCACTTTTAATAGGGTGATTGAAATACTTTAACCGGGTCACACCTAATAGTGTGTATTGTAACCTTTGACAGGGTTAGCTTTTAACCGAGCTCACTTCAGAAGAGTGAAAATAATAGTATCATGTTACAAAGTGGTTTTTCCCACATTGGGTTTCCACTATAAATCCTAGTGTTAATACTTGTGTGAATGTTTTGGTTTGAACATTTCTATGTTTTACAAGTTAAGTTACAGTTGGGTAGTGGACTGCAATGTTATATGTTTCTATTATTGAATCAGTGATGACCGAGTTTGTTTTGGTTATTGGATCTGATTTAAGGAAAAGTTTTTAAGTTTGTCTTATACATCAGGACCTAAGAACAACTGATTCACCCCCCCTCTCTATTGTTCTAAATCATATTAACAAGTCCTGATCAACATAATCAAATGTGTGAAATGTCCATCAAAAAAAAATTCCTTCTCAATACAATCATCAAAGGTACATCAATATCAGAAAGATAGACCATCAAAAAGGAAATGTTTGATCCATCAAATGATTCATGTTCCATGAAGGAAATCATCAATAATTAATCATGTTGATCAACTAGGGGCAACCTAACTCTATCCATCACCGATATCTATACCTGCACCTACACAAATGGATGACCCTTCTCTTCTTCCAATCATTAATTTTGCATTATGAGAACATCCAATCAACTCCATATCATCAAAAAATCTAATCATATCATGTATCAAATATCAATCAATCAAATCATCCAATTGATCATCTAACATTAATCAAGGTATCCTATCATCCATTTGCTCATCTTGAGCACATCAAATCTCCTAAATCTATATCATGAGGAAGGAAAATCATTGTTTTTTCTCTCTAGATCTTGAGAGCAAAATATGAACCCATCAACTTATCCTATCAGATTGACATTAACATCAACCAAGTGATTATGACTAACATCAAATGATACCAAACCATCATCAATTTATCTGGAGCATCAACAACATCTTATCAATCAAATATTTTCTCATCAAATTCTCTCATGATCGGGGCATTTTTAAATTTCTATATCAGGAAACAAATCAAAATTTCCCAATCTCAACCAAATCAGCCACAATCATTTTGATTCATTTCCCGAGGAGGCATGCAATCACATCATCATTTCAAATTAGAGAACTTGTTTCAAATCATTGAACGTAATTTTTTTTTAATTCATCAGTGGGACATCAAAACATCAAATTGGTTGAAACCAAGCATCATATCAGTGACCTATCATCCGAACAACCATCAGGGACTTCAATCAATTAGAATTTCATCAAGTTCATCATCGGTATCTACATCTTCCATCAAGCATCAAATCAAACAATGATCTAATCAAGACTTCACATCAAAATGATCAAGACATTCTTTGAACCAATACGCTTCACACATTGATTCAAAGAGGGGCATTTGTAATCACCTAAAAATGGACAAGATCAATTAAGTAAACAATCAAGGCAAAATCAATGCAATAAAATCAAATCAATCTAAAATCAAAGCTAAAATGTAATCAAGCCATAATCCAAATTTAATTGAAAATCAAAAGCCATAAAATCAATTTAAATCGAATAAATCATGATAAATCAATTAATTATACAATTAATCTAATTAATTGAATAGTTCAATTAAATCAAATGAACCCATTCAAGGGGTACACATGGCTAAACATATTAATTAAATTCAATTAATTAAATCCTATTTTCCCTCAACCACCAAATGGGAGGAAAATGCATCAACCAATAGGATTTGAGAATCAAGCTCACATCGAATCTCCACCACCCATAGGGAGAAAGAATCTTGTCCACCCCTTTTGTTCTCTTGTCTCAAGCTTTGAGGACAAAATATTTAAATGGTCTCCAAAGTTGGAACCATGGACTCGACCTTAATCAAGCCATGATGAAATCAACTCCACCCCCTACCCTTGCCAAGGTCTATAAAAGCAAGGCATAATTGAAGCAATAATCTTCCACAATTTTTGAGAAGCATCAAACCTCTTGCAATTTTAAGGTAGAAAGGAAAATATAGGAGCTAATTAGTCTATTTTATTTGGAATTAACTTGTTTTAGCTTGTTTTATCATAATTTCTCATATTAGGACTATCACTAGTGAGAGCTTCCTGAGAGCTCTTCATTAGCATCCCTAATTAGAGAGTCGTACAGTGCTCATTTGTCTTTTAAATATCTTAATTGTATTTATTTTGTGGTAATTTAGTTCTTATTTGATTTATTTGACAAAGCTAACCCTATGAAGGTACTAATCCTAGTACACAAAATGGCACCCCATGGTGGGCACCATTTTGTGTACTAGGATTAGTACCTTCATAGGGTTAGCTTTGTCAAATAAATCAAAATAAGAACTAAATATTAGAATAACTGAGAGGGGGGTGAATTGGTTATCCATAGTCCCAAATACAAAATGTACCTCTTAAAACAAATTCAGCTAAATTTTGCAGCTCGGTAAACAATAAATACTAAACTATCTGTGATATTACTGATTACCAATTAATTGCTCATAGTGATTACTGACCAAATCAAATATGCAACATGCAAAGTATGATATCCAAAAAATCACAACATAAACACATAACACAAGAGATTTAATGTGGAAACCCTATTAAGGGAAAAACCACCTGGGACCGGTAACCCAAAATATTTTCACTCTTTTGAAGTGAGCTCGATGAAGATCCAACCCTGTTAAAGGTTACAAAACACACTGTAAGGTGTGACCTTGTTAGAGGATTTAACACTAATAGTTATTGTCCAACCAACATTCACTATGGGGTTGAGAGGATAATAATGTACATTCTATGAATGACATATAAGACTTTCAAATCTACTTGGTTAAGAGATTTTATCTGATTACAATGGTTAAACTGTAACAACAGGTGATCTGAATACAATACAACTTGATTTGCATATATTCAGATCTATTCTTAAGCTCATAAAAATCCTCTGATCAATATTCTCATTCAGTTCATCAACATTCAATAACTTACTGTCCCTTGATAAAAACTCTCTGACTCTCGGTTAACTTTTCAGTTCGGTTCTCCTTTAACCAGTTTGATCAGGAAAGCATGAAGCAATATTCACGTGATATCTCTGCAGTCTCCTTCCTTCAGCCTTAGTTTCATAATGAAACCCTAGTCTCTTAAATAGACAAGTAAACTATTTTCTTCTCATCCATCAGATTTTGTCACTTAATCTCCTTCGTTGATTTTGCCGCTTAAGCTTTCCTTGGTAGTTGTGTCAGTAACATGTTTTGATTCCATCTATTAGATCTTCTTTGAATTTTGTTAGCCATTGATCTCATAACAAACTTTATCTTCCACCCTAATTATGAGGTACTTTCCAGCTCATCAATTTCTGTCGGCTAAACTGATCATTTAGTTCTTTTGTCCTTACTTGATTGACAAAGAAATGCATTAGTGAATACAAGCTCGGTTGATACTATTGCTTGGTATACACTACATTGGCTTGATGTGTACTAGAATGCTTCATTAATCAACCACACTGCTTTGCAACATTTTGCTTCTATCTCCACAAAAAGTTAATGCAACATAATCAAGTCAATAACATGAAGTCATAGACTCATCAATAAGTTACTAAGAGTATTCCTTATCCTCATCTATCATATCCATCTTCCTCAATGTAGATATCTCGGTTCTTCATCTTTCTATTCTCTTTTACAAATGTGTAGATGTTTGCAACTACCATGATAAGTACTGTCAAAACTAGTTGACATCAATGACAACATAAGACTGATTCAATTATCTTACATAACAATTCAATTATTGGTGATCTCTAATCACTTGAAGTTCTTCAATCAAGTTCTCAATCAGTTGTAGTTCATCAATCTCTCCCTTTGGCATTGATGGCAACTCAAACATATGAAATATACCATACACATACCAAACATGTATTCTACAACTCTATAAGCAAATGTTGTAGCTCTCCCTAGCTTAATATGTTTAATCACTACATTACATGATAGCATTGCAAGTGCAGACCTTCTTCTATAGATATGATCTTTCCAGTTCTATGATTGTCTCTCCCTTAGATAGATGGTCCAGTAATCTCCTCAATTATCATATTGTTTAACTCTCCCTTTGAAAATAATGCCAAAGAAAAACATAAACATACAACTCTGTATTAGCCATGTGATTCTCTGTTGTTCGGTGTATGCACTGTATCTCTATGTACTGATTATGAAAATCTATGTTTTGACTCCTTAATTCTTTCACAACCTTAGACAGAATCCAAAGTGTGAACTATGTTGCATCAACATGAATGATATTTTGATAAGATTAGGTTGATGCAACCTCTAGATAACATTAGTGACCGGTAGACATGGGACAGACCCCAAGTCTAGTCCTCAAGTATTCAAAAGTTTCCTTCGATAGAGGCTTGGTAAATATGTCAGTAAGTTTCTCTTTAGATGTAACATATTCCAACTTAACTTGCTTCTCCTATACTTTTTCTCTTAAGTAGTGATACTTAATAGAAATGTGCTTGGTCTTTGAATGTATTACAGGATTCTTTGAAATGTTTATTGCACTTGTGTTGTCACAATGTATAATCACCAGCTCAGTGATTACCTCATTCATACCTTCCAACACTTGCTTGATGTAGGAAATGTTTGAACAGTTTGTAGTAGCAGCAACATACTCTGATTCGGTAGTAGACTGGGAAATACAAGGTTGTTTCTTACTTGTCCAAGTAACAAGTCTTTCACCAAAGAAAAATGCTCCTCCGATGGTACTCTTTCTATCATCTATATTTCCAGCCTAGTCAATATCGGTGTAGACTCTGATTTTAAATTTGTCATCCTTAGGATACCATAATCCATAGTCCTTTGTTTTCTTTAGGTATCTTAAGATTCTCTTTGTAGCAACCATGTGTGACTCCCTAGGATTTGCAGAAAATCTAGCAACTATCCCCACATCATGTGCAATATCTGGTCTACTATGTACTACATACATCAACTTACCAATCATTGATTGGTATAGTGTTTGGTGCACCTCTGTAGTTTCATCTTCCTTAGTCAGTTTGTAGCTTGTGACCATCAGTGTTCCAACTAGTTTAGCATCTTCCATGCCAAATGTTCTCAGTACTTCCTTAATATACTTGGATTGTGTGATGAATATTCCATCATTCTGCTGAATAACCTACAAGCCTAGAAAGAGCTTAATCTCTCCAAACATAGACATTTAGAATTATTTTCTCATCTCATGAGAAAATGATTTACAAATATGATCTTGTCCTCCAAAAATAATATCATCCACAAATATTTCAGCAATCAAAATAGTGTCATTAGACTCACCTTTCATATACAAATTGTTGTTCTCGCTAGTTCTAACAAATCCAACACTTAACAAATAAGTATGCATCCTTTCATACTAGGCTCTTGGTGCTAGCTTCAAACCATATAAATCTTTATGTAATCTACATACCATATCTTTCTTGTCCGGATCAACAAACCCTTTAGGTTGTTCTATGTAGACTTCCTCTTCAAGTATCCCATTCAAAAATACAAACTTAACATCCATTTGATAAACTTTAAACTTCTTATGTGCTGCATAAGTTAGTAACATTCAAACTCCTTCTAGTCTAGCAACAAGTGCAAAGGTCCATCCATAATCTATACCTTCTTCCTGTGCATACCCCTTGCAAACTAGTCTGGCTTTATTCCTTGTAACCTCTCCATTTTCATTCAGCTTGTTTCTAAAAATCCATTTAGTATCGATAACATTCTTATCTTTAGGTCTAGGTACTAAGGTCCATGTCTTATTTTTCTCTATTTTTTTAATCTCCTTAGTCATTACATTTATCCATTCATCATTTTCCAATGCAACCTTAACATTCTTTCATTCCAACTCACAAACTAAGCATGTACCTTGTCTTGACTTACTTCTTGTTTGCATGCCAGCTTGCTTGTCGCCAATGATTTGGTTCTCAGGATGATGTCTCCTGACAAATCTTGCCAGTACATGATCTCTTCTTTTTTGTTGATCTTACTTGTCTATTTAAGAGACTAGGGTTTCATTGTGAAACTAAGGCCGAAAGAAGGAGACTGCAGAGATATCATGTGAACATTGCTTCATGCTTGCCTGATCAAACTGCTTTGCAACATTTTACTTCTATCTCCATAACAGATTAATGCAACATAATCAAGTCAACAATATGAAGTCATAGACTCATAAATAAGTTACCAAGAGTATTCCTTATCCTCATCTATCATATCCATCTTCCTCAATGTAGATATCTCGATTCTTCATCTTTCTCTTCTCTTTTACAAATGTGTAGATGTTTGCAACTACCATGATAAGTACTATCAAAACTAGTTGACATCAATGACAACATATAATACTAATTCAATTATCTTACATAACAATTCAATGCTCAGCGATCTCTAATCACTTGAAGTTCTTCAGTCAGGTTCTCAATCAATTGTAGTTCATCACTAAATTACCACAAAAAAAATCCAATTAAGCTATTTAAAAGATAAATGAGCACTATATGGCTCTCTAATTAGGGATGCTAATGAAGATCTCTCAACAAGCCTCCATTAGTGACAGTCCTAATATGAGAAAGTATGATAAAATAAGCCAAAACAAGTTAATTCCAAATGAAGTAGACTAATTAGCTCCTAGATTTGCCTTTCTAGCTTAAAATTGCAAGAGGGTTGTGTTAGAAATAGGAAATACTGAGAGGGGGGGGGGGGTGAATCAGTATTTCACAAACTTTTTCTTTTTCCCACTTATGGATATAACAGATTAATTTAGTGCATACAAAGATTATCAAGCTGATTAACAAACATAGCAGTAAATAGAAAGAACTCATAACACATCATATGTTCTCGAGGAAACCCTGGCCAAGGGAAAACCCCGGTGGGGATGGTACCCACAAAGATCACTAATCAAAAGTATCCTGTTAGGGATATTGGACCTTGTTAGGAGTCAATTTACAATATATAGTAGATCTATCCTAGTTAAAGGACTTTAGGCCTTGTTAGAAGCCTTAACCCTGTTAGGAGTTAGATTACAAAACCTAATCACCAGCTGAGCTCATTGCCCAAATAGGTAATAAAAAATGTTTCTGACTGTACTATGGTACTGCTTATAACTTTGCATCAATAGCCTTTGCTGCTATCACAATAAACAACTATCGCAAGTTATCTTTTCTTTCTTTTTACATATCACTTCTATCTTTCATTACATTTCAAGTATGCCTAATATATGAGTTATTAAAGCTAATAACTTTACATGGTCAGCTTCCAAAATCTTTATCCAAGAGTAAAAATCTAGGATGTCATCCCTTCATAATGTTAAGTCATTATTTTGACAAGCAAAAATAATCCCTTAACTCTTTCGCTAATACTGTCTCCAAAACTGTTCTGTCTGCAAAAATTGTCTTTGGTAAACTTTGAATAACTTTGTTTGTACAACTCAAAACTTTATGTGCACTAAGATGGGGTATCCTCATACTCTATAGAAGCTTTAGTTAATTTCGCAAACAAAAATATTGCTCTAGTGGACGTCGCCAACTAAATCTTCATCGGGTGCTCTGTCAGGATCACTGTATCCATACTTAGACAATTTCTTTCTTCAACTTGCCGTACTTGCATTCCAGATTCTGTGCTCTCAATAGAGATCGTATGTTTCCATAATGACAACATCTATGCATCCACATTATCCAAATTGCCAACAATCTCCCCCTTTGTCATTGGTGGCAACATATGGGAAAATTGGCTAAGTGTGCAAACAAAACTTAAAAAACACTTATACAAAATTTGTGGCCAAAAGTTTATACAATAGGTATACAATATCATACTCCATAGAATAGCTCCCCCTATGAGTATCCTTCCTCAACATATATTCAATTTTCTACTATCTCTCCCCCTTTGACAACAATGACAAAGATAGGGTGTACAAAAATTTCAAAAACTTTATACCTTATTATCAGTTATTGCAAAGCCAGTAGGTTTGCAACACAATCACCAAACTCTAACTTCCAAGATTCAAAATCTTTCTCCCATACCTTCCTGATGGATTTAGCAACATTGAGTAGAGTACTCAATCCGTATGCTGTTGTCTGACAAGCTTGCAGGGAATTGAAGCTAAACTTTTGAAATGATGTCTTTGTTGAAAGACACCACTTAATTTGATCTTCAAAAATTGATATCTTGATTGAGACATGCTCTCTCAAGATGTTAACCCTGATCATCTTTCTGTGCTTCTCTTCTACTAACATTCTGATTTCATCTTTCAATTTCCTTATGTTCTTCTCTACAGAACAAACATTAGGGCTTGTCAAGGTGTTTGTCTCAGCTGTAATAGCATCTAACTTCTCTCTAATCTTCTTATCCTCTTCAACTGTTAGGATTTCTGATTTAGTGCATTGTATGTACAAATTCTTTCTTGTCTCAAAATGTCTCCTCAAATTCTTTATGCATACATCTAAACTACCAATATCATTTCGAATATTTACACTTAGATTTTGTTGCATTTCTGCTTCAAAGTCTTCCTGAACTTTTATTTTAGCAATATCCTTCAAGTTAGAAAATTCAGAGTCAAAAGAATTCATTACTAATTGAGCTTTCTCAAGTGGATCTGATTCAGATACCTTAGTTCTGATCACACTCTCAAGTTTCTCTATGAAAACTCTAACTTTGCCTTCAAGGTCTTTCACCTTCTTATTCTTTCCAATAATTTTATTCAGAGATGTAATGAACTCAAGCTGATCATCATCTTCAACTTCTTTTCCAAGGTCTTCAAACATTGAACCAATATGCCTCTTCTTACTGTCAGGTGCACTAGGGGTAGTGACCTCTGTCAAAATTTGTTTGCCTTTAACTGACTGCTTTGCTGGAACTGATTCTGATACAGATGGTGCTTCCTCTGCCTCTGTATTCTTCTTTGATTCTGTGGCCTTTTCTTTGTCTCCCAAAGCCAAATTGTCAACAATGTTTCCTAGATCATGAAATACTACATCATCTGATTCTAGAGTCACTTTGGTGCCTTCAATATCCATTAATTCTTTGCCAATATTGATATGTGAAGAAGATGGAACTTCTTCAATACCAACTTCCTCTGCATGCGGTTCCTCTGATTGCTTCTGCTGAGGGTCTGATTCAACATGCTTTTCTGCAACTATATCTATAAGAACTTGCATTACTGCTTGCTCTGTCTCTTTCTGTACTTCCTCCTTTTTGCCTCCCATTATAAGGATTGTTCTTCTCTTAGTTCTCAATAAAGTTCCAAGAGACTTCAAGAATCTCTTCAAATGATCTTCATCCTTAACTTCACAAAACTATCTGATTACATGTTGTCTCATCTTTATGTCCTCTTCTTGTGCTCTCTATTTTCTATTCACAAGTCTGTTATACAAATCTTCTAGGATCTTACCATGAATAGTGCTAAGTTTCTTATCTGCCACAATCATGTGTGTAACCATTGCATTTTCAAAGTTCAATATATCAAATGATCCATATAGATCATAGAATTTATTCAACTTAGTGAAGTCTCCATGCTTCAATATATCTTCATTAACTCTTTCAATTCTTGGTTTCCAAGTTTTCTTCTTGATTGAAACTACATCATCATCTTTAATTACTACTACATTTCTAGGTATAGGTGGTACAACCACTTTCTGTCTCTTGCCGGGTCCTGTTGCACTCACTTTTACTCTTTTGCTAGGAATAGGAGAAAAAGATTTATCTCCTTCATCTTTTTTAGGTACTTCAACTTTTACCTTTACTGCAATAGGATCAACAGGATCTGCACTTGATGTCTCAGGTGAAATTACAAGATTTTCACTTTGCCTTTGTAATACCCCAAAAATGGGCTATAAGTTCATTAACCTCCTACATCGACAAATCAAATGAAATCGACATCAAAGTCCTAATCTAAGGAACATCTAAACATCATTGAATCATAATTGATTATCTTAAATTCTGCATCAGGGAATATTCCTAGTAATATTCCTAATCATCATAATTATCTTTAATTTTATAATTATTTGGCAATAAATCACATTTATCCTAAAGTTTGATTAATTGAATATTTTCATATTTAATTAATTAGATTTAATATCTTGCCACTTAATTGTGTAATTAAATTTAATTCTATCTATTATTAATTGTATTATTTAATTTTGACAATAAATCCAAATATCCTATGAATAATTGATTAAATTTTTATTTAATTAATTAAAGCAAGTTGTCATTATTTAATAATATAGTTTTTAATAAAAATTTGATTAAATAATTGATTAACCCATAAATCAATTGTTTTATTTTTAAAAGCAGTTAAGTTGGAAATAAATCACTTTATTATTAAATTAATTCATAATTAAAACATGCACAATCATAAAAGCAGACAACTGTCAATTATCAATTAAAGCTAAACTCTATTTTGAGTTAAAGCTTAGCTTTTGCATGTTTTTGTGACTTAATTATCTGTTATTATCAGATAACTCAAAAATCAAGCTGAGTTATTTGAGTGATTTATGACTTTTTTTTCATGCACCTCCAAAGCCTTGGATTTCTATAAAAACAAGGCTCATCTCTTCATAATTCATCTCTCAATCATCTCGCAAATTGCAAACTTACTCTACAGGAATCATAGCATATCAGATTTGGAGAATTTGCACAATTGGAGCTTGAAAGAATCAACTTGCGAATTCAAAGCTTTGTGAGATCAATTTCAATTGCATATTTTTCATATCATAGCATAGAATTTCATAGCTTTGCATATCACTGTTAGATAGATCAATTCATAGCATATCAATTTCATCTAGCATAGATTCATATCGGTTTTTATCATTCTTATTGCATAGAAAATCTAAAAAAAATAGCTTAATTGCATTCAATCTCATATCTAGATCAATTGCATTCAAATCCTTCATTTAGGTGTCGTCTAGGTCACTGATCTCGATTACAATCTGAGAACATCAATCTCGCACCTATTAGAAGGCAGTAAATCGCTTGGTTACATAGTTTTCAATTTTGCACGATTTTGATTATCACTAACCTGTAATATTTTACTGAGTGTTGTGTCTACAGATTAGGTACAATTTTCACACACACATTTTTGGTGCCCACCGTGGGGCAACCCACCTTTGCATGCTGATTTTGATTCTTGGAGCTAAAACCCTAAAGTTTCAAAGATTTACTTTTATCTCCCAAATGACTTGGATTTTTGGTCTGAAATTTTTTTTGCAAGTTGAAGACATATCAGGGAAGCTTTGAAAAAAAATTCAGAATTTTATGAATTATTTTGAATTTTTAATAATTTTCTTTTAATTTTTCATAAAAAATTAATATCTGACACAAATTAGTATATTGTTTTGAAATTTTTACATTTTCAGAAAGCTCTTCAAATTATACAGGGGGTCTATTATTTGTGTTTTAAATTTGGATGCAATTTAATAGCTCAAATAGTCAATTTGCAAAAACTAGTTTGTTTTGATAAAATGGGTCTCTAGAGCACAAATGAAGAGATTTTTCTAAAATTTTTGCATTTTTGGAAAGCTCTCTATTTTTTAGCAAGGGTCTTTATTCTAAATTTTTATTTTTGTGGCCAATATCATATCAAAAAAATTAGATCTTGTTGACTAGGTCAAATGCAGTGCAAAAAAATTAAAATTTTGTGATGGGTATGCACTTATTTTTCATATGATTCAATGCATGATATGAGTTGTCATTTGGATTAATTTCTAGTTATTATTGCTCCTAAAAATTGATTTTTAGATCTAACCTTAGGATTTTCATAAGTTGAATATATTTTGCATATCTTGTTTGCTTGTTTGCTTATTGGAGAGTTCGTCACTTGCTTGCATGGAAAAGCTCAACAAGAATTGCTAAAAATCAGGTAAAATCTACTAAGCGTGTTGCAAGGATCTCAGGTATTCTCTTTTATCTAATAATATTTCGATTTGGGACTTAAAATAAATCTCTCACGTGTCAAGCTTGTGTGCATCTTTTCATACTTTTGATCTATTTCTACACACTTGCATAATTGATACTAGGTTGTGATCCCTTAAGGATTCATTAAGTAGTCTTAGAATACTTGTGATTGATCTTGATTGCTATCTTGGGTTATTGGACTCGCTAATCCACCGGCCCCTCATTTCCGCCCCGTGGTTGCAATCTCAGTGCCATAAAGGGGAGGGGTCAACAGGACAGAAGCGTTAAGTGTTCCACTTGGCAACCCTTTTGTGCTTTTAGGAACTCACTTATTTTTTAAGTTGGGGACTCATTTTCAACTTGTGTGAGGTGTTAAGTGTTCCACCTTGTGGACTCATCTCATATTCACTTTAAGCGTTAAGTGTTCATCTTTCTACTTTTTGGGTACTTTTGGTAGATTTGCTTTCGGGAATATATCTATGCTCACATAGTAATTAGGCCCTATGAACACTATTCGTGATTCTTGAGAGATTGGATTCCTGGTGAAATCCTTCCTTGATGACAGAATCCTTGTAGGTAGGGAGGATACTTAGTGTGTTTCACATTCAACTTGGTTAGTGAGTCTTCTCTTATTGATCGACACATTCTCTCTCCAGAGAGGTTGATAGATCACGTGGGGTTGATATCACGAGCTTTGGTGAATCAAAATTGGTTAGTGCATCTTCTCTTATTGATTGATACATTCTCTCTCTGGAGAGGTTGATAGATCATGTGGAGTTGATATCACAGACCTTGGTGGAATAAAACTTTGTCTTAGCATGTTAGATTAATCTGCTTGCTTTGTTTGGGTTAAAAGTGAAAAGGTGTCAAAAACCTTGGATCTGGAGCCAAGTCACCTTTAGAGAGGGTTAACCGTAGCGGACAATCCCTTCATAGGGAAAACTACATTGACAGAACCTCATGCAGTAATAGCCATTTTCGCCATGGTAGTGGCAGCCGCTATATAAATGTCCTTGTGGAAGAAATCTCCACAGGTATGGTTCATTGTTGGGTTGTCAGATCTCCCTAGCAGCTCTTGAAGATTAAGTTCTCAGACTGTGTCAAAACCCTGGTGTGCCGGGATTGGAGTTCACTCCTTTGAATCATAAAAGTTGTAGAGTCAAACCATTACTAAAAACCCTAGAGAGGCCAATTTTTCACTTTCAGGTATATGTGTGTTATTGCAAAACTTTTCAGAACATACACAATTAGTACTCTTAGGGATTAGCACAATTTGGTCACTTGATTGTTCATGTGCAAGGTTGCTTTTGCCCTTGTTCATTATTTTCAGACATGCTTGGAATCACTTGCTTGCTGTTCTACATGCTTGTTTATCTACTTGGCTATTAAAAATGATCAAATCTGGTATAACCTTCAAAATTTGGACGGTACAAATTTGCAAACAATTCAAATCTAAAAACTCAAAATTTGCAAAATCTGAAGTAAAATTCTTTTCTGGAGTCAAAAGTCATCTCAAGAGATCAGAAAGTCCTACGAGTTTTGTCAACTGTCATTTCATTGCTACCCAACTGTCGTACGAGTTTAGCAACTGTCATTTCATAGACTACCCAGTGTCGTACGAGTCTGCAGAGTGTCATTTGGAAAAATTTGAGAGAGTTGTCAGAAATTATCAAATTGCAAGATATCCAATGTTTCCAGCCTAGTTCCAAAATCTGTCAAAAATATCATTGTGTCAGGAACAGAGCAGTAGCTATTGAGCATTCTACCATTTTCTGAGTTTGATCTTTTGAATTTGATCTAGTCTTCTGTTTGATCAATTTGAGTCCTTTTTATCTCATGTCAAAACCTTGTCATAACTATCAATCTTCAATCAATCTTCAAAAATAGACTAAGTGTTGAGAACTCGTGTCCGCTATCTTTTGGGCGATCTAGCCCATACATCCAGGGCACAGTTTCCTTCACCCACATCTCATCAGATCTTCAAAACTATCATAATCTTGACAAGGTTGCGCCATCTGATTTTCTTGAATCAAATTATTCTTCAGTTGTCTTCATCCTTTTCTTCTATTTCATTCAAAGTTAATGGTGGAGACCAGAGCTTCTTCACACAAGAAATCTGAAGAAACATCTCAAAACTTACTTTTGACCAATACCCCAGGTCCAACTCTTGAACAACTCATCAAGTCAGGTATCTACGAAGACGACAGTCTTGGTAACTTTCGATTGAAAACTGGTTACATACCTCCTCTATCAACTCACAGAGGTAATCAGTAAACTCCTCCTCAATCTGTTCCACGGAGCCCAAAAACTCCTATCATGTCTCAAGCAGGGACAAACCACAGTTCTCTAGGAGGAGGGTCCCAAGGACACCATTCTCAACATAATGCCGACCAAGAACCTACCCCCTTTGAAATCCATCGATGTCAGAATGATGATGAATTCAAGAGAATGATGAGGCATTTCTTGAAAGTGGATAGAGAGGCATACTTTTTACAATTAGCCCAGGAAGGGGCTAAGCTTCCTCCCAACTTTAATGTTGATGATATAATCACATATGAGGAAGAAACTCCACTCACATCTATGACAAAATAGATGCATGCTATACAAGTCAAATTTAACAATCTTAAGAAGGAGAAGGAACCCAAGGAGTTCTCCATGGAGGCCCTATGTCCTTTCCCATTTGACAAAAACTTGTATATGCCACCATTCCCAAAAAGAGTGGAGATTCCAAAGTATGACAAATATGATGGACACTCTGATCCTCAAGATCATGTCAGAGAGTTCTGTATGCAATCCATGGAATTCATGCATGAACCGACTTATCTAATGCATCTTTTTCCTAGATCCTTGGGAGGAGCATCCATTTAGTGGTTTTCAAGATTACCTTCTACGATCAAAACTTTTGAGGAATTGATTAAATTGTTTTATCAACAATATTCCTACAATATTCAATATCCGATTACCATGATCGATATCTATAACCTCAAGCAATATCCAGGGGAATCATTCCTAACTTTTCTCAAGAGGTGGTGAAAGAAGTTTTCTCTATATGCTAGACCAATTCCCGAAATGGAGAAACTTGAAATCTTTATCAATAACCTTGTTCCAGAGCTCAACTATCCATTACAAATGCAAGATCATGTATCTTTTGATAAAATGGTGGATAATGCAATCAAGATTGAGAAAGTACTTGTCAAGAAAGGAGAAATCACACTTCAAAAGGACAAGTCTGAATCTAGATCTAGCTCAAAAGATAAAAAAAGAGCTGGAATAGAAACAAAGGTATCATCTCTGATTGTGTTGTTGACACTATCCACACCCCATCAAAGGCACCAGCCTACAATCTCACCCTTGCCACCAAAGCCATTGAAGCTTCAGAGCAAAAATCTGCTGAACCATCTCCAAAGAAGCCATTCAAACAATGGGATAATAAATGAAAGTTTACTCCCCTGGGAGAATCTTTGGAATCTGCCCTGAGAACCCTGATAGCTGATAACATGATCTCTTTACCACCAATCTGAAACCTTGATCCAGATCCAAAACCATATTGGTGGAAAGATAATGAATACTGTGCTTTCCATCGAACTAAAGGCCATAGAACTAATGGATGCTTCCACTTGAAGCATACCATTCAAGACTTGATAGATCAAGAGGACATCATGATCGATAATCCTATCAGCAATAATGATCACATAGCATTTATAGAACCATTTCCACAATATGGCAAGGGAGTTTCCACTTCTCAGCCTAACATGAGGGCAAAAGTCAACTATGCCTACCTTGGAAACAATGCTGTCATCAATATGGTTGAACCATATCTCTCTGAGAGCTGCAATGTCATCACAATTGTGTGAAGAGACTGAAATCATTCCTCAACTAATGCAGTTACTAGATCACAAGCTCAGGCTCATCTGAAAGGACAAACACCAAGTTCATCTAATGTCCCTAAGATACCTTTCAACCTCACATCTGCTTCCAAATAGAAGGCTGCCTCAAAATCTTCCAATCCAAAGGATACAAGACCTACATCTTACAGCATCATCCAACAACTCCAGCATACCAATGCCAAAATCTCTATGTTTGAGTTACTTCGAATATCTCTAGCTCATAGAGATATCCTAGACAAAGCTTTGCTCGGCTCTAATGTTCCTGATGATCTAGATCTAGACAAGTTCCAGACTATGGTTGGTCATCTAATGTCTCTGCAATATATCTCCTTTTTAGAGGAAGATGACAACTCCCTAAGTCACCCACATAATCAGCCCTTGCACATAGAAGTCTTGATCCAGAACCATCGAGTCAAATGTGTGTTGATAGATGGGGGCGTAGGCCTCAACATTTGTTCTTACAGCTTAATCACATAGTTGGGATTCTTAGAGATGGCTATTGATCCTCGAAAGAAGATCACCATAAAAGCCTATGATGAACAAGAAAGAGCTTCTAAAGGAACCATTGTCTTACCCATCCAAGTGGGTCCGGTCATCAAAGATACCACATGTCAGGTGCTTGATCTACCATTGGCTTACACTAGCCTTCTAGGGAGACCCTGGATCCATGAAATGCAAGCCATCCCTTCTACGTACCATCAATGCTTGAAATTTCCCTATGAAGGGGTAGAAGTTACTATCCCAGCAGATCTGAGTACACCTTGCAATACATTGAAGGAAAGTGCCGATAAGCTTGTACGTAATAATAGAGAATCTTTCATCAAGCAACAAAATGTGGCTTCCACATCCAAGATGGAAGACATTGCTAAAGAGATCAATATCAAAGAAAATGGGATGGGAGAATACACTATAGAGCCAGTCTTGTCTCTGACATCTCTCCCTATCTCGCCCAAGTCATATGGACAATCTTTGAAGCAATCTAAATCAGAACCTAAGGAACCTATGGAAGCATACAAAAGAAATTTTGTGGTAGAGCAAGTATCCAAACAAGAATTTGAAGAAGATGAAGCTATGCTTGCATGGCTATACAAAGATGATTCTGAATCCAAAATTATTCAACCTAGTGAATCTATAGCACCTACAATCCCTTCTAATTCATATGGTCTAGGAAACAAATTGATAGCCAAGATGGGATATTTCAGTCAAGGACCTCTAGGAATCAGCGGAAAGGGTCTTGTGACACCCATTTCACATATTGGTAGAGCCAACAAAGATACTGGTGGCTTAGGGTTTAAGAAGAAACCCTATCATCTCAAAGGTGGTTGTTCTCATGTCATAGAACAAATTGCACCAGGAGAACCCCTTCTTAAGAAAGAAGAAATAGAACCCTCTGATGATGATTCAGATAGCTTTGAGCTTATCCCCTATGAAAAATTGCCTAAAGAGATCAAAGATCTTCTTGATGATACAGATGATCCTATCAAAAGAATTAATGTAGTAGAAACACAAGAACCTACTGTAGCACAAGAGATGGTTGCACCACAAGAACTAGCCAATCTCGAAGGTGATCAAACTAATCAAGAAGAAGGGGGTAGTTATTCTGACACTAATTCCCATGAATATGAATTCAAGTCAGAAACTAAGGGTAATCCTTCTTGGGGTATTCATCCTGATTTCACACATTTTCTAAGATTTCCTAGAGATCCTGAATCAGAAGCTGAATGACTATGAATGGGGTGCCATTCCAGAAGAAGATGAGCTTATAACAGAGAAATATATTGATGTTATTCAACAATATGTATCTCAACCCAACGTAGGTCTAGAGTGAAATAATGAACTTAACGTGTCGGATCCACCTATGGCTGAAGAGGACTCCCATGATGATGTTGAGCCTATTCATGAATTAAACATTTTGAGCTGTAATATCACCTTTGAACTTGAGCATCAGGTTAGGACCAATGATGACATATCCCCATCCGTGAACACCATATCCCAAGCCTTTCCCGCTTTAACTATCCAATGCCATGATCTTATCGACCAAACTTCCACAAACCCAAGCCATGGTGTTTACACCTTTTCCAGTGACTATGCCCTTGCTTGTTACCTCAATGCAGTTGAACCTATGAGGACTTCCATCAGTGAACCGAGCATCAGCATGACTGAGTTGGACATCAAATATCTTAGTCAAAAAAATAAAAATAAAAAGAAAAAGAGTTCTGAGGGTGAAAACCACTTTGTGGCAGTCTCAGAACCTACAAAAGTAAAAAGAAAAGACATATCTAAAGGTGAAAACCTCTCTGAGGCACCTAAGGATGAGATATTTGATGTCCTTCTGAGTCATTTACATGATAGATCTCTAGTTCTGATTGAGCCAACTCAATCCATCAATTTGGGTACAATAGAGGAACCACAATTGGTACATGTAGCACAATCTCTATCAGAAGAAGAGAAACAAAAATTCACTACATTCTTATCAGAAAAAAGATCAATTTTGCATGGAAATATTCAGATATGCCAGGATTGGATCCCAATCTCATTATGCACCATCTATCCATTGCTCCTGGAGTAAAACCAATCAAACAAAAATTGAGAAAGATGCATCCTCATGTTGCACTCTTAGTCAAAGCAGAACTAGAAAAACTCCTAAAAGCTGGATTCATCCGTGTCATAGACTATGCTGAGTGGATCTCTAACATTGTACCTATTTCAAAACCAAATGGTTCAATTAGAGTGTGCACGGACTTTAGAGATGTGAATAGAGCATGCCCTAAGGATGATTTTCCACTGCCTAACATTGATATGATAGTGGACATGACTGCGGGATATGAAATGTATTCCTTAATGGATGGCTTTTCTGGGTACAACCAAATCAAAATTGCTCCAGAAGATCAAGAGAAAATAGCTTTCACATGTGCGTGGGGAACCTTCTGTTGGAATGTTATGTCATTCGGACTCAAAAATGCTGGAGCTACATATCAAAGAGCAATGACATCTATTTTTCATGATATGATGCATAAAACAATGGAGGATTACATGGATGATACCTTGGCAAAATCCATGATTAGAACTGAACATCTAATAGACTTGAGCATGATCCTAGACAAAATGGAATAGTTTAGTCTCCGACTAAATCCTAAGAAGTGTGCTTTTGGTGTCACTTCTGGAAAGCTCTTAGGATACATAGTTTCAAAGAAAGGCATTGAGGTCGATCCAGCTAAGGTGAAAGCTATCATAGAGATGCAACCTCCCAAGAATATCAGTCAAATGCAAACTTTGCAAGGGAGAGTACAGTCCATCAGAAGATTCATATCATAGTTAGCTGACATATCACAACCTTTCACAAAGACATTACATAAAGGTGTGACCTTTGCATGGAATGAAGACTGTGCAAAGAATTTTGATCATATCAAGAATTATCTCTTGAATCCTCCTATCTTAATGCCTCCTATTCATGGGAAGCCATTAATATTATATGTCTCCGCAACAGATACATCACTGGGGGCATTGCTAGCACAGCATGATGAGAACAAAAAGGAAAGAGCCATCTACTATATAAGCAGAACATTGGTGGCATATGAAAAGAACTATTCTATGATTGAGAAAGCTTGTCTCATTGTGATCTTTGCATCACAGAAACTGAGACATTACATGTTAGCTCATACCACTCATTTGGTAGCTAAGATTGATCCACTGAAGTACCTACTAAGCAAAGCTACCCTCATAGGTAGACTAGCTAAATGGGTCATGCTCTTGAGCAAATTTGACATTAAATATGTTGAAAGAAAAGCTATCAAAGGACAGGTCATTGCTGATCAATTAGCTGAAGCACCACTGTTTGATGATACACCCATGCAAATGGAATTTCCCGATTCCTCTATCATGCACTTCTCTTCTAGAGAATGGCAGTTATTCTTTGATGGCTCCTACACACAAAATGGATCTGGAGCAGGCATATTGTTCATCACTCCTCAAGGATACTTGATACCCAAAGCATTTAGACTAAAGTTTCCTTGCACAAACAATATTGCTGAATATGAGGCACTTCTCAATGGTATGAAAATGGCAATATAGTGGAGAGTTACAGAGATGCACATCCATGGAGACTCACAACTTGTTATCCACCAAGTCAATGATGTGTACCAAACCAAAGATGAAAAGCTCATTCCTTACAAGAGAATGGTAGATGATTTAAAGAAATACTTCATCTCTATCACATTTGAGCAAATACCCAGAACGGAGAATAAGACTGCCGATGCAATGGCGACATTATCTACTCTCTTACAGCAGCCTGAACATGAGCTACGCTATGAGTTCCTGGTGGAAGCCCTATCCTATCCTGCATCTGACTCCCCTGAAACCTGCATGATCTGCACTATTGTAGGTTATGACTCATCTCGCTACAAAAATCTATTCTCCTATCTCCATGACCAAATCATCCCTGAGTCCTTTAACTATTTTGAGAAATGAAACCTTATCTAATCCGCATCCCGATATGTCATCATTGGTAATGATCTATACAAATGAGGTCTAGATGGTACACTACTTAGATGTTTAGAATAGGAAGAGTCTCAATGTGCATTAGAGGAAGTCCACGAGGGTATATGTGGGTCAAACTTGAACGATTTAACGTTAGCTCAAAAACTTATTAGGGCCGGGTACTATTGACCTGAAATGGAGAAAGAGGCTATTAAATTTGCTAAAAACTGTCAACAGTGTTAAGTACATGGCAACTTGATTCATGCTCCAAGGAGAGATCTAATTCCCTTTACTACACAATGGCCTTTTCAACAATGGGCATTTGATCTCATAGGCACTATCCAACTGCACTCTTCTAATGGACATACACATATAATCACAACCATAGATTATTTTACAAAATGGGTAGAAGCAGTTCCTCTAACACAAGCAATGGGGAAACAGATCTCTATGTTCATCCTGAACTACATCATTTGCAGATATGGGATCCCTCACTCTATAATCACAGATAATGGGGGACAATTCAAAAACAAGGATCTAGATGACTTATGTGCTAAATTCAAGATTACACAACATTGGTCTTCTATTTACTATCCTCAAGGGAATGGACAAGCTGAGGCTTCAAACAAAAATCTCCTAAAGATCTTGCACAGAACATTGAATAAAATAGGAGGAGACTGGCATCTCATGATCAATCTAGCTCTCTGGGCATACAGAACTAGTATCAGAATGCCTATAGGGGCTACACCTTTCACTTTAGTTTATGGGTCTAAAGCGGTACTGTCTATTGAGGTTGAAATCCCATCACTTAGAATCAGAATGCATGGACTTGTCACTGATGAAGAATACAGAGTGTCTAGGTTACAAGAACTGGAATTACTAGATGAGCACAGGCAAGCAGCGTATGATCATCTCAGAGTGTATCAGAAAAGAATTTCTAGAGGCTACAACAAGAAAGTCCGACATAGAGAATTTCAGGTTGGTGATCTAGTCTTGAGAGAAAATCTTAAAAATCAATCACATTGAGAACGCAAGGGGAAGTTTGAACCCAATTGGCTGGGTCCCTTTGTTATCACTGCTACTTTTGGCTCTGGTGCCTATCAACTCTCAATGACTGAAGGAGAACAGCTCTGAGAACCAATCAACATTCTCAATCTAAAGAAATTCTACGCTTAAAGCATTCAATCTATGGTAAAATGTCCTGAAAAAATCTTAAAAATTGGAAAATGTCCTGAAAAAATGAACATCTTGGTGAAAACCTAGCAATAGGTGCCTTGATGATTCACAAAAAAATAAAAAAATATCAAAAGTACAAAAAAATTGAAAAAATGAAAAATACAAAAAAAATGAAAAAAAGAAAAGTGCCTTGGTGAAAACCTGGAAACAGGCACCTTGGTAGCAAAAATAGAATCTTTGCCAAGATGGTGAAAACCTGGCAAACAGGCACCACTTGTTTCAAAATGCTCCATCTATCAGCACAATCTTGGTCTTTCCTAGCTTTCAGTCTTGCTTTAGTTTGTACATATCTCTCGGTTTGTTTCTACATTTCCAATTTTCAATAAGTCAGTTTGTACACCAATCAGCTTGAGCATCTGTATCCTATCAATGTTCAAACTTGGGGGCAATCAATGTCATATCTATGGCCTCCAGTGTATCTTAGATGTGTCATATCCACTCAGAGTCCTTTGAAGCTTCATTTGAGTCAGTCAAGTCTATCTTGTCTCCAGAAAGGATTTTGCATCTACAACAACACAATCAAACATCACAACTCAACTGAAAACAATCTATGTTTTTTTTACATGCTTTTATCTCCTTGTATGCTTACTGATTCGCATTGAGATTTTTGCATATTGTGTCCCTTCGAGCTCTTTGATGATGTCCTTTATAGGATTTAGAGAGTGATGACTGGGGGCATAATCTTTTCTTTGTCTTCTGCTTGTATGTGAAAATCTAACAACTTTGGAAATTTTGGATTGAAATGGTGTCCGACTATAAGAG
The DNA here is from genome assembly GCA_027943335.1 of Chamaecyparis obtusa. Classification (NCBI taxonomy): domain Eukaryota; kingdom Viridiplantae; phylum Streptophyta; class Pinopsida; order Cupressales; family Cupressaceae; genus Chamaecyparis; species Chamaecyparis obtusa. The sequence continues at coordinate 1,537,804 of BSBK01002554.1, read as the reverse complement.
CCTCTATCTTGAATTGGATGGCCATGCGTACCTCAACCATTGATACCTAGACAATTCAAAGAAGTTTGATCTAACTATTGTCTTTTTGAGTAAGTTCTTTCTCCTACTGTGGAACGCGATCTTGCCTAAGGATGTGAACGATAAAGGGTCACTACGGGTAATTCACATTGGATTTAGAATGATCTCTTGACTATTTGATGTGTTTGCAATGCAAGGCGTATTCAGGTTATCATGACATTTATGTTTTGATGCTTATACAAATTGCTATATCAAAATGGACATGATATTCATGTGATCCTGGCATTTGTGCCTTGGTGCTTATATCTGATCCAACATTTCAAAAATAAATCAATATTCATATGTCCATGGTTGTATAACCAGTGGGTGTTGTATTGATTCTTGCGCATACAAATCGATATTCATATGTCTATGGTTTCATGGCTAGTGGGAATTGTATTAATTTATCCAGTTACCTAAAAGTTCAATGATGATAACAAATCGACACATGATCAGTGACTAGGTCCTAGGTCTTAGGTTGCATTTCATTTTGTATGTCTCTTTACATTTTGCATGTTTGCATGATCTCACAATGATTAAATGAACTTCAATGCTTAAATGGTTCTTCAAATCGCATCTTCAAATCTAACAAGAGCTGAATCCCACACGAAGGTTCCTCCACCGAAGCAGCAAGTAGAATCCTTTTTCGGGATCAAAATTCAAATCTGAGATCATTCATATTATTAACTACTTGCATAATCGACCTTCAATCATCACAGAAATCCAAAATTCAACTTAACTGATTAGCTTTCATCAAACTATCAAAATTTCAACTTGGTCAACCATGGTCAACTCATGGTCAAACCTAGTCAAACTTGGTCTCCAGGACCTCCAAATGATGCAGAATGCATTCTCAGACGTATATAACCACTTCTCAAATCAATTAACATGCTTCTAAACTATAACGCTGACTTTTCTTGTTAGATTTCAATTTTAATCTCGAAGGGGGCATGGTATTGCACATCATTCAAAGTCTGTAAATCAAATTCTATCGATCAAGTCTATCAATATCTTTCATCAGTGATCAAGACAACAATCACGTCTAGTTACTGATTCATCAAAAGTCCTCATCGCTCGGGGAAAATCTATCATCACTTGGGGCATATCAGATTCATGAAGATCCATATCAATCTGGTATTCTCCTAATCTTGTAAACTGTATCAGTTTTTGCAACCATCATATCATAGTGTTCTTTCCTTGGTTCTTCGACAACTGAAGGATTCAGATGTGATACCTGCTAGTTCTGCTAAGACAATCAAGTCTAGAACGGGTCACTCACTTCTTATCAATCCTAAGGTTCAGAATCAGGCATTTTGACACTTTTTCGCAATCATAGGTTCATTTTCTGTTATAGTGAACATTATCTTTGGTCATTCAGGACCTATTATCTTCATATCAAATTCAATATCAATCAACTCCTATCTCAATATCTTTCAATCAGCTTCTATCTCATATCAATTATCAATTTCAAACATCAGTTTCATATCTCTATCAAACACAGACTATCTTTGAACCACTGCGCTTCGCACAGTAATTCAAAGAGGGGCAAAATGTAATACCCCAAAAATGGGCTATAAGTTCATTAACCTCCTACATCGACAAATCAAACAAAATCGACATCAAAGTCCTAATCTAAGGCACATCCAAACATCATCGAATCATAATTGATTATCTTAAATTCTGCATCGGGGAATATTCCTAGTAATATTCCTAATCATCATAATTATCTTTAATTTTATAATTATTTGGCAATAAATCACATTTATCCTAAAGTTTGATTAATTGAATATTTTCATATTTAATTAATTAGATTTAATATCTTGCCACTTAATTGTGTAATTAAATTTAATTCTATCTATTATTAATTGTATTATTTAATTTTGACAATAAATCCAAATATCCTATGAATAATTGATTAAATTTTTATTTAATTAATTAAAGCAAGTTTTCATTATTTAATAATATAGTTTTTAATAAAAATTTGATTAAATAATTGATTAACCCATAAATCAATTGTTTTATTTTTAAAAGCAGTTAAGTTGGAAATAAATCACTTTATTATTAAATTAATTCATAATTAAAACATGCACAATCATAAAAGCAGACAACTGTCAATTATCAATTAAAGCTAAACTCTATTTTGAGTTAAAGCTTAGCTTTTGCATGTTTTTGTGACTTAATTATCTGTTATTATCAGATAACTCAAAAATCAAGCTGAGTTATTTGAGTGATTTATGGCTTTTTTTTCATGCACCTTCAAAGCCTTGGATTTCTATAAAAACAAGGCTCATCTCTTCATAATTCATCTCTCAATCATCTCGCAAATTGCAAACTTACTCTACAGGAATCATAGCATATCAGATTTGGAGAATTTGCACAATTGGAGCTTGAAAGAATCAACTTGTGAATTCAAAGCTTTGTGAGATCAATTTCAATTGCATATTTTTCATATCATAGCATAGAATTTCATAGCTTTGCATATCATTGTTAGATAGATCAATTCATAGCATATCAATTTCATCTAGCATAGATTCATATCGGTTTTTATCATTCTTATTGCATAGAAAATCTAAAAAAAATAGCTTAATTGCATTCAATCTCATATCTAGATCAATTGCATTCAAATCCTTCATTTAGGTGTCATCTAGGTCACTGATCTTGATTACAATCTGAGAACATCAATCTCGCACCTATTAGAAGGCAGTAAATCGCTTGGTTACATAGTTTTCAATTTTGCACGATTTTGATTATCACTAACCTATAATGTTTTACTGAGTGTTGTGTCTACAGATTAGGTACAATTTTCACACACACAGCCTCAGGGCTTCTGTAGTCTTCTTAGCTATGTCAAACTCATGACTTGACATACCAGATTCTTTCAATATTTTCCTGATAGTAGATTCAACTCTCTTACTAGATTGCTTCTTTTCTCTCAAACTTATTGCAGAGTTGAAATTCTCTTCATAGGTTCCAAACCTATTTGCATGACCATCCAGCTCACACTTTAACAATCTATTCACATATCCTACTATTTCTGCTTCAGATATTTCATAGCCAAGAGGGTCTATGAATTCCATTCTAGGCTCAACTACTTCAATGTAGGTGAAATCAGTGTCAACCATAAAACAAATGTCATCTTTGTGCTTTTCAACTAAGGATTGAGGAATCCTTGATTTGTTCTTAACAATATTCTGAAAAGTCTTCAATACATGCTTCACACTGTCATTAACTTTATCAAAAAGGTGCTTCATGTAGACTGAGTTTATTCTTTCCATTGTGTTCACATTGTCACTCCAATCTACTGTGTAAGGAAATCTTCTCAAAATATGGAAAAACATATAGGTTATTAGAGATGAAAACCTAAACTGAGTTTACTTAGCCTTCTTAATCTTTTCTAAGTTCTCAAATAACTGAATTTTCAAAATTTCACATAGGTCTACTGGTTTCTTCTCAATACACATAAGATAAGCTACATGAATCATTCCTACAGCCATGTCATCTTCCCTTGAACTACCACAAAATTTAGTTGTTAGGATCTTGCAAAGGTACCTAACATCATCTTGCTTAATCTTACTTATCACAATTCCTCTACCATTATAACTAGATCCAGTGTTGTCTAAAACAATCTTTCTCATGTTCTTTTCATTCAATGGAATCTCTCCAACTTTTGATAATCTAGTAACTTCATGAATTAGGTCGGCAGTTATATCAATAACTCTATCCTCCATCCAGAATTTCCCATTGTGGATTCTACTTAAAATGATCTTGGTACATTCCTCATCATTGAATTCATACTTCATGGAATATTTGATAATTTCATTGTTCTCTAGGTGCCCATAAGTTAGTTTAAATGACATGTCTTGATTGTACAATTTCCTATAATCATCACTAAAATCTGCATCTCCCAAAGTTTCAAACTTTCAACCTAAATATCCTTTAACATTCTCAATGTGCAATACTCCGTCTGGTACGGATGATAATGCTAGACTATCATCAATTTCAGTTGGTTCTGCTAGTTATTTCTTAATCTTTGGTCTATTCTTATCTTTAACGTTATGAACCATAGAAATATCCATCTTATCAACTGATTAAAGATCAAGAAATACCTCAACTTTGCAAATCTAGGGTTTCGGTATGATCATCACTGCAAACTGCTTCCAAACTTCTTCAAATCATCCTCAACTCGCTTTTCTTCTTTCAAATCACTTTTCAATCACTTTTTAATTGTAATAACTTCAATTTTGACCTTATAACACTTCATATTAACTCGATCTGACATCGCATTCATTCATTTTGCGGCTAAAACCTCAAAAAGCTGATTTTGCAAACCTGCAACCATAAAAATTTCTACGACCTCGCAAAACACAATATTTTCTTTTGTGCACTTAACCATAGCATTAGTAGAACATAATAAACCTATATCTAACTGTGCAAAACTTAACTCATTCAAATTCCTAATCTACACTAATCCTAAGTCCTAAACTACAAAAACTTACATAATTTAAGTACTTAAAGAAGGGTCAGGTAAAGATTCATCCTTGCCATTAGTTACATTATCTTCCTGACTACTTTCAGTGTTGACTATACCTCCTTGATCTATGCCTTTGTCAAATTTTACTTCATCTTTATTGCTACAAAAACCTTTCTCTTTGTTTCCTGCATTTTCATTCCTTCTTGCATTGTTCCTAGGGTTAGGGTTATGATGATAACCTCCATTGTTCATTCTACAAAATCTTATTGAGTGTCCAAACTTGTTGCATATCTAACAAATGATTCCATTGTTTCCAAATCTCTGTCCTTGCTGGTTAATCTATGAACTGCAATTTCTAGCAATGTGTCCTACTTTGTTGCATCTAAAACATACTACCACTTTTCTTTGATTCATTTCTTTAATAGATTTCTTATCTGCATTGTTAGTATTCCCAATCATTCTATCATAATTATTCAAAATTACTTTAGGTCTTCTACATTCATTAGCTCTATGTCCAAAACTATGACAATTATAACAATTTCCATTAAAAGGTTTAAATTGCTTACCTGTGCAATCTCTCTTCATGTGCCCAATAGTATTACAAGCAAAACATCTACCTTTGAATTCTCTTTGCATACCTTTAGATGATTCTTCCTATTTCGATTCTTCTTGCTTTGATTCTTCTTTCTCTCTAGGTGGTTCTTCTTTAGGTGGATCTTCCAATGTGTTCTCATCTAGCTTTATTTCGTCCACACTTTCAGATGTCTTCAGATCTGGCTTCTTACTTTCATGGCTTGTTCTAAACATACTATATCCAAATCCAGTCCTATCAAAGAATGGTTCTTCAAAAGAAATTTGTTTTTCAATCTTATCACTTTTTGAATATAGCCTTTCAAGTTGCTGTTTAGATTGAGTTAATTCACCTTTCACAATTTTATTATACTTCTCAAGTTCCACATACTACTTTTTTACTTTTTCAGATTCGGATGTTTCCTTTTCAAGTCTTGACCTCAAATCTTCATTCTCAATTTTCAATTTTTCATTATCAGATCTCAAATTTCCATCTTTCATACTAAGCTTCAGATTTACTATCTTCAGCTCATGCTTAAGGATCTCATTTTCTTTTTCTAATTCATCACAATCTTCAACAAGCATATCAGATTTCTTTTCAGATTTCAGATCTTCAATCTTACCTTTCAATTTGTAAATAGCATTCTTTGCATCTTCATATTTTCTTCTTAAGGAGTTTCTTTCATCAGTAAGCATATCAATCTGTTCAAGAGCTTCTTCAAGATTCTTCTAAAGTTGATCCATATCCATAGAGATCTTACTCATGCTGCTAAGCTTTCCTTGAATGTTCCTTCTTTGAGTAACTATGCTCTGATAGCAATTGTTAGAAATAGGAAATACTGAGAGGGGGGTGAATCAGTATTTCACAAAATTTTTCTTTTGCCCACTTATGGATATAACAGATTACTTTAGTGCATACAAAGATTATCAAGCTGATTAACAAACATAGCAGTAAATAGAAAGAACTCATAACACATCATATGTTCTTGAGGAAACCCTGGCCAAGGGAAAACCTCGGTGGGGATGGTACCCACAAAGATCACTAATCAAAATTATCCTGTTAGGGATATTGGACCTTGTTAGGAGTCAATTTACAATATATAGTAGATTTGTCCTGGTTAAAGGACTTTAGGCCTTGTTAGAAGCCTTAACCCTGTTAGGAGTTAGATTACAAAACCTGATCACCAGCTGAGCTCACTACCAAATAGGTAATACAAAATGTTTCTAACTATAATATGGTACTGCTTACAACTTCACATCAATAGCCTTTTCTGCTATCACAATAAACAACTATCGCAAGTTATCTTTTCTTTCTTTTTACATATCACTTCTATCTTTCATTACATTTCAAGTATGCCTAATATATGAGTTATTAAAGCTAATAAATTTACATGGTCAAATTCCAAAATCTTTATCCAAGAGTAAACATCTAGGATGTCATCCCTTCATAATGTTAAGTCATTATTTTGACAAGCAAAAATAACCCCTTAACTCTTTCGCTAATACTGTCTCCAAAATTGTTCTGTCTGCAAAAATTGTCCTCGGTAAAATTTGAATAACTTTGTCCGTACTGCTCCAAAATTTATGCACACTGAGATGGGGTATCCTCATACTCTATAGAAGCTTTAGTTAACTACACAAACAAAAATATTGCTCCAGTGGATGTCGCCGACTAAATCTTCATCGGGTGCTCTATCAGGATCACTGTATCCATACTTAGACAATTTCTTTCTTCAACTTGCCATACTTGCATTCTAGATTCTACGCTCTCAATAGAGATCATATTTTGCCATAATGACAACATCTATGCATCCACATTAGCCAAATTGCCAATAGTTTGATGCTTCTCAAAAATTGTGGATGATTTTTTCTTGAATTATGCCTTGCTTTTATAGATTTTGGCAAGGGTAGGGGGTGGAGTTGATTTGATCATGGTTTGATTAGGGTTAAGTCCATGGTTCCACCTTTGGAGACCATTTAAATATTATGCCCTCAAAGCTTGGGACAAGAGGACAAAATGGGTGGACAAGATTCTTTCTCCTCATGGGTGGTGGAGATTCGATGTGAGCTTGATCCATGTGAGCTTGGTTCTCAAATCCTATTGGTTGATGTAATTTTCCTCCCATTTGGTGGTTGAGGGAAAACATGATTTAATTAATTGGATTTAATTAATATATTTAGCCATGTGTACCCCTTGAATGGGTTGATTTGATTTAAATGAACTATGCAATTAATTAGATTAATTACACAATTAATTGATTTCATTTGATTTATTTGATTTTATGGCTTTTAATTTTTAATTAAATCTGAATTATGGCTTGATTGTAATTTTTCTTTGATTTTAGCTTAATTTGATTTAATTGCTTTGATTTTTACCTTGATTTCTCACTTAAATGATCTTGTCCATTTTCGTGTGATTACACATTGTAATCATTGTTAGTTTAATCTTAATTGCATAGTTAGTTTGTATTATCATTATTACATTAATCAAATCTAGGAACACTTCATTTTGTTTAATATGTATTAATCATTAACTAATTAGGTGAACTTTTCACCTCCATGTTGGTGTAAATCCTTCATTTATATTACATCTATAGTCATTGGGTTTTGCAATGACTAGAGAGAAAAATTCATACTCGAGTCTACTAGAAGGCAATGAGTCGCCTTGGTTGATTTCAGTTTTTAGATTATTATACTTTCATTGATTAGATCAATCATATAATGAATCATTGAAGTGTAGTATAATTTAGGAACCACTTTTCACACTCACATTTTTGGTGCCCACTGTGGGGCAGAAAAATTAATTTGTCTTAACTAACATAGTTTTTCAAATTCTTGATATTTTGTTTGTACTTTGGTCTTGTTTGCTCGTATGAGCATCCTCATAGGATAATACAAGTCAGGATTGAAACTCATATGGGAAGGTATATATTCTCGTACTGGACTCTGTAGATTCTCATACTGGAATATACCCAAGTTTTTTGTTGAAAACAACAAAATTATTCTTTGTTTTTCTATTTATGCAATTTGGTTTCTTCTAATTATGACAACTTGGTCTCATGTTCTATTTATGTGGTGTTTCTTATAATCCTAATAAGTTTATGTAGGGTGTTTCGGTGAAGATATTTCCTAGACTTTGTTTTGTGCAAAACGTGTGCCAAAGATAGAAGCAAAAAAGACTACTGATGCTTTTGTGTAGGTTGCCTATGAAAGAAACAACTAGAAATTAGGTTTGCATTAATTTTTCTTAGGAGCCTCACATGAAAGACATTTTAAAAAGAATAATTGTTTGGTGTGTCTTGGAATAGTGAAAAGGATAGGAGATTGTGTTATTATCCCCTTGAGGGAAAATCATAAATCCAAACCCTCGTAGCTATTTTTTTTTAAAAAATTGCATTCATTTAGATGGGCATGTCCAAGTGGAAAAAAGTACTCACCCTTGGAGAATGAACCACATGAGCATGAGGTGTAAGCCACACCACTCCAACTCATGTTAAATAAATTGCTTCTTTGAGGCCAAAGCCTTAGAAGTAAAATTTCATTTGAGCTTATACTTGGCTCTCACCTAACCACATAATAGGTCCTTAGGGTCTAAATCACATTTACATGACTATTGGTGCAAATATTCTTTGTGGGGCTATAGGCCTCAAAGAAGTAGACCCTTACTCGACTCCATAGATTAGTAGCATACCCATGTCATCCATGAAAGTGGGATAATCCAAGTGTAAGGGAGATAGTAACTCCTGCAAGATACTCATCATATCATGCCCCCATTATCATTTGGAGTTGAATAATATGACATCATTATATCCATTATGTAGTTGGTGGTGGTCGTATTTCAATTAGCTATTGGGTGTGTACCTAAGTCAATGAGAAAGGATTTTCTCACTTATCCAATTGACTATAGGGCTTACAAAGTGCTTGTTTTTTACATGTTCTTGTTGTGTTTGTACACTTTGAACATTTGACAATCAAATCTTGAATAAAAATCTTAAAAAATAGTAAAAATAGAAAATTAAATGAAAACCTTAACAATCAGTTGGCAAAAATCCAAAATCTTGTAAGCCTTTTCCAAACCTCTAGTTAGATTTTATCTTGTATTCTACAGTTCTACCTTCAGAATGGTGAGCTTTTCATAGCCATCTTTAGTCCAAATTCATTTATAGTTTGATCCTTATTGTCGTGAGTCCTAACTTGTTGGTTTAGTCCTTTGATTAGTTCCATCATCATCAATACACTCTTCCTTATCTCCTATCCTTTTTCAAGTTATGAATGCATTATCATCTAGGTTTCTTAACCTTGACTTGAATCTAAGTCATTTGCATCTCTTTCTTGATTGGATGTTACCATATTGTCATCATAATTTACCTTGGACTTGTTCAATACGTTAGTTTTTACTTCAGCACCTATCATATGATCAAGTGATTCATGCCTATGCAAACTAGGATTCAAAAATAGAAAGATGATCTCAAGAACAATTCACACATCATACCTTCTCTACAATCTTATAAACAAATGCATGAAGACAATCTTACAATGGCTGAAAAAAAAAGTGCTAAATCCTACACTCCTAGAAAAGAAGAAGAGATCATTATTGTAGACATATCAAAACAAATCCAATCTTTGAGATATCAACTTCAAGACCTAAAGGAATAAAATGATACACCATCGAACAAGTACTCAGTGAGATCAATTCTCCCTTCCTTATATGATCATGATTCATCCATATATTGATCTTTGTCAAATAAAAATGCTACTTCAAAATCTCACATTAATCTCATCGGTGATCAAGAGTCTACTTCACAATCTCAAGAGAATCCAATTTTTTTATAAAGAATCTTTTCCAAAAATTCATGAAACTCCAATCTATGATCAAGAGCTTGAAGAAGGTGTTACATCATATTTAGCTAAGAGTATTTTATATTAGTCCTATGAAAACAACAAATCAAATCCCCATGATATTGAATCTAACATCTCTACAAGTTTCGTGGATAGATCATTTACTCCTTTGGGACAATCCATTGAATCAGCTTTGGAAGATCTTCTTGAACAAAATCTCATCACGTTGTCTCAAAAAACTTCACATGGTTTTGTATTCTTGAGAAACTATTGTACCTATCATCAAAATAACAAACATGAAACTTTAGATTGCATGGAGTTGAAATATAAAATACATGATCTCATTGACGATGATATTATTGAAGTTGAAAATCCCAATGAATCATCTAATGAAAAACAAGATACTAATAATCTCAAGAAAGATCAAACTCATGAACCTATGTCTAGTAGTGTTTCTCATTCCACGTCTACTTCTTCCAACACTCATGCATCTCCTAAAGCACCAAAACTAGCCAACATGCCTACATTGAATAAAGAACCTAATGCTTTTCATGTTGACTATGTCTACCCTTAAGGGCTACCTCTAAAAGATATCCAAGATAATCTGTAACCAACTACAAAACTTTTTAATGCTTCTAGAATCAAAGATCCCAAATCCTCATGCATTGCCATGCCCAGTTCTTCATCAAATCTTCAAGAATCTCTCATGCATATCCAAAATCCTAACTCATCCTTGGAAGTGGCTCCATGTCAAGAGGATAATCCAAAATGTGAAGAAACAATTCTTAATGAAGATCTAGATCAAGACATCCATCCCCATCCAAGAATTGACCAAGGTGATAACCCAATCATACCCTTTACCTTCTTTCAAGAAGATATTCCTCCACTTCCTAAGCAAGATCAAGTGCACAACACTCTTCATGTACTATCCAAAGATCCTTGTCAAGATCAAATTATCCCATCATCCTCTTTTTATAGTCCTCCAGATATGTACCTCAAAAACCTCCTATTCTTCCAAATCCTTTGCATAAGAATAAATCCCCTAAAGCTTAAGTTGCTCCTATCAAAATTACTACTATCCAAGCTACTAATGAGCATATTGGTGTAAAGATGAATCATAAATATGAGAGACTCAGCCACATAACTCACTTATATATTTTGATATCCATATCCATTACCCATTTTCATCCTCCAAATCCATCCTTGGTCCTTATATTTCAAAGCTAAAACCCTCAAACCTTCTATCTATATTGGGTCCTTATATTCCACCATCCACCATGCCTATCAAAACTAGCTTGTCATCCACATACCCTATCTCCTATCAAGATCAACAAAAACATGCATCATTGAACCCTTCATATCAACCTATCCATATGAACCAACCATATCAACCTTATTCATCCATAATTCTCAAGTCTTTTGGAAGAAATTTGGATGTACAACATAAAAATAAAAAATACAAGAATCCACTTACATATGAAGATCACCATGTCCTATCTAATGGACATGTGACTACAAATAAAAAGTAAATATTCAACAGACCATCAGGGTCCTCTAAGAAAAGAAGGAAATCAAAGAAAATATGGGTTCCTAAATCCATCATGGAAGAATCATGTTCTAAAGCATCCAAAAGAAAAGAAAAATCAAAATTTATGTGGATTCCCAAGTCTCTCTTAAAGGACTTGAACACAAAGGAAAAATTAGAGTTGACATCCAAGCTTCCAAAGGCTTTCACTCCATCTCCTTCCAAACAACTTTCATCACCTAATACATCAAAGTCTCGAGCTATTCCATCTATTTTTTCTCCATTCATCCACTATCCTTTCAGGTGGTGTTGATGTTGATCTTATCACCATTTCCATCTACCCCTATATGAGCCTTTCAATACCCTATCCACTATACAACCCCTATGTATACTCCTTATCCTTCCATTCCATATCCTTTCATTCCACTTATCCCATCCTATGCATAAATCCTTAGCCATCATATACATTATCCTTCATATCATATTTGTACCATCACCCTATTAGCATCTTTGAGCATACATTTCAGTGGCCTTGGCCCAACAAAACATATCTTTCCAAAGTATCATTATCCAAAGAGCATTAGGCTTGAGATCCTCAAAAAAATAGAAAATACAAAAGAATTTTTTTTGAAAAAGTGCCTTGGTGAAAACTAGTAAACAGACATCTTGGTACCAAAAGTAAAGAGAAATAAATTTGTCCTATGGTGAAAACCACTACTTGTGGCACCTTGGACAAGTACCATGATGAAAACTTGGAAACCAGGCATCATGCGTAATTCCTTCCTCTTGCACTCTACACTTGAGGGTAAGATTCATCCACACTAGCTATTTCATATGCATCCATACTTCCTCTTTTCACCTTTGATATTTACAAGGTTGAACTTATCTATGAGCATCATGAAATCCACTAGCCTTTCCATAAGCTTACTCCCTCGATTTCATCCATGTTTCCCTATCATGATCTTACTTATCCAAAATCGGCCATCATTATTCCTAAGAATCCTTTTCATTATCTCAAACCATCCACTCCTAATTTCTGTCACCCCTTATCCTCATCATGTGATCCTATACATGGCTTATCCAAATCAACCCCTTGGTCTTGGTCAAAATGAAGAATGAGAAAATGAAATTTTTTTTAATAGGAGTCTCTTGACATGTCAACCCTTTTGGACCCAATTCTTTCATGACAACAGGTTGTTATCCTATATTCCACCTAACACTACTTCATGAGCCTAAATTACTAAATTCCCTTTCTCTAGCTTGGGTAATATTGAGGAGATTGTTCTTGAAGGTTGCATTCACTCACTTCATCCCTCATTTTCTTTTTGCTTCATCTATCATCTTGCTAATCCATCCATCATGTCCTATACCTTGCTAGACATTGGGGGAAAACCAATGTGATGTTGCTTGAGAATGAGTAATCTCTAAAAATCTAAAAATTTGAAATAGTCTTGAAAAAATATAAAAATTGGAAAAAGTCCTGAAAAAAGAAAAAAAAATCTCAAAAATACAAAAAATGAAAAAAATGAAAAGAGCAAAAAAATTTAAAAATGAAAAAAGTGCCTTGGTGAAAACCTAGTAAACATGCACCTTGGTAGAAAAAATAGAATATCTTCCAAGTAGGTGAAAACTTGATAAATAGGTGACTCTTGCACTCAAGCACTCCATCTATCAACGTGAGTCTTGGCATCCCTCATTTGCTTTAGTTTGTACATAGCTTTCAGTCACTTTTGTGACAAATTAGTGGTTTCACGTAACACTACCATGGATTGGAATCAGTCTTTATCTTTGTCCTAGGACCTTCAAGTCTTACTAGGGGGAATTTTCTTATCATGAAAATCAACCAGATCATCATCCAAAGTGAATTAGAGTCAGTTTTCCAAAAACCACTGAAAGGTTCATCACTGACACACACTGGCATTTCTCAACACCCCACTATGTGAAGACATCACCAAACAATGTTTCTCAACACTTATTGGATAAGCTTAAAATTATCAACTAATGAATGGAAGACTCAACAAATCAAACATTATTTCTTAACATTACACACTTCAACAAGCTAGAACGCAAAACATAAATAACACCCAAAACTTCTTGAATTGATGTTGATCACATCTCTATTGCAACTTGACGATGTCTAAACGACTAGAGAAATAATAAAGGTTGTGCATTTTCTTGGTATGTTGTTTATTATCATTTGATTTATTGACTATCCATTTATATGCAATTTGACAATGTCTAAATGACTAGAGGAACATATACTAGAGGCATAATCATTTTTTCTTTGTTTTTTGCTTGTTGGTGTGGTTCTGATGATCCTAAGTTGTCCAATATATTGGGTGTTATGGTAAGAGCCTCCATCTTAATTGGAAGGATGCACATACCTCGACTCATTTTATATGGACACTAAGGTGAGGTTGGAGCTATCTTCTCATTTTTTATTATGTTTTTTTACGCAAGAACCATTCAGGTCATCATGGCCTCTTATGCCTCGATGCTTATGGTTACTTGCCAAATCAACTGAAAATGATGCTCAAGACATGTCGAATTTTATGCTCTAATGCTTGTATTAGTTTTCCACATTTCTTCGATATAGGCCATATTCATATTCTCATGGTCATAGTGGCACCAGTGGGAATTATATCAGCTATGATGTCCCACAATGCTCAATGATGAAAATTCTCAAATCAAACTCTAGTGACTAAGTCCTAGGGTACATTCATGTTAGTTTTTCATTTGGACAACATCACTACTTTGCGGCATGATCTCCTGAGTGGAAGGTGAGGCCTATGTTTAAACTAATCATCATCCTCTCTCATCAAGCGGTCAACAATGTCATCAGAGATATGATCGAGTATCTATGTATCAACAAGAAGATTTCCTACAAGAGATGTTAAAAACATTGCATTGACCTAATTTTCAACTTGCTCCGATTGACATAAAAATCGCACCCCTGGCTGATTTGACCATCTTGATTCTATTTTCAAGGTCAAAATTGAAATATAAGATCATTTTATTTGACAAAATCATATCTTGACTTTTTTTCTCTAATCACAATTGACCACTTGCATAATCAATCCTCTGTCTTCCCAACCAATGAGATTTGTTTCTCCTCAAGCACTCAAAGTGCCAAAATATTGGTCAACCTTATCCAAATTTTGGTCAAACTTGGTCAAAAAGTATTAAAAAAGTGTAGAATGTGACCTACTCACTTACAATATCATCAAAATCAAATCTATCTCTTCCCGCATCATTTTATCAAATCAAAATTACTTCAGATCATTGGGGCAACTAGCCATATTTCAATTTCACTCCCGAGGGGGCATAATTATGACATCAAAAATTTAGTGATCACATCATCAAACATCAAGAAATCTTTGAATCTTTAATGAAAAAATCAAATCATTGAATCAAACAAGACCTTGGCACAAGGGGCATCTCATCTTTATTGCACCACATGAAGTTGAGATTCCTCATCATCAAAAAATCTCTAGGGGCATCTGATCTTAATCGCACCACATCAAGTTGAGATTCCTTATCATCAAATCTCTAAGGGAATATTAGTTTCATCGCTTCACATCAAATTGATATTGTCCTCATCAATCTAATTGGCTTCATTGCATCAAATCAAGTCAATTTTTCTATCCATCTCCTAATGATAATTAGTTTCATTGCTTCACATCAAACTAGTTATTCATTCAAACCAATCAATAGTTTAAGAGTCTTTTCTAACATTAATCAATTTCATCACTCCACATCAAATTGATTAGTTGTCATCATCAAATCATACAGGTATTCAGTTTCATCACATCACATCAAATTTACCATTCTAGTCTTCCTATCAATCTTCGTTCAATAAAGTTTGGAATTGATAACTTTGAATCAATAAGCTTGAGAGTAGTCTCATCGCTTCACATCAAACTATTCCTAGTCTCAACACTAATTGTTCTTTGAATCAATGCACGGATCGTACATCAATTCAAAGAGGTGTAAATGTAATCACCTAAAAATGGTCACCAAAACCATAAGACCCTAATCTTGATTATTCATCAAGAAAATCCTAATTTTGATCAAATCCCCTAAGTCCTAACCTAAGGGAATTCAACTCATCGATCTGATTTGACCTATACTCTAGGTCCCATTCAACTATTGCACTTGATCCTATTTGATTAATTAATTCCTAAATCCTAATATTATTAGCAATTAAATCAACCTTATACTATTTATTTAATTAATATTTTAGGATGTTGATTAAATAAATAAAGAATTGTCAATTAATCACAAAAGGAATTAAATTAATTATGTCATCACATTTTGGAGAAAAATGCATTAAACCTTTAAATATTCAAAAAATTCATTTATGGAATCGTCATTCAGTCAACTAAATAGGATTTTGGAAACAATTCAGTTAACTAGGATAACACCTCTATTAACTTATATGTCATTTTAGCAACTTTAGTTCAACCTTAGAAGTTTTTCAAATAATGGATAAAACTAGTTCAGTTAACTGATCCTCTCAACCAATCAAGTGAGTTGCACATGGATTGTGCAAGTTTGGAATAAATATCAATCCTCCACTTTTGATCAATCTCATTTGTTCATTCTTGAAAATATTTCTATATAACTAGGCTTCCATTCTCACAAGAAGGATCCAATCTTTTTCTTAGTGTAATGGTGTCAATTTTCTCATTCTTGTTTATGCATTTTAATCATTGTTGGTTTAATCTTAATTGCATAGTTAGTTAGTTTTATCATTATTGCATTAATCAAATCTAGGAACACTTCATTTTGTTTAATGTGGATTAATCATTAACTAAATAGATGAACTTTGCACTTGCATGTTAGTTTAAATCCTTCATTTAGATTACGTCTATAGTCATTGGGTTTTGCAATGACTTGAGAGAAAAATTCATACTCGAGTCTACTAGAAGGCAATGAGTCACCTTGGTTGATTTCAGTTTTTAGATTATTATGCTTTCATTGACTATATCAATCATATAATGACTCATTGAAGTGTAGTGTAATTTAGGAACCACTTTTCACACTCACACTCATACCCATAAAGATGCTTGAATGTCTTTGAAATCCAAAGATTCAACCTTGGAATGTAATTTAGAATCAAGGATTCCTTAAAAAATGCATTGATCTATGATTGCAATTGCTAGATATTGAATGTAGATATGCTTGATAAGCACTTGCAAAGAGGAGAGAGAACGATGGATAAATGAATTGATCTTCTTGATTAATTTGAGAATTCAACTAATTGTCCATCATGGGAGAATAATTTGCATTAGATGGAGAATATTTCCTTGGATTTGAATGATCTCAAGGAATTGGACATTTGGATATCTTGAGCTCGGATTCTTGCCTTCAGATCTTGAATCTAATTGCTCTTGCTTGCTTGAAACCTTGATAACTTGGTTGTCAAAAATGTTTTCACTTGATCATGGATTATGGATGTCAAAATGAGGAGTGATAGGGGTTCTTATACTAGATCCATCATTTTGGAAATCAAATCTGATCTAGGCTAACCACAAACAAAAACCTTAAAATAAGACCCCAACATTGAGCCCTAGGGAAAGTTTGGGCCCTAAGGAAATGTGGGCCCCAAAATATAGGGACATGTCACCATTGGAAACATGTCCCATGAATGAATTTTCTCAAATTTAAAAGGGAGCTCAAGAAGAGAGAATAGGAGTAGGAGGAGAAAATATAGCTTGTTAGGATCAAGCATAATAGGCATTCAGGCCTCAAAATTGCCAAAATGGGGCCTAATCGGTCCTGGAGTATCTAATTATGGATGCTAAATTTTTAGGAATATACATTTAGCCCCCACTTTAGAAAGAGTATGAGATGAACACATGGTCATAGTAATGTAGATTAATGCATGTGAACAATCTTATCAAGGTCAAGGAGACAAAGAAACATCAAGCCCCCAAGTGACTTAAGTCTTCATCAATTCCAAAACCAATATAAGATAGGCATCACTCAGAAGAGAGATAAGGAAGGAGAAAGAGAAGCCTAATCACTAGCCTAGTAAGGTATTTCCTTACTATGGATCATAGAATGGGAAGGCACTACAAAAGATGGCATTGAAGGTCAAGAAAGTTGTGTTATGTTAGTTAATCAATAAAAAATGATCAGTCCTTAAGGAAAGTGTTGTCTCTATTAAGGGATCTATCAAGAGTGATCAATCCTAAGGAAAATATTGTCTTCATAGGGATAAAGAGAAGGAAAGATTGATCCTTAAGGAAATAATTGTCTGCATTAAGGGATCTATGAAATAATTAGGTCTAAAGAAAGCATTGTTTGCTTAGGGATAAAAGGAAGAGGATCCATCCTTAAGGAAATCATTATCTCCATTAAGGGATTCAATGAAAGGTTCAACAGAAAGAAAGCATTGTCACCTTGGCCATCCACAAGAGAGGTTGCATTGAATCACTATGTATGAGTGTGAATAATGTCAAACACAAAGTAGAGTATATGTCCCCACATTAAAGCAATTGCAAATGCCTTAATAGGATAAATAGCTTTAATGGAGCATACATGCACCCATAAGAAATGTTTTCTCTATGAGATTACACCAAGGAAGTATAAATCAAGGAAAATGAATACATGATAAAAGAGAGCATAGTAGGGATCTACCTAGTCTGGGATTGGTATGATCATATGATAATACTTGAGATATTATATCAAAATAAGCTATCATCATCCCCCAAAGGTAGTAGAACTACAAACACAATGGAATAATGTCACATAAGAGTTACAATGAAGATTATTTTTGGGTTGACATCATGGAGACCAAAAAAAATAGGTAGCTACCATTTTGCATCATCCTAATGTAGGAACATCTTAGGATCTTAGCAATCTTGCATCAAACAAAAAAATGTTTATTTTCCTATTGTCTTGTTTGATTAGCCTAGTGTTTTGGGCAGTGATCAATTTGTGCTTATTATTGGGTGTTTTGGTCACTATAGTGTGTTCTTGGTGTCATCCTAGAGCTTATCCTATGATCACACCTTGTTTGGTTTCATTGCGCTTGACTTATGATAGATTCTTTGTGGGACTGTCTTGTTCTTCATTTCCTAGTTGGTCATTATGGTTTGTGGTTATTTTTCTAATCTACCGGTTGGTTTTTCCATGTTGGGTCATGCCAAAAAATTATTATGTTGGAGGCCAACATTATTGTGTGATTACAGCTCTTAATCCTTTCTTTGGATATTGTTCCTAAAGATTTGGGTCTTGACCTATTTATTATAACATGTTTTCTTAATTATTGGGGAATATAGTCTTTTCAAGGCTAACTAGATGTTGTGATGGATTTATAAGATTATGGAATTGTTCTTAAGGAGAAGGATGATCTCATAAGATTATTTTCCTTAGCTTGGCTAGGATTGTAAGGGTTTGAGTGTAAACGGGATTGTATGCTTGGCATGTATGACTAGCATGTGAAACAACATGTTGCAGATCTGTTGTAAATGAATTTTGATGATAATAAAAGGTTGAATCTCTCATTTTAATTTTGTTTTACCTTGTTTCTTCTATTGTGTTGTGTTGGTTGCAAGGTTTGGACTGATCTCCTTGAGGTTTCTCCATCCTTGATTACATCACATCCCCAATCAGAAAGCACAAAGGAAAATTTTAAGAGCAGTGGCACGTGCATGACATAACATGTAACAATATATAGAAGAAGTGAGATACAAAAATAAGAATGTTTATGAAATTTTGATTCCTTTATCACCTTGCACTGATTGAGAAACAAGGGTAAATATAAAAAAAACATGTAACAAGAAAAACATAATGGGAGAAGCACATTACGATAGGCAAACACACAAAATCCACTGCATAAGAGATAATTGTCATGAAAACATAGCTGGTAATTATGATTTTAAAATTAATAAGCTCAAAAATATCATCAAAATCACTAGCATGATTATCATCATTAGTTGCATTAGGAATATTGAAAGCATCATCATCAAGAGTGTTTTCTTCATCCAAATTAATTGTAATAGAATCCAAGATAGGAATATAATTTTCATGTTTGTTCAATTTCATCTTTTTCAATTGAACTTCTTCCTTTGGCTCAAGCATAGGTTGATCAAAGGGAATCAAGGCATTGATAGGTGTTTTGGATGATGAAATATTTTGGGAAGAACATTGATAGGATCTAGCATGATGTTTACAATGACGGTCATGAGCATGGCAGTTACATTTAGTTTTGCTAGAAATTGGGTTTGGTTTAGGACCAATCAACATTGGGTCATTTTCTTCTTTCACAGGAAAAATGGAAGGAACCACACTAGGTTGAGAGATAACATTGACAAAAAGACTTATAAGATAGAGGAGGTGGAACAAAATCATATATGGGAGGTGTAGGAGGTGTAGGAAGAAGTCCACATCTAGGTCAAGGAGATGGCATATCCTTAGGTTTTCTAAGCTCACAAATATTTTGGATTTTGTAGGCTTACTATGATAAAAAGATGTTATCTCTAAAGGGTTGAGTTAGTTGAGGCATAGAAGGCCAAAAGAAATAAAGGTCAACAAACTCTCTAGGCATTGAAGATTAATAGCGGTTATAGTTAACATTCATGATTTTTCCATTGTGAGGAAATTTCAAACACATGTGAATAGGAGAGGCCATGACTTTTATGGAGGCAAGCCAATGAAGACCAAGTTTGACTTGAAATTTATCAAAATTTGGAATCATTGTAAAGGTAACATCTAAATTTTTACCATCAAATTCAATAGGAAATGAAATGGAACCATGGGAAAGATAAAGGAAACCATTGTAAGTATGGATCATAACATCATATTTATCATAAAAATTAAATTGTAATTATTTATTTAAAATATATGCTTTAGTCATCACATTCACCATGCAAGTAGGGCCAATAAGAACACCGTAGAATGAAGGCCACTAACATTTACCATAATATAAAGAGTACCATCAAGTTCTTTAATTGTATTAGTTAGGTTAAAGGTAATGCAAAACTTAGGTTTAGGTTTAGCTTTAGGTTCAGTTTGATCAATGAGGTTGACAACATTATTGGCTTTAGTACACTTATCATCATAGTCAACAACATGACTACAAGAAGACAAAGGTTAAGTAGAATCAATGGTATTGGTCAAATGAGATGGAAAAGGGTTGGTATAAATTTGTATAATTTTTGGTTTGGAGGTCTTATAGATTTGTTTACTTGATCATCAACACCCTCAACAAATATAGCATTAAAATCAGTGATGTCTTGAATAGAAAGTTTCAAATGGAAACACTTTTTAGTATTATGACTAGGTTAATGATGGTATTGACAAAAAGCTTTGTGATCAAAGTGTTTGGCTAAAAAGTTTTGATGTGTCAATTGGCTTAACAAGGGGAAGAGTTAACACTTTATCATTAATCAACTTCAATGCCACATTATTAAAAGATTCAAAAATTTGAGTAAAATTATGAGTAGGTCTAAAAATAGATGACAAAGGAGCCACACATTTGGATGTTGTTTCCACTTTCTCATCAACATTGTTGGCTAAATCTTTTATTTTGATGAAGTTATTTGGATTTTGAAACTTATTAAAATTGTTGGATGTAGAATATCTCTTATTAACCAAAGTCCTTGGAGTAGTTATCTCAAACTAACTCACTTGAAGCTGATAATTATGAAGCACTGCACATAATTGAGTAAAAGAGGAAAACTCAAAAAGCATAATCTTATCTATAATGTGTTTTTGTAAATTAGCAATGAAAATACGTTGCACATCAATATCATGAACAAGATAAGAAATATGAGCATGCAAACACTTAAATATACCAATGAAATCATTCACTTTTTCTCTAACACCTTGTTTACAATACATTAAATCAGTTAAAGAAATCTTAGGACCAATGTTGTTTCAAAATTGTTGAATGAAAGCATTAGAATTTTTTTAAAAGAATCAATAGAATAATGATTCAAAGAACAATACCATCGCAAGAATTTATCTCAAAAGGTTATAGTAATCAGTTTAGCCATGAACCTATGATCATGGGAGAAATTACTACACAATGTTTGAAATGTTTTGACATGGATCAAAGGATCACCTTTACCATTATAGGTCTCAAGATGAGAAATATCCATGTATTGTGGAATAATGACACATATGATATCCAAAGAGAAAGGACTAGCAATGTCACATGTAGAAATGTTGAACTTAGATTGAGCCACTGAAGCAATTTGTTGTTGCAAAGAAGACATAGTTTGAGCCAAGCTATTAATGGTAGAATCAGTAGAAAGAATGGTATGAGGATATATGTTTGAAATTTTTAGAGCATTGTGAGAAATGGAATAAATGGTTGAATAGGAAAAAAGAACACTATTGTAAGTGAGAATTGATCACGATAAAGAAACACATAGTACACTTACACTTCAAGGGATAGTGGAAAAAATAGGGTTAGGAATGCTAACATGTGTAGGATTGAGGTTTTGAATTGAAGTTTTTATGATAAGTGGAGAATAGGTGGACACACTAGAAATTGAGGTAGAAATACCCATAAAGATCTCAACACTATTAGTAGGTGGAATGAAACCTATCTCTTGAGAATAATCTCTAATTAGTTTGACATTGTTATCAATCAGATGAGAGACACTAGACAAGATGTTAACACCATGTTCATTGTTATGAATTAAATTCCTTAAGCCCTCTACAGTAGAAATGCCTTCAAGATTAGAATTTTCTTGTCTTGACCATTGTTCAAATTTCTCAAAGTTATTGTAAAGTTTTTGGACTTGCATAGGAGGGACTCTTAAAGGATCATCTTCATCATGAGAAGAATGGGAAGAGATGTTCTCCATAATAGGATTGATTTCACTAGCATGTAAGTTGGTCTCATCAAGATTCCTAGAATAAATAGAAGGCTCGAGATCAAAAGAACTCATAAGTCTATGACTTCTCCTAACCGAAATGCTATAAGTAGGACTCGACCCAATAACAATCATATACAAGGGAATGAAATAAAATATAGATCTAATACAATTATAAAATATGAAAGAGATGTGTAATTCAACAAAATAATATAACAATCTTTTATGAAAGACACATATAACCATCAATTTTAAAGATGTAATATAAAGCATGCAAAGTAGATCTAGATCTAACAATCAAAATGAGAATATATAAAAAATGTAGATTTAAACACCAAATAATAATTATAATGTTATGAGTCAGGTTCATCAAAATGTAGAATAGGATAATAGATTGGGAGAGAAATGCAACATATAATTTGGTAAGTGAACTACTTCCCCATTTCATTAATTGTACATTAGGAAGGAATAATGCCCCAATAGCCTTAAGAAAATACTCAAACACTAATCAGGAACAATGTTTGTCCTTCCTTAAGTAATGTAATTAAATGAAATGAGAATGATTAAGTGATTAATTGATTGTTGGTGAACAGATTTGTCTTCCTACTTTTAAATGAACAAAAAATAAAGACTCTACTCTTATGAAGACAAACGATTCATCAACAGATAGGTAAGCATAGGAAATTGCTTCCCTTTGTATTTTTAAGGTACAACTTCCTTTTATAATATTTAGTGAATTATTAACAAAAAGTAAAATCATACACCTTTGACCGAAAAGTGTAAAAGGACCACTCGAATACTCTTGGGTATCGAGGTGATTTACAAAATCAACATATGATTAAATTGAACTAAGAAGAGAATTGAGATTTATCTACTGCTTCTAAAGCAAACAACCTATTAAAAAACTTAAGAAAGATGAGCTAGAAGGAAACCAAAAGCGACTGAATATAAATAACATATGCATAGATTTAAATGTATCAACTTTCAAAGAAATTAATACATTCTAGATTTTGATTCAAAGATCTAAACCATACCATGCATTTATATATTTATATAAGATTGGATCAAAGTCTAATAAAAAATCAGTCACAACTGTTTCAAAAATTAAAAGACTATGCTAACTATCTACTTTCAAAAAGAAAACTATCTATTTCCTATCTATATTTTCTCACCCTTTAACTATTCAATGCTCCAACATTAATAGTTTCAAGTCTGAGAGAGCCTCCAGAAAAACCCGGCCTCTCAGACACCAGAAAAATAGTTTAAACCAGTTATATAACTAAAAATAGAGTATCATAACACATGTCATTTAAAACCAAAAGAAAGGGAAAAGCTATCATGAAAACTACTAACTCCCTCTGGGGCCTTCTGATGTGGTGGTTTGTACGAGCTTCCAAGATCGAAAGACATTCACCAATTCCTGGGCTGGCTGGAAATGTAGATTCTTTAGACTTGCTAGCTTCACCCAAGTTGCATTCTTTTCCCACCTTAACTACCTAATCCTCTCTACCTGCTTAGGTAACTGCCCTTAGTTCAACAGCAACATAGATTCCACATTTGCAACTCTGGTGAAATCTTGAATTGTAGGCGCTTCATTTTCCTTGACAGAATTCATAGTGTCTGTAAAGACTTTAACCATGGCATCTGCATCTCTGTTACCCTCATCAATTTGTAGAATACTTGAGGGATTCACTATTTTGATATCTTTGAGGGCATCCGCATGCATATCCAGCACCTCTTTTTCGATTGCATTGGCTTGAGAGATTGTAGCCTTGAACATCATATTTTTCCATTGAAAGTTATGTTTTAGGATAAACAACATACAAGGATCCACTAGTTTCATTGGGTTCTCAGCCAAGAATTGAGTCACATTGTAGGTTTCTATCTCTTGAACCTATAGGATGATCACAACGCATTTATTTCCCTCAATCTCCTAGCTTGGAACCAAGGTTTGAACTTCACTGAATAATCCTTCTCCATCTAGACAGGTGGATATAAACTCATGGATGAAAGCACTCCCTTCAGTTATATCATTATTTATCCAAGACTTCACAACTCCCATCAGAACCCTACCTTGCTACATTTGTTTCACTAACCTTTGGCTTTTGACTGAATTCAGATCAAAGTCTTGGGAAGACTGGGCTAGTGGCAATACTCCATCGTCAGCAAGTGAGGAAAGAAATTCAACCATGGTAGAGACCAATTGTTTCAGCTTTTGTTTCTCCTGTCCATCTTTTTGTGATTGCCCGAGCATGTGATCAGCTAAGAATTTAAATAGGTGATCCCTAGAATCCCTGTTTAGAACACCAAGCTCCATTTTTGTGATTTCAAAGTCTTCAACCTCCAGTTCGTGAATTCCCTCTTTGGGCTTGAAAGAGGCTATTTCTACAGTTACCTTTCTAGTAGATGGATCAGTAGAGAGCCTAGTGTCACTCTTCATTCTTTTTGCTTTGGGAGTCCAGGTAGCATATTTAGTGATGATCTCCTTCACAGGAAGTGAAATTGGTTTATAACTTTTCCTCTTATTTACTGACTCAGTTAACCAGGGAGGAATCGAACCGGTGATCATCCGATTGTCAGGAGTTTTTATAGGAGTATTCTCAACTTGAGAAAGATCCGTACCCCCGGTAAGGATTTCCTTAACCTTTTCTTGTTGATATAGTGGAAAAGAAATGTCATCATCATTGATCTTGATATCCAGGTAGTCTCATCCCAAGGATGCCATTTGACAATGCTTTTCTGCTCTTGTTCTAGGTCTTGCTCTTGGTGTGGTAGGATGTCCATTGGGAACCACCTTTTTCTTAGGGGATTTAACTTTACCTACATTTTGAACCATAGGAGATACATTAGATGGGGCATGTTTCACATTTTTTAAGGTTGATCCCGCACTATGCTTTTCAAGAGTGGGGTCTTAGCTCTTTTCTTTTTCTTTTCTATTAACCAGCTTTCTGTGACCCCAAAAATAGTTCAAGCCCTCAGCTTTACATCATCTTCCTCTTTCCTATTCCAATCTATGTCTGGGAGACTTCTTGCTTCTACATTTCTAACCTCTGAACCTGTGGCTTTGGAACTATCTTCTTCTACACCCTTAATGTCAAAATTTAATTGCAACATTTTGATCTGTGGAATTACAAGTCTGGAGTGATCTCTTTTCTAGATTGCATCCTCATTGCCGAGATCTTCCCATAGGTCCTCAAGATGTGAGCTTGGTGAAGGATAATTACTTAGGCTTAGAACCTACCTAGCAAAACCCTTGTGGTCAAAACCCCTTCTTAATTCATAAAACTACAAATGAAAACTCAGCAAGTTGCTTCCTATCACCGAAGCATCCATCATACTATTACAGGTCAAGTTGCTAATCTTGATTGGGAACATAGAAGGCCATTTTTCTTCAAGTAGGGTATTTTTAATAACCATGAATAGTTTCCTGCAAACTTCTACCAAAATAAAATAGTCGAAAGAAAACCTTGGGAGCCTAAGCAGTTCATCATCGAAACCTCCAACCTGGATGTAAGTGAAACGTGGGAACTGAATGAATAGACTTCCATAGGCTTGAATCAGTTTCTACACCTCTAATGAAACTCTCTAGTTTGGGACTCTTCCCAATTGTTGACACAATCTACCCAGGAAAACATCATGAACCTTCATATAATTTTCTAAAATTTTATCCTTTCTCAATAACGGACAGTATTCATAAATTAGAAGATCTTCATTCCAAGGAACCTGTTGAATGGTAGAAAAATCTTGTATGCATGCCAAGTAGTATATCAAATAGGAGGACATAAAGAAATCCTTCTTAATGGCCTAGGCTTGTTTAAGTTGGTCCCTCAAGGAACTAGCAATAATCTTCACCCAATCAATATGTTTCCCCCCTTCCAAGACTATCTCTATAAAATAAAACATCCATTCCTCATAGAGCAGAACTTGTTCTAAACCTTTAATTTGGTGAAGCAACACTATCACATCATGAATAAGAGGTTTCATGTGATCTTTAGTAAGAACTTTAGGTAACCGAGACCTGCCTTTGTAATTGGTTTGAGTCCACTTCCTAGCCACATGACTCCAATTTTTATCTATGTTCTCTCTGTATTGAGCTAGAGATTGGGTGGGAGTAAAACTGACAAGGGACTCTTCCAAAATTTTAAAAATAGCCATAATAGTCTCCCTATTGACTAGCACAAGGTTTTGGTCTTCTGCATTCATAATGCACTTACATTTAACATCATATCGGTTAATACATTGCTGAACCAATTTTGGGCATACAGCTGATGGTGAAAAAGACACGGCTTCTAATAATCCACTCGATAGGAACTCTAAACTATGATCCTCCGCTACATGGCTTGTAAGGTCAATTGCCATTTTTTCTACTGATACTCCTAACAAGTCTGTGTCTGAGACAATGAGGGCTTGACAATACATATTTTTGACATTTCTGAAGTAATGCATACTGGACCTCATATCTACCTCAAGAATGAAAACAAAAGCATCCCCCCCTCTCTTGAAGCAATATATTAAATAGCAACAGGAAATGAGAAGAGCTTTAGGAGCTACCTATTTTATGCAGACTTAGAAAAAATTCTTCTCCAATAGCTGAGACTCCGTAGAAAGCTTAATGGGAAAGAAAGACTTACAGAGCTGTTTATATTTTGAAAGATTAATGTCCTTAAAAATTGACTTTAATGAGCATTAGTTGGAGACATTAATTTTGAATGATGTGAATAGTGATGACTTAGCAAAAGGACATCCTTGAAATCTACCATCTTTATTATCATTATTAACCATTCCTCAAATGATATCTTCCACTCATGCTAATGATTTCAGTAATCGTCAGCAAAAACTTCATCTGAGAGTTTCTTTAGTGTTCCTATCAAATCAAAACTACCTGTCTTTAAAACTTAATCATCATTTCGGTGTTAGCTTATATCATGTGTCCCATCAACTATCCTTTCATTTATGCCTCTACCCACAATTTATCTTTGAACCTCTTCGAACTACTTTGAACCAAAGTTCAAAGTGGTTCAAAGTGGTTCACCACCAAAAGATGACGTAGGCTAGGGCCCACCTATAGAAAATAATCATTAGAAAAGAAATCCTTCATTGAACTGCTTCGAACTACTTTGAACCAGAGCTCAAAGTGGTTCAAAGTGGTTCAAGTGATACATGAGTCTTGAAAAAGGTTCATCTAAGGAAGGCCAAATTTGAACTTAACAAACTTGAAGACTATTTCTTAGATGACTTTGAAAGGCATAAATGCTTAAAGGATTATTGCAGGGAAAAACTCTCAAGGAAATGTGTTGAATGAGCTTCAAAATAATAAACTAGCACTGGTCTTAGAAACTTCAAAAATAGTGACTCTAACTATCTCTAACATCGGCTCTAGCTGGGGATTGCATATTGCTCAATGTGCAGAGAACTCTGAATAACTGGTTTCACATAAAAGACCACCTAAGGGGAAAGAAAAATAGAGAACTACAACACAACAAAAGGAAAACAAGAAACACAACCTAATATGTACATGGGAACTAGCTGAGAAAATCATTAGAGCTTGCATAACTTGAGGTCCTGCCCATTATAAGTAAAAGGCAGATTCACACCATCATGGTAGGAAAATCGGAATGCATTTGAGCCAAGAGCTTCAAAAATAATAAATAGGCCCTTCCATAAGGACTCAAATTTCCCATGAGAACCTTTGGGTGCTCGCCTCTTGTCCCATAATAGCACTTCATCACCCTCCATAAGGTTACGAGGTCGTGCTTACATATCAAAAATCTGCTTCACCTTTAGCTGATGGTTTGTGATATGATCTACCAACTCCTCTCTTTCTTCTTCTAGTCTACTCAAATGCATAACCCATTTCTCCAGAGGGTCTTTGAAATATTGATCTTCAATAACTACTTGGAGCTTGGCTAAGGAGAGTTCCAAGGGTAGAGAAACATGTGCTCCTATCCCATATACCAATTCGAAGGGAGCCATTCCAATTGCTCTTTGCAAAGTGGTTCAGTCTACCCACAAGGCTTCAAATAGCTTCTTATGCCATTCATGGGGACTATCATCCATCAAATTTTTCATGATTGCCACCAGGTTCTTGTTACTTGATTCAGCTTGACCATTTCCTTGCAGGAAATAGTCAGAGGAATGAGCCAGAGAAA
The DNA here is from genome assembly GCA_027943335.1 of Chamaecyparis obtusa. Taxonomy (NCBI): domain Eukaryota; kingdom Viridiplantae; phylum Streptophyta; class Pinopsida; order Cupressales; family Cupressaceae; genus Chamaecyparis; species Chamaecyparis obtusa. The sequence goes on along the minus strand of BSBK01002554.1, from coordinate 1,509,358 downwards.
TGCCATGTTCATAACAAAAAGCTGAAATTTCTTTAGAGGAGAAGTAAGTAGCATTGTCTGCTACTATCTTAACAAGCACCCCGAACCTGAAAAAAATATAATTTAAAAGGAACTCACACAAAACCTAAGAATTCACTTTCTTGGTGGGAACAGCTTCCACCCACTTAGTAAAATAATCGATGGTCATGAGGATGTAAACATGCCCAGTGCTAGATGGTGGATTCAAAGGTCCCACGAAGTCTATCCCCCATTGTTTGAAAGGCTCATCAACAATCACTGGTTTAAGAGGTAAAGTAGTAAGATGAGGTCTCCCAGTAAAAATTTGACATTTCTCACAATTGTGAACATACTAGTACGTGTCCTTGAACATGCCAGGCTAGTAAAAATGATTCCAAAGAATCTTGAATGTAGTCACCGTTGAGGAGTAGTGGCCTCCACAAGCTTCATCATGAAATACTTTCAAAAGTTCTTTCTGCTGCTCAGCATCCATGCATCTTAAGAAGGTTCCATCTATGCCTCTTTTATATAATGTCCCCTGGGATATCACATATTTACTTGCTTTCAATTTCAAGTTACACCTCTCCTTGGAATTTAAATGGTCAGGGCACTCACCATAAGTAAGGAAATAAGTCATGTCCGAAAACCATGGATCAGTTAAATTGACCAACAACGCCATTGGTACTTCATCAATTTTCTTAGATGGCTTACCATCTTCTGCTATTAGCTTGCATAGACCTTTCCCTCTGACCAAATTAGTTGGTTTAATCATCAGATCATACTCTTGAATTTTTTCTATCCAAACTACTTTATTATTCATACCAATTTCTCTCTGAGTCAAAATACTTTTCACTGCAGTCTCAGGGATGAAAATGATACAATGGGAATGAAGTATATAGTACCTAAACTATTTTACTACTTTAACTACAATGAAGGCATGTTTTTCCATCTGGGAGTATTTGAGCTCATGTCTTTTCAAAGGTGTGCTCATAAAGGCTATGGGTGCTTCCTGTCCTTTCTCATCTTTTTGTGTTAATATACTTGATAGAGTATGCTCAGAAGCATAACAATAGATGATAAAGTCCTTTTTGAAATTGGGACTTTTTAGCACAAGTGCTTAAGATATTGCATCCTTAATATTATTGAAGGCTTTGCACCCATTATCACTCCACTTAAAAGGAATTTTCCCACTCATCATGTCGACCATGTGCTTATTAATTTCTGAAAATTCAGGAACAAACGCACGCAAGAAATTCACTTGGCCAAAGAAAGACGTCAATCCACTTCTACTTGATGGTAGGCTGAGCTGTTGAATCGCTTTTACCCTTTTGGGGTCAATCTGCACACCATCCTTTGAAACAATGTGACCTAGTAATTTTCCTTCTTCCACAAAGAACGTTGACTTTTTGGGATTCAAAGAGATGTCATGACTCCTACACCTCAAGAGCATTGTTTCAAGATCTTTTAAATGTTGATTCATCTTCTTTGAAAAGATAATATGATCATCTAAATATACCACTATAATTTTGTTTTGGAGATCCTCAGAAGAAGAATTCATTGCCCTCTAGAAAGTAGCACCCGCGTTAATCAGTCCAAATGGCATACGACTATAGGCATAAGCTCCCCATGGGGTGATAAATGTCATTTTGTGTTGGTCTTTTTCTGCCACACTTATTTGTTTGTACCCAGAATAACTATCTAGCATAGACATAACTTCAGATCCTAAGATAGCTTGAAGAACATGCTCCATCACAGGCGGAGCATAGTTATCTTTTAAACTTGCTTGGTTCAAGTTACGAAAATCAACATAGATCCTGATCTTGCCATTTTTCTTTCTCATAGGAACTATATTGGTGATCTAGGTGGAATGATGAATAGGATAGATAATTCTTGCCTGTAGCATCTTTTCAACTTCCTTCAATATGGCTTTAGATACTTTGGGATTATAGCTCCTTAATTTTTGATGAAAAGGGGTAACACCAGGCTTTAAAGGGATTTGATGTTCAAAAAGTCCTCCTCTGAAATTCTTCAAGTCCTCATACCCCCAAGCAAAGACATCCCTATATTCTGTAAGTAACTTTGTCAGGTTTTCTTTTTTAGTTGAAGTACACGTCTGACCAATTGAAATCCATTTTGGATCCCCTTGCTCTCCTATATCAATTTTGTCATATTCTTTGGCATTATGCACATGGGATATCTTTTCTTTAATAGTACTATCATCTTTTCTCCTGAACAAATTTTCTAGAGATACAAGACCCTTGGGAATTTTATTACCTTTCAGTTGAATCACCCCATCACTACCTGCAACATCTTCATAAACTTCTTTGCAATCACTATTTGATCCTTCAAAATATACATCAGAAAAACTTGCGGCACATCCTAAGAAATCCTTGAGCTAAGAATCACTATCAAAAACTTGCCAATACTCCAGATTATCAGACACTTTTGGTTTGTAAACCATCTCGATTTGATACTTTTGAGTTTTAAAGTCAGGATGTGGCAATAATAATGAAGTTGATACTGCCAGGGCATCTGCTCTGGTGTTTTGATTTCTTGGTATAAATTCTATGGAAAAAGCATCAAAAAAGTCCAGCTCGTCCCATAACCAATTTCTGTAGTGCTTTAACTTCTCATTCTTAACAGAAAACTATCCTTTCACCTACTTCACAATTAATTTGGCATCACCTTTTACTATCAACTTTTTGACTCCCCTCAGTTTTGCTTCTTCTAATCCCAGAAGTAAGGCTTCATACTCTACAGTATTGTTAGTATTTTTGAAATCTAACTTGAAAGAAAGAGGAATACATTCTTTATTAGGAGGAAAAAGGACTACCCCCACACCTGAGCCTGAATTAGAGCAGCTGCCATCAAACTCCATCTTCCATATACCTTCTTCTTTCTGAGAAGAAGTTTCAACATCCTTTTCAACATTAGCTAAAATGAGATAATTGCCAAAATGACACTCCTTGTACAAAATTTGGGCTTTTGGGTTATTTGAGGGCACCGCAGTATATTTATTTTTAGGCTCGGGTTCAAGTTTTACTTTCTTTTTCCCTACTGGGATCATAGCCTCTGACCAGTCCATTTTAATATCTCCTCCTAAATCCTTGCAAAAGGTTCTACTGAGCAACATACCATAGGTAGTCGGGATATTTGCCACCAGGATAATCAACTTCAGACATTTGTCAAGATATGTAGTGAGAATAGCTTGAGCATCCTTTACTTAACCCATTAACAATACTTGCTTCCCATCCATAGAATAGCAATGACCATATGTTTTAGTCAGGGTAAGTCCAAGGGATCTTGCAATAGGAGCAGGCATGATGTTATCAGATGCACCAGAGTCAATAATGCAATTGCTGAGCTTATGTCATTTTAGAAGTAAGGAAATATAAAAGGGATTAGGTTTTCTTTCCTCTAGTTCACCGTCAATTGTATTAACAAAAGGACATTCTTCGAGAGTCTGAGGAGTATCTTGGGGCTTAAAGACAAGCGGTTCTTCGATTGTGGTTGTCTCACCTATAAGAGGCTTATCTGATTTGGGGTTTGAACTAGACTCTCCTTTGACATATTGGACCAGCTTGTCCAGCACTTTGAGATTCATTTTAAGATATTCTACAGGGGAAATAGAGATTGTGCTTGTTTTACAAAATTTGACAAAGTCAAATGAAGAAGGAGGCGGACTACTTCTTGGTAAGATCTTTACCTCAGGGCCCTTTGGACATGAAGGAGCTTCTCCACCTCTAGATTCTTTATGCCTAGCATCAGCATTAGCAAAAATTAAACTAGGAACAAACTTTTATGTTCTCTAATTTCTCATTAGAACAGCACAGGTAGGATCCTGTAGAGTTGCTAAAACACTTCCACCTCTGTTAGAGCTTGGCTCATACTCTAGGTAAAAAGAACTAGATTGGCCAATATCAGCTAAATCTTTTTCATCTTTCAACTCTTCTATATTGATAGTGTCATTTGTTACATTGATTTGGAGGCACCTTAACCAATCAGGATAAGATTCTCCATCATGATCAGTCGTTAGATGAAAAGAACACATTATTTCCCTTGGGGAAAATTTGATTTGCAATCTAGGTTGTGAACCCGGCAATGGAGGCACTTTTCCCTGAGGTTGATTATATTGTCTTTAGCTAATATCTTGATAAGGTGATTGATATGGTGAACTAGCTTTATTTTGTTGTCTCTTGAGCATAGCCATATCATTCATCAACCTCTACATTAGAGGGTCTGTTGTTGTAGAGGATGAGGGAGTTCCCGAAGCCTAAACTTTTCTCTTCCACTTTCCAGCCATTATGAGTGTATCCTCTAGCTGAATAGCCTATGTTTGGGCTGTGACTAAATCAGAAACTCCATCTTTCAATAGGTGAAAGCTTATATCAGGTGGAGCAACATTAAAGAAGAAAATCTTCTTATTCTCATTGCTGGGTGTTGAAGCTATTGGAATCCTTTGCAAAATTCTATGAAACTTAGCCACAAAATCCCACATAGGCTCATGTATTTATTTCTTTAGTTGACTAAGTTGAAGCAATAAAGAAATCTCATTATCAGGAGTTTTGAATCTTGTTTCAAAAGCCATTTTCATATCATTCCAATTAGTGATTGAACCATTTGGTAAATGAATGAACCAATCAACTATGGTATCCATGAAGGTTTTGATGAAAAGCCTGACTGCAACTTCTTTGGTAGGAACACTAGTAACACCATAGGCAGTGTGGAATGCACTAAGATGATCATCAGTGGTTACTTTTCCATCTCCACTGAACTTGAGCAAGACCTAATTAGCACCCTTTGGAAAATCTCCATGAGGATTATCTCCTAAGTTCAGTGGGCCAATATTCTGACCCCAGGGTTGATTGACAGCCATGTTAGGTACTTAGAAATTCAAAGGCTATATATTAAGAATAGTAGGTACAACAATGCCTGGTGTAACAATAGCTTGGAAAAGAGGTGGAACAAACGGACTAGGTGGAGGTGAAGAAGGTCTACTAAATGTTTGTGTTTTCTTCTTCTTGCAAGTGTTAAGATTAGGTTTAAAACTAAGATTCCTCAACACTTCAAAATCTTCATCAAGCAATTCCCTACTCCTATCACCTCTGGTATACCTCTTTTCTACCAATTTCAAACTTGGGAGTGAACTTAATTTCTTGCTGGGGCTTGTGCAAGTCTATTCACTATAACTACTTCACGAGCAACTGGTACTCCCCTCAGTCACTTGGCTCTTTCTTCTTCTCTTTCAAACACTGCCTGAACTTGATGAAATTGTTGGTTATTGTGTTTAAACTTCCATGCTACTACAACTAAGCTTGAAATTATGTCTTCTTGTGTGTCTTTGAACCTTAAGTTAGGTTGAAGCACAGGAAACACATCATTGTGTCGTAATACCATCTTGTGGAATTATATTAGTTGAGAACCTAGTGTTTTATACTGGACTCTCCCTAGTAGAGTCACCAAAAATATGTTGGTGAATAGATTTGTCTTCCTACTTTTAAATGAACAATAAAAAAAGACTCTACGCTTTTGAAGACAAATGATTCATCAATAGTTGGGTAAGCATAGGAAATTACTTCCCTCTGTATTTTTAAGGTACAACTTCCTTGTATAATATTCAGTGAATTATTAACAAAAAGTAAAATCATACACCTTTGACCAGAAAGTGTAAAAGGACCACTCAAATACTCTTGGGTATCGAGGTGATTTACAAAATCAACATACAATTAAATTGAACTAAGAGAACTGAGATTTATCTACTGCTTCTAAAACAAACAACCTATAAATAACTTAAGAAGGATGAGCTAGAAGGAAACCAAAAGCAACTGAATATAAATAACATATGCACAGATTTAAATGTATCAACTTTCAAAGCAATTAATACATTCCAGATTTTGATTCAAAGATCTAAACCATACCATGCATTTATATATTTATATAAGATTGGATCAAAGTCTAATAAAAAATTAGTCACAGCTGTTTTGGAAATTAAAAGACTACGCTAACTATCTACTTTCAAAAAGAAAACTATCTATTTCCTATCTATATTTTCTCACCCTTTAACTGTTCAATGCTCCGGCATTAATAGTTTCAAGTCTGAGAGAGCCTCCCAGAAAACCTGGCCTCTCGAACACCAGAAAAACCATTTAAACAAGTTATATAACTAAAATTAGAGTATCATAACATGTGTCATTTAAAACCAAAAGAAAGGGAAAAGCTATCCCGAAAACTAAAAACTCCCTTCGGGGCCTTCTGACGTGGTGATTTGTATGAGCTTCCAGGATCAAAAGACGTTCACCAATTCCTGGGCTGGGTAGAAATGCAGATTCTTCAGACCTACCAGCTTCGCCTGAGTTGCATTCTTTTCCCACCTTAACTCCCTGATCCTCTCTGGCTGCTTAGGTAATTTCTCTCATTTCAACAACAAAATAGATTCCACATTTGCAACTCTGGTGAAATCCTGAACTGTAGGTGCTTCATTTTCCTTGAGAGCATTCATAGTGTCTGTAAAGACTTTAACCATGGCATCCACATCTCTATTACCCTCATCAATTTATAGAATACTCAAGGGATTCACTATTTTGATATCTTTGAGGGCATCCACATGCATACCCAGCACCTCTTTTTCGATTGCCTTGGCTTGAGAGATTGCAGCCTTGAACATCATATTTTTCCCTCCAAAATTTTGTTTTAGGATAAACAACATACAGGGATCCACTAGTTTCATCGGGTTCTCAGCCAAGAATTGAGTCACACCATAGGTTTCCATCTCTCGAACCTATAGGACAATTGCTGCACATTTCTCTTCCTCCATCTCCCAGCTTGGAACCAGGGTTTGAACTTCACCGACTAATCCTTCTCCATCTAGATAGGTGGATATAAACTCGTAGATGAAAGCACTCCCTTCAGTTATAACATTGTTTATCCAAGACTTCAAAACTTCCATCAGAACCCTCCCCTATTGCATCTATTTCACTAACCTTTGGCTTTCGACTGAATTCAGATCAAAGTCTTGGGAAGACTGGGCTAGTGGCAATACTCCATCATCAGCAAGTGAGGAAAGAAATTCAGCCATGGTAGAGACCAGTTGTTTTAGCTCATTTTTCTCCCGTCCATCTTTTTGCAACTGCCCGAGCATGTGATCAGCTGAAAATTTAAATAGGTGATCCCTAGAATCCCTCTTTAGAACACCAAGCTCCATTTTTGTGATTTCAAAGTCTTCAGCCTCCGGTTCCTGAATTCCCTCTTTGAGCTTGAAAGAGGCTATTTCTACAATTACCTTTCTAGTAGATGGATCAGTAGAGATCCTAGCATCACTCTTCATTGTTTTTTCTTTGGGAGTTTGGGTAACATATTTAGTGATGATCTCCTTCACAGGAAGTGAAATTGGTTTATAACTTTTCCTCTTATTTTATTGACTCAATTAACCAAGGAGGAACCGAACCGGTGACCATCTGATTGTTAGGAATTTTTATAGGAGTATTCTAAACTTGAGAAAGATCCATACCCCTGGTAAGGATTTCTTGAACCCTTTCCTATTGATCCGGTGGAAAAGAAATGTCTTCATCATTGATCTCGATATCTAGGTAGTCTGATCCTAAGGATGCCATTCGACAACACTTTTCTACTCTTATTCTAGGTGTCGATCTTGGTGTGGTAGGATGTCTACTGGGAACCATCTTTTTATTAGGGGATTTAAATTTACCTACATTTTGAACCACATGAGATACAATAGATGAGGCATGTTTCACATTTTTTAAGGCTGATCCCGCACTATGCTTTTCAAGAGGGGGGGTCTTAGCTCTTTTCTTTTTCTTTTTTATTAACCAGCTTTCCATGACCCCAAAAATAGTTCGAGCCCTCAACTTTATATCATCTTCCTCTTTCCTATTCCAATCTATGTCCGGGGGACTTCCTGCTTCTACATTGCTAACCTCTGAACCTGTGGCTTCAAAACTATCTTCTTCTACACCCTTAATGTCAAAATTTAATTGCAACATTTTGATCTATGGAATTACAAGTCTAGAGTGATCTCTTTTCCAGATTGCATCCTCATCACTAAGATCTTCCCATATGTCCTCAGGATCCGAGCTTGGTGAAGGATAATTACTTAGGCTTAGAACCTACCTAGAGAAACCCTTGTTGTCAAAACCCCTTCTTAATTCATAAAACTGCAAATGAAAACTCAACAAGTTGCTTCCTATCACCGAACTGTCCATCATACTATTACAAGTCAAGAGTCTAATCTTGATTGGGAACATAGAAGGCCATTTTTCTTTAGGCAGGGGATTTTTAATAACCATGAATAGTTGCCTGCAAACTTCTGCCAAAATAAAACATTCGAAAGAAAACCTTGGGAGCCTGAGTGGTTCATCATCGAAACCTCCAACTTGGATGTAAGTGAAGTGTGGGAACTAAATGAATTGACTTCCATAGGCTTGAATTAGTTTCTGCACCTCCAATGAAACTCTCTGGTTTGGGACTCCTGCCAATTGTTGACACAATCTACCCAGGAAAACATCATGAACCTTCCTGTAATTTTCCAAAATTTTAGCCTTTCTCAATAATGGACAGTATTCATAAATTAGAAGATCTTCATTCCAAGGAACCTATTGAATGGTAGACAAATCTTTTATGTGACCCGCTTCAATTGTAAGGAAGTTGGTCACATCACTGCTAGATGTCTGCAGAAGAAAGATGATGATAGATCAAAAGACTGATCTGAAGGAAGCTATGGGAGAAGAGTCAATAGAGGTTACCAACACAACAATAGAGACAACCAAGATGAAAAAGGCAAAAAGGTATGTTACATAGCCAAAGATATTGAAATTTGTGATGCCCAAAAGTTGGGACAAAACAAAATTGAATCTGATTATGATGATGATATAAGAGTTGTATTTGTTGCTATGAAAGATGACTCAGAAGAGGAAGAGAAACATGAAGAGATAGCACTGATCTCTAAAGTAAGTAGAAATGATACATGGATCATAGACAGTGGCTGCATACATCATATGACCAGTGATGCAGAGAAGTTTGATCATCTTGTTGAATATAATGGAGGATCTATGAGAATGAGAAATGATGCACCTTGTATGGTAAGAGGTAAAGGCTCACTGATGATCAATGACATGTTACAATGTGAAAATGCATATTGGGTAGATGGACTGAACTATAATCTGATAAGTGTGGCTCAACTAAACAATTCAGGCCACTGACTGGCTTTTGAGAGCAAAAAGGTGAAGATTTATGATGATGGAGGAAGACTTGTCAGAACTGGTAAACAATCCAGAGGTAATCTTTTCTATCTTGATATAGATCATTCTTCTTGTTTGTTAATAAAGGATGAAGATGCTTGGTTGTGGAACTGAAGGTTATGCCATGTGAACTTTGACAACATGATCAAGATTAGTAGAAAGAAAAGAGTTAGAGGATTGCCTAACTTGACAAAACCTAATCATGCCATGTGCCATGAATGTCAGAAAGGAAAGATTACTAAGTCTAGTTTTAAAAGCAAGGACTATTCAACAAAGAAGATACTTGAGTTGGTTCATACCGACCTGTGTGGTCCTATGAGAACTCAGAGTTGTTCTGGTGATAGATATTTTATTCTTTTTGTTGATGATTATACTAGATTGATGACTGTTATGTTCTTGAAAGAGAAATCTGAAGCTTTCAAAATGTTTAAGTGGTATAAAGCTAAGGTAGAAAAAGAAACCAGTAAGGAAATAAAGTGCTTAAGATTTGATAGAGGAGGTGAATTTATCTCTGATGAATTTACTAAATTTTGCAATGAGCATGGAATCAAGAGGCAGGTATCTGCACCGAGGACACCTCAGCAAAATGGCATTGCTGAAAGAATGAATAGGTCAATAATTGACTATGCTAGAACATTGATGATATAGAAGAATGTTTCTCAAACATATTGGAGGGAAGCTATCAGCACAATTGTATATGTTCTTAACCGAGTACAATTGAAGAAGGACTCCAACTGAACACCTTATGAACTATGGTTTGGTCACAAACCTACTATGAGTTATTTCAAAATTTTTGGAAGTAAATGCTTTATCTTGAAAGATGAGAGAAATGGCCAATTTGACTCTAAAGGAGATGAAGGAATATTCCTTGGATATTCCACTACAAGTAAACCATACAAATGTTTGAATAAGGGTACAAATAAGATTTTTGAAAGTACCAATGTTCATGTTGATGAGTTTGATGACAAGTACATAGAGGAAAGTACAAAGGAACCAGAAGACTATGGTAGATTCACTTACATTGAACATCTAGAGTATCTACCGACATTGCAAGCTGTAACAATCGGTCAGAAGGGAAATAATGCAGTACAACAGGCACCACAAACTGATGAATATGAAGAAGCTACTAAACAAGGAAATGACCTTGAGCAGGATGAACAAGAAAGGAGAAATCATGTCTTGGCTCAGGAGACATCAGCTTGAGACACAAATAATTGGAGACAGACATGCTGGAATGCAAACTAGAAGCAAAACAAGACAAGGTACATGTCTAATTTGTGAATTTGAACCTAAAATTATGAAAGTTTCATTTGAAAATGAAGAATGGGTTAATGCAATGAAGGAGGAAATAGAGCAAATAGAAAAGAACAAAACTTGGTCCTTAGTACCCTGACCGAAAGATAAGAATGTTATCAGTACTAAGTGGATATACAGGAATAAATTGAATGAAAATGGTGAAGTTACAAGAAATAAAGCTAGATTAGTATGCAAGGGATATGCACAGGAAGAAGGCATTGACTATGGTGAGACATTTGTACTAGTTTCTAGATTAGGAGTTAGAATGCTACTTGCATATGATGCACATAAGAAATTTAAAGTCCATCAAATGGATGTGAAATCAACATTTTTGAATGGTATACTTGAAGAAGAAGTCTACATTGAACAACCTAAAGGATTTGTTGATTCTAAAAATAAAGACATGGTATGTAGATTACATAAAGCTTTATATGGACTAAAGCAAGCACTAAGAGTATGGTATGAAAGACTGCATACTTACTTGTTAAGTATTGGATTTGTTAGAACAAGTGAAAACAATAATCTGTATGTGAAAGGTGATACTGATGATACTATTATCATTGCTGAAAATTTTGTTGATGATATTATCTTTGGTGGCTTAGATCTTGTCTACAAGGCATTTGCTGATGAAATACAAAAGGAATTTGAAATGTCTATGTTCGGAGAGATTAAGTTCTTTCTTGGACTACAAGTGATCCAGCAGAGTGATGGCATATTCATCACACAATCTAAATACATAAAGGAAGTACTAAAGACATTTGGCATGGAAGATGCTAAACCTGTGGGAACACCGATGGCTACTGGATGCAAATTAACAAAGGAGGATGAAACTACTGAGGTAAATCAGACACTTTACTGATCTATGATTGGCAAGTTGATGTATGTAGTTCACAGTAGGCTAGATATAGCACATGTTGTGGGAATTATTGCAAGATTTTATGCTAACCCTAGAGAATCACACATGATAGCTACAAAAAGGATCTTAAGATACTTGAAGAAAATAGAAAATTATGGATTATGGTATTCTAAGGAAGGGAAGTTTGAATTGAAAGTTTACACTGATGTTGATTGGGTTGGAAATGTGGATGATAGAAAAAGCACCACCGGAGGAGCATTTTTCTTTGGTGAAAGACTTGTAACCTGGACAAGTAAAAAGCAGGCTTGTATTTCTTAGTCTACAGCTGAAGCAGAGTATGTTGCTACTGCTACTAACTATTCAAACATTGCATATATCGAACAAGTGTTGGAAGGAACGAATGAGGTAATCACTGACCTGGTGATTATATACTGTGACAACACTAGTGCTATTAATATTTCAAAGAATCCTATGATGCACTCTAAGACAAAGCATATATCTATTAAGTATCATTACTTAAGAGAAAAAGTGCAAGAGAAGCAAGTAAAGTTGGAATTTGTTACATCTAAAGAACAACTTGCAGATATTTTTACAAAGCCCCTACCGAAGGACACATTTGAATACTTAAGGACTAGACTTGGCGTCCTTCCCCTATCTATCAGTCACTAAGGTGATCTGGATGTTGCATCTGCCAATTTTTTTTTCAAAGATCATTCATGTTGATGTAGCATAGTTCACACTTTGAATCATGTTCAAGGTTGTGATTAAGTTTGAGCACTTAACTCGATGAGATATCAGTATACAGAGATACAGAGGTAGTACTGAACACCACAAAGAGTTACTTGGATACTACAGAGCTGATTGTTTATTTGTTTCTTTGGCATTGTTGTCAAAGGGAGAGATAAACCATACCATATGAAATGAAAAGGGGAGAGATAAACCAAAATATGAAAAGGAACAAGCACTGACGACAATTATCTAAGGGAGAGACAATCTGAATGAGACAGAGTATTGAAGATCAGTTACAAAGAATAGAAGCGAGAATAGGAGAATTGAAAAGATCACAACTACAGAAAGGTAAAGCTATATTACTTAATGTTGGTTTAGTAATGTAGTGATTAAACATATTAAGTCTATTCGACTTACAACATTTATGCACAATGTTGTAGAATGTATGTTTGGTATGTGTATGGCACATTTCATATTACTTGAGTTGCCATCAATGCCAAAGGGAGAGATTGTTGGACTACAACTGATTTGGAATCTGATTGAAGGATCTATGATTAAAAGATCACTGATAAGTTGTTGATTGGATATGTAATATGATTAAATCATTATTATGTTGTCATTGATGTCAACTAGTTTGACAGCACTTATCTTGTAAGTTACTACAACGAGACATCTGAAGAAAAGTGGAAAAGAGATGAAGAACAGAAAAATCTACACGAGGAAAGATGTACATGACAAATGAGGATAAGGAACACATTGAGTAACTTATTGATGAGTCTATGACTTGATGATATAGACTTCATTATGTTGCATTTATCTATAATGAAGTATAGAGCTGAAAGACACAAAGCAGTGTTGTCGGTAAATGAAGCATTTCTAGTATACATCAACAGAGTGTAGTGTATACCAACCGCAGTATTAACTGAGCAGTGTTCACTGACACATTTCTTTGTTAATCAAGGAAGACAGAAAGAATTAAATGATTAGTTTAGCCGATAAGATTGATGAGCTGGCAAAAGTATAACATCGAGGTAACAGATAATGTTTGTTACGCAGATCAACGACTGACAAAATTCAAAGAAGATCTAATGAAGCAAATTGAAATGTGTTATTGACACAAGTACCAAGAAAGTTTAAGTGGAAAAATCTATGAATGTGAATAAGCAGAAAAATCTGATGGTGGAGAAGAAAATGATTTACTCGTCTATATAAGAGAATAGGATCTCTTTATGAAAATGCTGGGAAGAAGAAGAAGCTATAGGATTATCGCATGAATAAAGTTTCATTAATTTTGATCATACTGGTTAATGAGAACCGAGCTGCAGAGCAATTACTGAGCTACAGAAGAGCAGTTACCGATGGACAGTAAGTTGATACAGTATTGAATCTGAAGTGAATTATTGATCAGAAGGATTTGAATGGACTAAATATTGATCTGTAATCTGCAATTGAAGTTGTATTAAGGTAGACCATTTTACTGTTACATATTTAACCATTGTATATAGTCTAAATCTCTTAACCGAGTGGACTCTAAAAGTCTTATGATGTATCATTCACAAAATGAACATTGTTATCCTGTCAACCCCATAGTGATTGTTGGTTGGATGATAACTTCTAGTCTAAAATCCTCTAACAAGGTCACACCTGACAGTGTGTTTGTAACCTTTAACAGAGTTGGGTCTTAACTGACCTCACTTCAGAAGAGTGAACAATTTTGGGCTGCCGGTCCCAGGTGGTTTTTCCCTTTACAGGGTTTCCACGTTAAATCTCTTGTGTTATGTGTTGATTGTGATATTTGTTTTTTATCATACTTTGCATGTTACATATTAGATTTGATTGGTAAACAGTTATAAGTATTAGACTGATAATTAGTAAAAGCACAGATAGTAAGAGTTATTATTGCTAATCGATGAGCAGAAATTGAAGAAATTGTTCTAGATTATACATTTTGTTTTGGGACACTAGATAACTAATTCACCCCCCCTCTTAGTTATTCTAACAACATTAACACAACATATCCCACCCAACTCATCATATATATATCCAAAATCATCTCAAAGAATAAAGTACATGTCCCAACCCAAAGCATGAAAGAATAAATGTCTGTCTGAGTCCATGTCCACATAAACAGTATAGATATACATATACATTGGGACTATGCCCTTCATCAATCAATAAATCATCAGTAACTGATCAAAACTCACAGCATATCACTGCCTATCTATCTCTCTTGTGGGAGGTTGTATATCAAAATTCCATCCAAGGGGTCTGCCTCTCCTGGCACCTGTAAGATTGGTGACCTGCCCAGTGTGCCCTATATACATGTACTATGCACCTCTCTAGACACCCAGATAACCCTTATATCCATCTCCATCCCTGTCCCTATCCCCAATGCCTCAACCTCCTCCATCTGCATTAAGTCATTGGCCGACTGCCGCTGACTCTATGACTGACCTAACTGATAGCTCCCCTACCCTATCCTTTGGCTACCACCAGCTCCTATCCTCTGGCTCCCGCTGGCCCCTGACCCTATAACCAATGGGAAACTCAGTTGCCTATAATGTTGAACCCGATCAGGTAGCACTGTTGTGTGATACATCCCTCTATACCAACCAATCTTCTCACTCAACCTCATGAGCTATCTCTAGAGGTGAGATACCTCCCTTGTATGCTCATGTGACCCCCTTGTGGTGGAGTCCCTCTCTCCCTATAACCGGTCCTGCTCTAACTGCAGCTATCCCTCTCTGCTCGTAGGCTATCCCTCTCCACCACTAAGGCATCCCTCTCTTGCCGTAGCTGCTCCCTCTCAGCCACCATCATCAATCCCTCTGATATGGACTGCACTAAGCATGTAATCAAGTTATCTCTCTCTGGAATCAGGTTGTCCCTCTCCACTAACAAGAGGTCTCTCTCCCCTCTCAAACTATCTCGCTCTCCCTGTACATCTCAGAGCATCTAGCTCATCCTGTCATGTGCAACCTGTAGTGAGGCCATGTGCCCTACTATATCATCTCCTCCTCTGGATGAGCTTGCCCTTGCTACTGGTGGTGGTCCTGTTGGTGGTAGTGGCCACACTAGTGGTGGTGATCCTAATGGTGGTAGCCCTAGGGGTACCTATCTTGCGAGTATCTGTCCCCTGTCTCCTCTCCCCCCATCCACATCCATCCTATCTCCCCTCCCCCTCTATATCCATCTCCATCTCCTCTCCCTCCTCCATCCCTACCTCTGATCCTTGCCCTATCCCCACCTCCAATCATCTCCCCCTCCTTCCTCCTCTCCCCCCGGCCCCTATACATAGGTGTTGCAGCTCCCTCTCCATCGAGTAATCCCAATCTCCCTAATACCCTAGGTGGCTGAAACCATGCATCATATATTGGTGTCATCCCTAGATCCACCACCCCACCAACCCAATCCCACTGAAATGGTTGCATGGCCTGATATGTGGCCAACAACACCCCTATCCTAAGGTGGCCCAAACTTTGATATCCTCTCATGAGTGGCCCACTAATACCATCGCTCTAGATCTGGTACATCCTATTTGAACCTGAACTAACATGAGGTCCTTTTAGGCCTATATTGATCCATAATGTAGTCTCACTATCCTGTTAGATGTGTTGGCATCATGGTATATGGTAACTCATGTGCATCCTCTACCCATGGCGCTTGTCCTAGGTATGGATGCCATGTGATCTCATCTCGAATACCATCTAGTGTCTCCCTCCAGAAGTCTATATCTCCCTTGCCCTGGTATGTCACCAAGTCCCCCTAGCTATAGGTCATTGGCTCCTCTGTTTGCTTATCCACTTGGCCTAAAGGTTGTAGCATTTCTATGTGCTCCCATGCCCAAACCTATAGGAGGGAGGCAAAACCAAAGCTCCTCCCCATAGTCCCCACTCTATGATATACTATCTAATGTAGATCATGGTACATCTCCATGAGCATCAAGGTCCCCCATGCCACTGGCACCCCTACATCAACAATCTACACTATCCCAAGAATCAATGCTAAAGTCACACTCCTCCCACCTGTGTCTAGGGCAATGTATCCCAACACCAATCCACACACATAGAAATGCACCTGTCATGTCGTTGGTACCGCTATCGCATGTTGTGCCAATGCTAGTTGTATGTGTGATAAAATTGGTACCACACCTGACCTTAATAGTGGGGCCACTACTTGTACCTGCATATATACCCCTGCCACCACAAGTGTACCTCACACTGGTCACGGTCATCTCCTTGTCAGAAGATGAAATGTCACCATCTTCAAGTGCCATCACTCATAGAGCACTGTCACCAAATCCATGAACATCTACCTTTGTGGCATCTGAGCCAGATATCCCAGTCTAAGTGCGTCCACCCGAGCCTAGTCTACTGCAGTAAACTACTTCTTGATAATCAACACCATCACATGTCACTCCCAACTCATCAGTCGATCAACCAACCACTGCATCCAAGACAAGCCAATGCATCAACCTTTCTTCTATACCAAAACCTAAATTTTTCTCCCCTCATTCCCACAAATTTCCTTTTTTCCCTGCATTCCCGCCTGATTAGTTCTCCCCACGTTCCTAAAGAGAAGTTGTTCCCCGTGTTCTCACAAAGTATCCCTTTCCCACATTCCCGCCATCCCTTCCTAGTGATGTGTGAATGCATTCCTACATCACTTGATAACTCCTCAAGAATGCCTTTTTCATCCCGCCTGCTATCCTCTTGCGGGAATGTGATCTCGCAAGAAATCCTTGCAAGATCATGCTCCCGCCAATGTTTCCCCCCATACCTGGATTTTTCGTATTCCTGTGAAAATCCCTTGCCCTACCCAATTTTCCCCAACCCTTGCATTTTTTGTGGGAATGCATTCCTGCCAGCACGAGCATGTTCCTGTGAAGCACGCACTCACAAGAATGTTGTTTTCTAAAACTAAATAAGCAATAAATGCATAAAAATGCAAGGAAAAGCTAGGTTTTTGGAGCCTACCTCTCAGTCGGGCCCTCCACTCCATCATACATGTCTCATAATGTCTGATCAGTGAGTCAATCACCCTCTTTGTACCATCTCATCCTCACTTATAAAAGCTCAAAAATCACAAATTCTAAGCTCTCGGTGTGCAAATGACTTCATTTTGACCCCTCCATCCCTTATTAAGGCCCTCCCAAGCCCTCATTTCCCCCCCCCGGATGCCTTTTCGCCCCCCCATTTCTTCTCCTCATGCCCATTCTTGTCCCTCATTTCCTTTTTTGCCTCTCTTTCCTCATTCATCCCCCTCGTTAGCCTACAACATGCCCTTTTCTTTTTTCACTTTTTTTCATTTCAAGCCACCGCTTGGACCCCTTCTTCTTTCTCCGCCATCCTCTCGAGGGGGCATCACCCAGTCGAACCATCCTAGCCCATAATCTAGGGCATTCTCACTACCTAGTCCATTCTTCATGTTGTCTATTGCTAAAAACATCTTCAAAACAGTGTTATTTTAACACTATGTCGAAGAGGGGCAAAATGTAGAAACCTAAATTTGATTACATTATTTGGTAATTTTATTTTGTCTTCTCCTGAGACATTTTATTAATTAAATATTATTATTTAATTAATTTATGTCATCCCCTAGTTAATTAATTTAATTAATTAACTATAGTCCAATTAATTATCTAAATGACAAACCTATAGTCTGACAATTAATTAAATACCTATTCTTCTATTAATTTAAATGGATACACTTATCTAAATAAATTAATTCACAAACCCCTTTTTCCTCCCACTTGGAATTAAATAAAATATTTAATTCTAAAATTCTAATCATCTCCCCTTAGCTAATAATCTATGCTTAGCTAATCTAACCCTCCACTCATTCTCTCTCCTCCCATCACATCTTCCTAATCCTCCACTTACCATCTAATCCAAAGCTAATCATCCCTTAATCATTTGCACAATCATAATCCAAGGATTAAGAAATGTTAAACCACCACAAGTCAACCCTCTTGTCACATCACCACATCCTCCAATGCCAAATCATAAAGCCTCTTACACATCTCTTATACACTTGTCCCCTCTCACACCTCCCAAAGTGGTCACATTCCTCAAGGATTTGGCCTCTCCTCTCATCCTCCCCCATTGTGACACTTGTCACAATACTATGCATTTAAGGAAGCACAATCCATGTGCTCTTTGTTGGATGCATCTCAACCCTTCCTCAAGTTTTCATCTTGATCGTCCATTTACCTCCCATTTTCCTTTAAATCAAGCCTCTTCCTCCTTCATTTTCATCCACCATTTGAGCAAAGTTATCATACCCTTTTGAAGAGAAAAAGCATCCATCATAACCTTATAATGCCAAAATCTCTCATCATCCATTGAAGCTTTGAGCATTAGCATTTGAGCACACATTCTATCATTGGATAAATCTTCTACAACTTGGAGATTTTGGGTTTGAGGTTTGCATTCCTTTGATTTTGTCTTCATTTTGTAGGTCTTAGCATAAGTGTTTATCTAGTTTGTTTTGTTGAATGTTTAGCTTGATATATGTTCCTTAACACTACATTTTAGGTACTTACATATATATGTATATATGATCGATAAAATTTTTTTACTGGAGATATGAACCAGTGGAGTCATATTTGGGGAGCCCCATCCTTGAGGTGATTACATCTTAGTGTCTAAGGCATTAGCGTCTATCATATTTCTCTCATGTTGTGGCATTATTTGAACCTTATTGCTCCAAATTCTCCTTATATCTCCCAATTTCAACCACCAGTGGATAGTATCATGTCCATCTTGTGTCTCCCTTCATGATGACTATCTCCATTGACATACACCCTTATCAGTCTAATTATCGGTATCACCCCTTATATCTCACTTGGCAGTTGAACCTCTTATGTCTCTGTAGTTTTTTTATCACTGTTGGCATCAGGACCCTAAACAACTTCCTTTGTCAGTGCCCATATGCATGCATCATTAGCTCCAAGAAAGTATGACTCCCCTCCACCACGTCACTAGTCACCCTTCATATTCATAATTGTGTTGGACAAGAAGAGTAGGGTCGTCCAAACATATCAACATGTTTGACTGGTGATTCAAACCTGTGAACTATCAAAAGACAGGCTCGCAACTTGTTGTTGCACAGTAGGCTAAACCAATAAATATTTATATATTAAAAAATTAAAAAATTATGTATTAAATTTACTAAATTTTTTAATAAAAATAAATTAAAATTTACAATCTTTGAAATTATATCACCAATTATCTTTAAGGTTGATGTATTTACTATCTTGAATTATATCTCTTACTATTTTTATATTTTTATTACTATTATATTATCTATATAATACTATTGTTTATCTACTACTAAAATTATTATATTCTTTAATACTAATATGGTTAGGGCTTAGAGTTTAATAATTTAATTAATAATATATTAAGATTAAGGCTCAAATAAGAATATGGTTTAATTAGGGTTAGATTCGGCTACACAACCTCATATTCTTACCCGTGCTTGTTTGGTCACTCTCTCTCAGTAAATTCTCATCTTCTCAACAAACCCTCTTTCATTTCCTTTTATTATTCCTTCTCTCTCTAAAATTTCATGCCATCTACTTCAACTTCTCACCCAGAGATTAAAGAATTAACTCGATCTACTTCTACATATAGTGGATCCTCCTCAATGCCTTCCTTTATCAGATATGAACCTCCCATAGCTAAAATTTATTTCCAGTTAAATAAGAGTTATCACATATTTCTGAGCTTCAGAGGTGAAGATGTGAGAAACACTTTGGTCGATCATCTCTTTCAAGCTCTTTCCACAGCAGGGACGGATGTCTACTTGGACAGTGAAAATTTGGAAAAGGGGGAAATGGTCTAGGAGAACTTGTAAAAATCTATCAAAAGTAGTGTTGTGTGTATTCCTATATTTTCCAAAGGCTATGCAAACTCACTTGGTGTCTGAGAGAGGCTGACACAATGTTGAGCTCCCCTAGTTGTATCATTCTATTTTTTTGTCACGAAGGATTGCTCCCGCTATACAAAGTTGAAAACCCTACAATCATGTATAACATAGGACTACTCTTAGGCTATGGGTATCCTATGATGAGATTAAACCTATGGAGAAGGCTGACTTCCTTTTGGTAAATCACCCAAACTATCCTTTTGAATGAGGAAAGAGTAAGAAAGAAACTTGTTGTAAATATAAATAAATAAATTTGAAAAGGTGATACACCGAATATGGGGGATCCTTGGGAATTTGAATAGTTATTGCAATCATAATGAATCCTAAAAAGAGATACACTCTCACAACTCACATGTAATACAAGCTCCTAAGAAGGCTCTAAACCCTGATAATTCTAAGAGGGAAGTAAATCTCCATAATTAAAATAATCAAAAGAATTTAAAAACAACTATGAATCCAATACACAAGAATGAAGGAAGGTCTTGTAATTTATTTTGAATTAAAGGAACCAACTGCTACAAAACTTGAAAATCATCAGAGATGCAGTATAATTCATGAGCATAAAAGAACCCTCAAGGCTACAATGATCTACCCAAAAAAGAAATAACCCCCTCTAAAATGCAGAAAATAAGCTTTATAGAAAGCTACACACCAACTCCAACACTAATTGGAAGGTGAATTGGAACTGTAGTGAACTGAAACTGAAGCATCACCTTGTAATCTCCTCCAAATCTGCAAATATCTTATGGGGTCAGATGTAGATAAAAAAACCCCATAGAAAAGAGGGTCTAACTGGTAATATCAATGAGTAAACTACCACAAAAGTCAACTCAATCGATATTAACCCCAAATGACTTGTTAACTGAAGTCAAACTATAAATAGATTCACCCAATCTCCTCCAAAATCTATGCAATCACAAAAAACTCCTCTCCCCATGAAAAACAAACTGAACTCCTATAAACTTTTTAAATTTTGCATTTAAAATTTAATACATATTGTATGATTTATAATTCACCATACAATAGACATTAAGTTACATTGTACTTTATGCATAAAATAAAAAATAATAATAATCTATTATATATTTAATATTTATTTAGCAATACAAAATATATTGCATAATAAATAATAATAATATATATATTTATTAAGATAGTTTGTAAAGCTAAATTAACAAAAGAGTTGATAGATCAAAACAAACTCAAACAATAACTAAGTTTGAGCAATGAACCACTACTCCAGTCATTTCACTATGACTAAATATACCAACAGCATATCACATATTACATTTTATAGAGGATTAAACATATAAAATCCTAATTCAAAATACAAAATAAAGACTTTACATAACATAAACTAGCTAATTCCAAGGTCTAATGACACTTTTATTCATTCTTCCTTATCACAATCATATGCTCTAAGAGGTGGATCAATATCAAGATGAATCTCAACCACATCCTTCCTAGACTGCTCCAACCTTTGGTCTTTCTCCTCAATCTACTTATTTTCTTCTTCTATGTTGATGTTCTTCTCCTTGACAAACTACTTGAGATTGGCCAATTCCTCTTGATTCAGCATGTTAGAGTGAGAATCAAAGTAGTGCATAGATTGAACATATTCTTTGTATAGGATCATAGGTCCTTCTCTAACCAGAATCAAAAGTTTATCTTTGGACACCTCAATGACCGCAAAAACCTATGATATGATTGTAAAAAAGGTGAGTTTAAAATTAAACTCAGTAGGATCCCTCCTAATGTTCTAAAAAACTTCCTCATTCCTTCTCCTCCGTAAATACCAAAGGATCTCAGTGGATAAAACAAGCCAAAATTTGTTTAATTTAAGATCAAACTCATAAAAAAATACCACAATAAAGTCAAGCCATAAAGGACCAGATTTGGAATTTTTATAAATATCCCTGGACAAAAACAAAGACCAAATAGCACATGCAAAATTACAATACAAAAATAAGTGTTTAAAAGTTTCATTTCAACCACATAAATAACAAACAAACTAAGTTAATCCCTATAGAAGAAAGTGCATTCCCAATGGCCAACTTTTTCAACAACACAAGCCAATGAAAATAAGATTTTTTAGGTTCTAATGGAGAGTTCCATAAAAAATCAAAAATAAATTACCATTTAGAAATTGACCAATTAAGATCCCAACTAGCATTGATCCAATTAAAAATAGTAGTGTCATCTTTCAGCAAGTTGTACATCTTCTTAGTCAAGACATCCAGAAGACCACTTCCATCAAGCTATTTAACTTATGAAATACATTGCTTACTATCCACAACTTTGCCAAGAAAAAGATAACCTGTGGCTTTAGAGATCAGTGTACAAGTTTTTTTTCTAAGAGGGTGGAATATAAAATTTATCTCTAATCTCCTCCTAGTGTCCCAACTGATTGTCAACTAGTATATCTCTGATATATGAAATACCTTTTTTATTCCATATTTTTGCAGAGCAACTCTATGTAAGATCTAGAGGCTTATTGATAAGGTAAATCCCCCACCAAATAGATCTATCTACTACTGTGAAAATAGGAGGGCCATCCACAACCTTCTTGAAACATAATAACCCCCTCACCTGAGACCAAGCATTCCAGATGGACATGAAAATCCTGGAGCCAATTTTTTTTTAATTCAAAATCACCAAAAATAATATCACTCAAAGGAACATTGTTCCAAGATTTAGCTTTATTAATAACATATCTACAAATATTATTTCTAACCAACACCTTCCATGGCCCATTTCCATGAATGGCATTTAATATCCATTTGGAGGTGAGGGAAATGCCATGGGCTTTCAAGTCCCTAAGGCCCAAACCCCCTATATTTTGTAGTTTCCAACACCAGTCCCATTTCACACAATGCCTCTTCTTCCCACCCATACCATCTAACCATAACAGGTCTCATAGAATCTTTTCAAGTTGATTTTATTGGTACTTAGCAAAAATCCAGGAGGAAGAAAAGTAAATGGCATGAGATGTAAATTTTTTTCTGAACTATTTGTACCATACCAACTAGAGAAAGTATATGAGTTTTTCACTTTAGATTTTTTTTCAATCTTCGAGTAAATCCATTCCCATGTGTATTTAATAGATGGTTCAATGGTGAATAGTATCTCAAGCTACCTTGTAATAGAATTAGCCCACTCTATTGCCAACCTCTATCAGTAACCCAAGAGGGAGCTTCTTCATTCCACCCTATCAACATGGATTTATGAGGTGCCACTTTAGCACCGGATGCTAGACAGATAAATTTAAGCCTTGTCATCACATTATCAAGATTGACATCAAAAAGTTCCAAAAACAATGCAATATCATTAGTGAAATGAGGATTCAAAAGATCGTCATTATTTGTAAGGGTAATACCTTTAGTAGGAGAACCAAATTCAATTGCTTTGAGAATATAAAATAAGGCATCTGCAGCTACGAAAAATAAGACAGGTGCAATGGGGAATCCTTGCCTTATACATCTTTTAAGGGGGATAAAATTAGATAATTCCCCATTACCTTCTAGCACTGTGGAGGAATCTTGAAATATAATGGATATCCAACTGCATAAATAAGGGGGCAAGCCAAAGGCCTATTGCATCCCAATCACAAATGGCCATTCAATTCTATCATAGGCCTTTTCAAAATCCAGAAGAAGCATGAACACATTTTGACCATCATCTTTGGCCCAATGCATAGCTTCCCAACTTGTAATAAAATTCTCCAAAATATATCTTCCCCTGATAAAACTATTTTGTGTAATAGAGATAATCTTGTTCAAAATGTTCCCAAGCCTTCTAAAAAGCACTTTAGCAATAATCTTTTATGAGAGATTCAACAATGTTATTGGTCTCTAATTCTTAACTCGAGTCTTATCTCCCCCCTTTGGCAACAACTTAATAACGCCTTTATTGATGTCTTTTACAAGGGAATCTTTCCCATATGCATCCTCATACAATGCTAGAAGTTTAGAGCTTATCCAATCATCGTTTTCCTTGTAAAACTCACTTGGTAGACCATGTACACCTAGGGATTTACCATTATTCATTGATACTATAGCTTCCTCTATCTCCTTTGAACATATACCTTGACTTAGAGATTTTCTATCTTCCTTTGCAACTTTCCAAATTGAGACATTTATTTAGGGTTGCATGGCTGCTATTTTTATATTCAAATGAGAATAAATTTTGATACAACTCATAGAATGCATTTCTAATTTCACTATCATCACTACTAACACCACCATTGATTTGAATTTATTCTATCAATTCTCTTTTATGTTTTTCCCTAACAATATTAAAGAAGTACTTAGTGCCCCTATCACCTTCCTAGTGCCAGTTCATTCTATTTCTAGTTTTTTTCCCTTAAATTTCATAATTGTTTAGTTGAGATCACCCTTAATTTGAATCATGTCTTTTTTAGCCTTCTCATCAAAACCCCTATTCTGCAACTTCTTCTCAGTCTCATTAAGCCTGTTTTGTAATTGATTTTCTTCACAATGTCTATCCATAGAATTCTTTTTGCCAATAATCTAGAAAATATCCCTCCATGCATCCACTAGGTTATTCCACATATCATAGGGTGATTTGTCCTTGTTACAAATTTTGACAAGGCCAATAGTCATCTTGATAGCATTGAGAGAGTCTTGATCCTAAAGAAAGGATACATTCAGCTTAAACATATTATCTTTCCTCCTCACCTGGATATGCCTGAGATGTTCCCTAATACTGATGCTTTAGGATATAGGAGAATGATCTAACATGCACCCCGAGTATATGAAAATAGGAGACTACCTTGCTTCATTATTAAAAGAAAAGAAGGAAGACTCTTCATATACTGTATCTAATCTGTAATACACTCTTTGCTTACCAACTTGGTTATTGCACTAGGTATAATAGATACCTTGATATCCCCCCTTATTTCCTCCCAGAGGATCCTTAATTTTTTGTTTCCTTTTAAACTTGGACTAGAAATATTGTTCATTACCTTTACAAACAAAGTTAGATCCACCAGATTTGTCTTCTCTATGTTCAATCATATTAAAGTCCCCCACAATCACCTAGTGAGCACCTGGAAGATCATTTGCAAACCAATCCCAAAATGTGGCTCTTTCCTTATAATCATTGGAAGCATATACATTAAAAATTCCAATCATTTTATCAGTATATTTAAAGGTAACCCATTGGGCCTTTTGACAGGGTGAGGATCCCTCTTCATCAATTTTTTTAGCCCATTTAGGCCCCACAATAATAGTGTCTCCCCCCTTTCACTTATCATGGTTTGTAAAAAAATAAGTTGCCTTGTCCCAAATAAATTTCAAGGTATTGAAACCATGATACCCAACCACTTTTATCTCATGGAGACACACAATATCCTTGACAGATAAACCATTACACCATTTCCTCACAATGTATTTCCTTTCAGGCATTTCCAGACCTCTTACATTCCAACTATGTAGCTTGATCATCATTTGGATTGAGTTGGTTTTTGGATCTTGTAAAACTTGTTAAAATATTCAAGCATATCTGAGTTCTTTTTCTTCTCACCTTCTCTAACATTTTTAGGACTATTATGTCTTTCTATCATTTTCCTTTTCTTCTTCCCTATTTTTCTAAGCACCGTTGAAAACCCTTCATTATCAATGGCCATGGATTCTATTACCTTTTTCTGAGGAGTGATCTGATTATCACCATCTATGTCCTCCTTGGGATCCATAGTATCATTTGAGGGGGGGTTATATTTCAAAGAGGATAATTCTTATTTTTAAATTCTTTTAGCCCTTTCATTGATACTCTCTAGGGCAATTTGCTGAGCATTTATCCTAGTGGGGGCAACATTCATGACACATATTGGTTGACAACCGTTTGAGGTCAAATTTTGGTGTATGTTTTCATTAGTAGACACAAGTTCATATTCTTCCTCAAACAGGGGATTGGATAGGGTTACAAATTTACCACCAATCTTATTCCTTTCTTCCTTATTGGAAAACTTAACATCATTATTGTCCTCATTATTATTCACATATTTATTACCCTTAGGGGATGTTTCAACTTTATCCTCAACATTTTATTCAACATCATTAGATGATTTTTCATCACATGTAGGATTAGGGCTCACAATGAATTCTCTTTGAATATGTTTTTAGAAATGGACACTCTCTTCTAGTATGACCATTCATTTTACAATGGAAACAAGCCCCTAAATTCCCTAATAAATTAAATTGTCAAGAGTATTTATTTCCATCAATTTCAAGGGAAATAACTTTTGGCATATCAATTTATGGCTCAAGAGAAATAAAAACTTGAGTATTCAAGTAAGGTAAAGTAACCCTCGATTCCTCCACTTGCATAATAGGCCCCAAGGGCTTCAACATTTGAGGAATGGATGGCCAGAATTCTAGCTGAACATTTTAAAGCTCAACCCTATTAGGGGAAGACCGGGCCACAACTTGTTCCACATTACCATTAGGAGACCAAGGGAACACTTGAAACAATGTTTGACCAACATTCCAAAAAATTTTTTTTAACATTCTTTCTTGCATATTATGATTTATAGGGAACACAACAAAAAAGCCTCTCTAGATCATTCTACTGAAACTAACAACAATTCCTAATTTTTCCCCCACACATTATTAAACCAATCATCGAGAAATTTTCTTGCAAGAAGAAACTTAACATCCATACAAACAAAAAAATAGTAACATTTTTTAAATGGATTTGTTCAAACTTGATAGCTCTCATTGTATTGTCATTAGGAGAAAGGGATAGGATTTTCAAACCAGCAAGAGGTATTCTACCCCTTGTCTTCCCCTCCAGGGTTTACATTCTCGAGGATGCAACTGTCTCCCACTCCACATCCATCAACTCTGACATCCATTATTCTCCTTGCTCCAAAATCCCATCTTTTGTGGAATTTTCCATTAAAGAAAGCAGTGGAGGGACACTCAACACCACCTTTATCTACCACCACTGCTTTGTAAGATGGTTTAGTAGTTTCAATCATTTTATCTGATTTATTTCCCATAATATTCTCTCCATTATCTTGCTCGACATTGATAACATTCTCTCTACCACCGTCTTGTTCAACATTAATTCCTTCCATTCAATAGATCATACATCTGAATCCTTCTCGACCAAGTTCTAAATGAAATTAAAGATTTGATTGATAGACACACAATAAGGGCCACAAAACACACACAAACTACAAAGAAAACAATAAACACAATAATCCCCAAAACCCCAAAACATGCACAAAAAAAAATGCATGAAAGAGCAAGAAGAAAAGGTTACGCAACCCTGCAAGGACAAGAGCAATCTCTGAGGAGAGAAACACATCTCCTAGAAAATTCCCACTTGTAGAACACTCTTCAAGTCTTTCTAACTATAATAAATAATAAATATTAAATTAGATTTATTAAGCAATATATTACTTTGCTAAATAAATATTAAATAGCTTAATACTTTATTATTTTTTTAAAGTTCAAAAACCCTTTGTAGAACTCTCAAGGAGAACCTTTTAAATGAAGCCTTTGATAAAAATAAAAGGGAAAAAATGCCTTTCCTCTAATAATGCTATTAGGTTTCTTTTGGAAAACCTAATCTTCTCATCTCCCATTCATTTTTAGTCTTGCCTACCTATAGGCATAGACTAATGTTTTCACTCTCCACTTTTTAGTATTAGTTTGCATCGGCAACTATGCCTTCACATATATTAAACACAAATTCTAATGTTTGCTATACGATAAAAGTTTATTTTATTTTTAAAAGTTAAAATCTAAATTTGTCATTGGATGGTACAATTTCACTTGGGAAAACATAATTCTCCATTTCTTAAAATTCAGTGAAAAATATGGACTAATAAGAAAATAGAAAATAATAAAAATCAATCCCATCAAAATCGTTATCATGAAAATTTTAATGTTTCAGGAGGGTGTGTCACATGCAAAGAAGAGGCAGAGGTGCAACTTTGAAATGTTATAATATTTTTGAATTTTTTCATTTAGTGTTAGATTTAACATTTTATCATCTATTTATCTCTATAAATTTATTAAAATAGAAAAATTTTACAAAAGTCTCTATTCAAATTGGCACTGGTAGGAAAGAACGGAGAACAAAACCTCCAGTCTTGCCCGAGACAATAGTCCTATACAGATTACAAAAATAAAAAGGGCATACCCCAGTATTACATTGTTGGTATCTTACAAAGATAAGTTCTTTAAAGTTTGGAATAATTATATACACTTGTCCCTTTCGTGCTTGGGGACTTGGGAAGGCATTCCTTCCTTTACTTGCTTCTTAGGTTTAGTTTTCTATCATTTGAATGTTGAGCCAAGTCTGCATTTTGAAGAGCCTTTTGCGGATTTAAATGACTGCAAATAGAAGCTTTACTATTGAATTCAAAGAACTCCCTTGGATCTTTGCATCTCTCAACAAAACTTCATACTCATTCATATTCGTTAGTCTCAAACATCATTCAATTTTTTAGATATGATACTTTCCAAGAAAAGAGTTTGTGATTTTGGTCTTTAAATAAAAGAGGCCCCTATTTAAAGGTTAGTTTAATGAGATTCTTTTGTTTATTTAATTGTATCCTTCTTAACTTATTGATATACCTTTGTACTATCAAATTTAATCAAAGTATAGAGATTATTGCTATCTATTATTTTAGGGTTGAGAATACAATTTAGGATGGAAGTGACAATTTATTAGAAAATTTGGCTATAATTTACATGATTTCTCAATTTAAGTTTTCATATTCACTGAAATAAGTCACTAGCTCTTTTGTTTCTTTGGACACTTGTGTCTTTTAAGCTAAAAAGAATTAAGTATCTTTTTTGTCTTAAATTAATTCCTATAAACCTGGATCTATGATGGCCATTTTGGCTTGAAATTATATATCCTTCAGTCCTGGGTCTCTGCCTTGATGACAGATTCAGAGCGGTTTATTAGTGGAAGGGGATTTTTTTTTAAAATAAGGAGAGTAGGTATAAAAACATTCGAATTGCACCTAATGTACTACAAATTAATGCTAGTGTAGACTGGCTAGGTAGAGGGATAAAAGTGTTTGAGAGGTGATTAAAAGAGAGGGAACCATTTAATTATCCTTCCTATGATATAACTTAGGGTAGATTTAAAATTGTTTTAAGCTCTTCTAATAAGAAAGTCCTCTCCATTTGCACCCTTATTGGCTAAATTGGTCACTTCCTTATTTCCTTCTCTATACATATGTTGACTCCTAATCTCCTCAAACTTGTCTAAGAGTATAAGGTTGTTTTCGATTTTGGAATTGATTCTCTAGTTAGGAGTGTTGTGCTTCCTAATAGCATTTAGGATTATTTGGGAGTCCCCTTTAATTTTTTTTTAATGCCCAAGTTTGAGCTTAGGTTTAATCCCTCCGTAAGGGCTGCTAATTATGCTATGTTGTTTGAGACTTATCCTAGAGGTTTAGCTCACTTTACTAACCATTCTCCTATTTGTAAGCATATGATGCATCCTAGACCTGCCTTACCCAGGTTGCCTCGAGATGCTCCGGCAAAGTTTAATTTGTACCAGCCTACTAGGGGAGGTTCCCATCTACATTCTTCTCTATCTTTTTTTTTGGGGGGGGAAATAATGGAGGATTTATTAGCTTACTCCAATTCTTTTGCATTTCTGCATCCCATTCCTAAAAGGATCCTTCTTCTTTGATTATGATCCTGAGGTTGCTATTCATAACTTCTATAATGCTACCTTCAACTTTGTTGAGGAAGGAGGGGATAGTCAATTCTGCATTGTTGAATATTCTTTGGTTTCTCTCCTTCCAAATCTCCCAAAAAAGGATTGAAGGAGAGATATTCCATAGTTTACTGTATATTTTCTTCTTTCCAAAATTGGGCCAATTGTTTAGGTGATCCCCGAGGTTAACTGGTAAGACTGTATTCCAGTTTAGCCTTTGACATAGTCATTGCCAGCATTTTCAATGAAGGAACAATGATATAGAAAATAGTCATCTATCTCTGAGTCATTTTTACATAGAGGGCATCTTTACGGGCCTTCAAAGTCCAGCTTAGTAAATCTATTTGTTGTTAGTATTCTATTTTGAATTGTTTCCCATAGGAAAATGTCTGCCTTAGGTAGGTATGTTGGATCCCAATATAGGTTAAGAGGAATATTCACCTTTTCCCACCTTTGGGAATTGATTAAGTTATATCCTTTTTTAACACTATACTGACCATTCATAGATACTTCCAAGATTAGTTTGTCCTTTCTTCTTTTATGATTGACTTGCCTTTAGTTGAGGAAAATTTTTAATGTCAATTTTTCTTATTTTGATAGGTTGGTTCCTTTTGCAGATTTCCATTCCTAGATCTCATTACCTTTTTATATTCTTTCTTTCTTATAGTTGATAACTCGCTTGCTCGAAAGAGCAACTAATGTGTTTTTAATATTAGCTAGGAGATTATAATTGTCTGGGGCTGGGAGCCCATCCCAAGAATCTTCCCAAAAAAGGGCTTCCTTACCTTCTCCTATATCTCATGTCAAGCTATTGTTGATGATTAGCCAACATTGAATCATAAAGTTCCAAGTTTTTGAACCTTTGGGAGGGTCCCTAGTTGTGAAGATAGATAGCGGATCTATACTATTTAGGTACTTATGATAAAGCATTTTTTCCCATTTACTTTCTCTTTCTTGGTACATTCTCTAAACTAGTTTGGCTCCCAAGGCTTCATTTTGCCAACTAAGATTTTTTATTCCTAAACCACCCAATTATTTTGGTTTGCAGATGTTTTCCTATTTGATTAAGGCTTGTTTCTTCTTCTCGTCTATTTGTTTCCAGAAGAATTTTCTAAGTTTATAGTCTAATTTATTTTTCACCCCTTTTGGTAGGGGCATGCATGACATTTGATATGTTGGTATGGCTGAAATAACTACTTTGATCTTTCTTGCTCTACCTGCTTTGGTTAGCCATTTTCCTTTCCATCTTTCTGTATGTTTATCAACTTTATCTAGGATGGGGTTCCAAGTTTTGGAGTCTCTCGCGCCTTTTTCTAGTTGAATTCCTAGATATTTACAAGGGAAGGTTCCTTTCCTAAAGCCCATAATGTTACAAATATTCCTTTCCATTTATGGTAGAGTATTTAAAAAGAATATCTCTGACTTTTCAACATTCACCCTTTTTCTTGTTGCCTCCATATAAGTTTGTATTATTTCCTTAAAGTTTTGATCTTCCTTTATCTACAGTCTACCTTATCATATGCCTTATGAATATCTAGCATCATTAGCATACATGGATCCTTATTGATTTGGGTTGAGTATATAGTTTCTTGTATGATAATGATCCCATCAAAGATGGACCTTCCTAGTACAAATCCTATTTGTTCTTCAGATATTAATTTTGGGAGGACTTTTTTGAGTCTATTTGTAAGAGCTTTTGTTAATATTTTATCTATTGTGTTACATAGAGCTATTGGCTGGAAATCTTTGGGTTCCTCATGATTAGTATTTTTTGGAATTAGTGTAAGGAAAGTGTTATTGATCTCTGCTAAGAGATATCTTGCATTTCTAGAGGCTTCTATAGCTTTCCATAGGTTGACACCTAGGATATCCAAACACTTTTGAATAAAGAAAGCTTGAAAGCCATCTGGAACAAATGATTTATCAGGGTTCATGCTAGATAGAGTTGTTTTGATTTACTCTATTGTGAAGGGTTTATTTAAAGATTTTTTGTCTTCAGTTGTAATTAATTTTGGTATGGGGTTTACCATTATTTTTTGGGCTTTCAAGTTAGAACTAGAAAAATTGTTTAGTATGTTATTATAAAAGTTCACTAAAATCTCAAATATTTTAGTTGGATCTTCTTCTAAGATTCCTTCATTGTTTTGTTCATGTTTCTATTGTTAATAGTACTATTGTGAAAGAACTTTGTGTTGCGATCCCCATATTCCAACCAGGTCTCTCGAGATTTTTGGAGCCAAAAGATTTCTTCTTTTGCTAAGATATTTTCTTGTTTTTCTAGAAGTTCTTTTTCTTTAATATAGTTATCATTGTTCCTACCATTATTGATTACTTCTTCATTCAGCTTCTTTAATTCTTCTTCATTATCTAATTTCTCTTTAAATATATTGTTAAAATGTTCTTTATTCCATTTCAGAATGTTTTCTTTGAGTAGTTTTAATTTAGAATCAACACATTGCATTTTAGACCCTTCAAAATAACTTTCTTGCCACCGCTTCTTGATATTGATCATAAAGTCATCATCCAAAAACCACATCTTCTCACATTTAAATGGATTCCTAGCAGGCTTTTGAGCTTCTTCAAATTCTATTCTAACTGGAAAGTGATCTGAACCAACATGTGGAAGGATTGTGGAATGCATTGCTAAATTGATAGTGCTTAGATCACCTTTGAGTACAAATTTGTCTAGCCTTTCTGCTATGTGATAGAAACCTTGTCTTATATTACTCCAGGTATATTTTCCATTATTCAGTGGGATATCTAATAGGTTGTTCCTTTCAAACCATTCTCTAAAGTCTGATATGAATTGTGTTATATTTTTTGAACCACCATACTTTTCATCTAGGTTTAGTATTGCATTGAAGTCTCCTCTAATACAAAAGTTATCCATTTGGTTTATTTCCATGTATGTGCTGATTTCATTCCAAAGCTCCTTCTTTTATGTTGTTTGTGTTGGTCCATATGTACATTAATGAGAGTAAGCTGGAGATTACTTTTGAAGCTTTGTATTTTTCCCACCATCTAATTTTTGTTTGAGAATGTTTTGACAAAGTCTATTTTCCTGGGGTTCCATATGATTCCAATGCCTCCTGGAGCTCCATTAGATTCTACTAATTCTGATTTCTAGTATCCCAATTTCTTGCTTAGTCTGTCTCCCTCTTCTTTATTCAATTTAGTCTCTTGGATTAAAGTTAATTCAGAGTAAAAAAGGGATAGACTACGTTTTAATAAGCGCTTCTTGCTAG
Organism: Chamaecyparis obtusa; assembly: GCA_027943335.1. NCBI lineage: Eukaryota > Viridiplantae > Streptophyta > Pinopsida > Cupressales > Cupressaceae > Chamaecyparis > Chamaecyparis obtusa. The sequence goes on along the minus strand of BSBK01002554.1, from coordinate 1,476,338 downwards.
GGGTGTTTAAACCCCTAGCATTCCATGTAGTTATCCTCATAGTTCAGTGGGAAGGAAATTCCCCTTCCCTACATTTTGAATATTGCTTATCTTCTTTTGGTTCTCTGCCTTTCCTATAGTAGATCTTAATTCAACAAGAGTCTTTCTTCCTCAAGCTTCTTCTTTTTCTTTCCATATCTTGGAGTCAGAATGCCTTCTTGGTTGATAAAGATGCCTAGTTTGTCTATGTTTTCCTTGGCATTGGTCAAGCTAGTTGCTATTAACTCATCTTCCATTGCTTCTTCATTTTCTTTTAGTTCTTGTAGTATCTCCTCCCCTATATTTGTTTCTTCATTTTCTATTTCCATTTCTTCTTCATTTTGGTTTTTACTTTTGATTGTTGGTATTTCCCCCTTAGATTGTTCTAGAAAATCTAGAACCCCAAATTCCTCCCAAATTTTATTTTTCCTCTGATACCTTTCTTCTTATTCTCTTTGTATCCTTACTATTTTTTATGCCTAGTGGACTTTCAGCCATAAGCTTGTCCATAAATGTTTCTATCTCAATTGGTAGAAGTTTTTCTTTAGTGTTTTCCAATTTATCTAAGTGGTTGATTTCCTAATTTCCTTTGTTTTCCCCAAAGGGATCCTTCCCATCTGCAGGGATTTGCCAAAACTTATAGGATTTTTTAATATTTTTTTATAGTAATATTTCCCCAATGTTCTGATAAAGCTAGGGGGATTTGGATTGATTCTAATTTTTCCTTGCTATTTTGATCATTTGTTGGTCTTTTTGTGTCCATCTGTTCCTTACGTTGTGCTAAATTTTGGTCTTTCTTTCTTTCTGCATCTTTAGGTTGTAGTGCAAAGTAGGATCTTTCTCCCATTTTTCTAAGTGTGTCTTCTTGGCCCATTTCTTTTTCCTAATGAGTATCTTTATCCTTTATAATCTCTTGTTGATTATCAATTTCTAAGCTAGTATTTTCCCCGAGGGGCATTCTAGTGTTGACTCCTTCAATTTTCTGATTTGAGTTCCTATCCTGAATTGTTTCAGTGCTCCTTAACTCTTTTGTTTCTACCAATCTTTCTTTATCTGCCATTTCTTTGAACTTTTTATTTTCCTATCTAGTCTCCTGCTCTTCATCATTTTGTGGTGATTTGAGGTTCCTAAAATGATCCTTATGAGTTTGATCCCAAAGATTGATTTGATCTTCTATATCATTTTTTGTTAACAGTAGCTCATGCTTTAATTTATTAAAAGTCTTTGAATTGGTATGAAGGTCCTCCGTATACACATTGTCTTTTTGACATTGATTGCATTAATGAAGTCTATGAATTTTTTCTTTAAAGTCTCTATTGATAGCAATGGCATAACTTCCCTCTTCTATTTTTTCCAACCTTTCCTTTCCCTCTTCTTTACTTTCCTTCAAGCTGTAAATTTGAGATATAACCCTATTCTCCATTTATGGTTCTCTAAGCTCTCCGTCCCCTAGTGGTTCCTTTGTATTTCTTTTTTCTCCTTCATTGCTATTTACGTTGATATGATTTTGAGTTAAATATGATATTACCTTGGATTTCACCATACCTGTGTTCTTTTCCTTCCATTGTAAAAATCGTAGAGTCTTTAAGCCTCAAGATTATGTTGATGTGGTTCACATGTATATCTCCTGGATGATCTATTTTAGTAATATCTTTGATTTCTCCTTCAAATCTAGCAAAGGATAATTTGTATAGAGATATGTTTGTTATAATTATTTTGTGTGTGGTTTCCATTTGACTTATTTCTAGATTTAAGAGGAATTTGATATCATTTGATGTCTTAAAATTTGATTCAACACTTATGAGATGTCCTAGTTCGTTTCCAATTCATATCAAAATTTGGGGATGATTAAGTTCTAGGGGGAGAGTTTTGCATTCAATCCAAGTTGGGATAAAGTATTTTTTAGCCATTAGTTCATTAAAATTTGGTTCCCATTTGAAGAATTTCAGGGCAAATAATTTAATATTTATTGCCTTATTTTTAATTTAAATATATTATAGTAGTTTATTTATGATATTAACTAATTTAAATATTAAGTTTATTTTTTATTTTTTTTTATATTTATTTAATTTCTTGGTTTTTCTTATTACATCTATTTTTATAGTTTATCTAACTATAGTTTTACTTTTTTATATTTTGATATACTTGTTAAATTATCATATTTTTAGCCGATAGGCTTCTCCTATGGGGTTGCTTGCAACGGGAATATTGTCACACCTGAATTGTCTCACACTCTAAAAATGGTTTCAGGTTGTTTTCGTCTGTTTCTGATCATGGTTTGGGGTGAATGCATTTATTAAACTAGCACTTGCACCGAAAGGAGGTGCAAGGGATACGCTGATAGGAATTTAATTAGAAAGCATAAGTGAAGCATTACATAATACAAGTGTTTAAAAGTGAAAATGAGAAGGTTACAATCATTGGTAATACATTTGGTAAAATCATTGTGATGAAAGTCCATCCCCTATTCCAAACCATCTACCACATTGTTCACAAAGAAGATATTTGCAAAGGTTGTTGAATTTGATTCTATGCTTGCTGCTACATTCAGCCTAAAATCTTTTCAAGCCTTTTCACCAACCATTAACACACATCTTTCATAATTCTCAGAAGACTATCTCAACAAAATTAATATAAACCATTAATACACATCTTCAACTAATTTTACAAAACTACCCAATTTAGAAATATTTGGTGAATTTAAATAATAGAAGAGGAAAAGGCATACCATTTGATTGATCACTAAAATTACCAAATTTAATATAAAGTAGGTCACTGTGAGAATACTTGAATGAAAATGTCAGCTTACAGCCTCAAACCTCTCACTTCTTGCCAAATGATCTTTTGCTTATGTTAGTCTCCATTGATTTGGTTTGTCAGTTTTAAATTGGCATGTGAGGTCATCCATGTGAGGCAAGAAGTTGCAACATTAAATGCATATAATATAAGATATGATGGCAAATATTTCAAAAAAATGTTTGAGAAGATTTAGTTTCAAGCATAAACTATTATTATGTGTTTGCAGAGATTGTATGTACATTTCACATGAAAATTTTGTCATGCTTATATGACGTGTCAAATATTTTTGTCATGTAAAAGTCTTTTTTGCTACCATTCAAAAGTTGCACTAGTCTGTCATAACTTGGAAATCTTTCCAACAAAATTAGCTAAATGGGGAGGGGATTCTAGGGGGCAACATTGAGGATGTGTGGCCATTGACAAGGGACCTAAAGTGATGATCCTCACGAAACATGAGGAGATATGCATCGATGGACAACATCATCATCTCTTTAAGTGTGGACAAACTCCATACAAGCTACCCGCTAATATTGGCTAATTATCATATAGGTAAATCGTGTGGCAAAATCTAAATAGTAAACTAAAATGTAATTCCTCTTACCATGCCATTGCTTATTCCATGCATATCATGCATCAGATAGTACAACCTCATGTCTTCCATCCTACACAACATTCTAATAGAAGTTGTCAGTATGGGGAAATTTATTTTTTTGAGACCGAATTTTAGTTTTATAATCTCAATTAGTTTAAATCATTTTCCCTCCTCATAAATCTTTACCCACAGTTAGTGAGTAATATCTTGACTGAAATAATTCTCTATAATTACACTAAATTATATATATATATATATATATATATATATATATATATATATATATATATATATATATATATATATATATATATATATATATATATATATATATGGGTGATCCCACGAAGTTGTGCCCCACTTTTAGGGATGAACAAAATTGAGAAGATATGGGAAATTTCTTTTGGAGCCTTCGTATGAAGTGAATACTTCACGCGAAGTGGTGGACCCACTTCACACGAAGTACCCCAAACAAGGGTCTTCGTGTGAAGACCCCTCTTCGCATGAAGTACCCTATGAGGGGGTCTTTGTGTGAAGAGGGGCTTCGAGCGAAGCCCCTTTGGGCCGGATTTTTTTATATATTTCCATTTTTATTTTTTTAATCTCATTGTCACTGTCACTGTCACTGTTTGCGGACCCCAGGCCTTGGAGTGAAGTACCTCAGCACCTCAGCATGCCAGCGCCTCCCAAGCTTCTTCGATGTCTTCAGATTGTTAACAGTATCAGATACACGCATTTTTCTCATTTTTTATTGTAAATAATATGTTTTATATTTATTTTAGTTAGTTATTTGTTTTAAATAATTTTTTATTTGTAGAAATGTTAGAAATTTGTAGTTAAATATTATCTAATATGTTAGAAATTAATAGTAAAATGTTAGAAAATCGTAATTAAATATTAGAAAATGTTAGAAAATTGTAATTAAATATTAGAAATATTAAAAATCGTAGTATAAATGTTAGAATATTTTAGAAAATTGTAGTAGTTTGTTAGCAACTGTTAGAAAATATTTACAAAACATTAGAAACCGTAGTAGAAATGTTAGAAAATGTTAGAAAACATTAAGATTAAAGTTAGAAAATGTTATATTTTGAGTTTAAAGTTAGAAATGTTAGAAAATGTTAAATTTTAAGTTTAAAGTTGTAAATATTAGGAATCTCTCTCTCTCTCACATGTACACGCATTTTTAGTAACTATTAGTTAGTTATTTGTTTTAAATAATTTTTAGTTTGTAAAAATCTTAGAAAATTATAGTTAAATTTTTGAAAATGATCTAGTAGTATGTTAGAAAACGTTAAAAAATTGTAGTACAGTAAGTTTCTAGGACCCTTATTCCTCCCTTACGACATATTAAGACACTTAGGATCCCTTAGGAATCTCAAGATCTTATAATACATATTAGGATGTCCTATGACCCATCGATGTACATGTTAGTTTCCATTAATACATACAAGGACTCATTGTTTCCCTCAAGGCTCCTTAAGACATTCTAGGATGAGTTAATATAACCTATGATCTCTTAGGACCTATTATGAGGCCTACAACCCCTTAAAACATTCTAGGACCATTACGTATCGCTTATGACATCTTACTTGACACATAGGACCCCTTAGGACTCATACGACCCATTATTATATCTTAAAATGTCCTAGGACACATTCATCTATCTTAGCTTCTGTTAATACACATGTGAACCCATCATTGCCCACAAGAACCCTTAAGACATACTAGTATCAATTAATGTAACCTAAGATCCCTTAGACCACTTATCACATCCACGACCCATTAACATTGTTGGACCATTATACATCCCTTACAACATTTTAAGACATATATGACCCATTCAGATCATCAAGACCCATAAACATATCTTAGGTTGTCTTAGGACACATTTATGTATCTTAGATTCAATTAATATCATACGAGGATCCACTAATGAAACCTAGGACCCCTTAGGACCTCTTATGTTACCCCCAACCACTTAAGACACTCTACCTGACCCTTATCCATCCCTTATATTATCTTAAGACACATCTAGGACTCATTGTTACCCATGACCCCTTAAGACACTAGGACCACTTATTGCACCTATGACCCATTAACATTCTAGGACTCTTATTTGGGTCTCTTAAGACCTCTTATGTTACATATGACCCCTTAAGACACTCTAGGACCCTTATCTATACCTTAGGACCTCTTATGTTACCCACAACCCCTTAAGACACTCTAGGACCACTTATTGCACCTACGACTCATTAACATTCTAGGACTCTTATCTGGATCCCTTATAAAATATTAAAACAAATACAAAACCTTAGGACCCCCAAGACCCATTAAAGAATCTCAGGATGTCCTAGGACCACTTACACCACTTATCACATCTATGACCCATTAATATTATTGGACCATTATACATCCCTTACAACATTTTAAGACATATATGACCCATTCAGATCTTGAAGACCCATTAACATATCTTAGGTTGTCCTATGACACATTTATGTATCTTAGATTCAATTAATACATATGAGGATCCACTAATGTAACCTAGGACCCCTTAGGACCTTTTATGTTACCCACGACCCCTTAAGACACTCTATGACTCTTATCTATACCTTAGGACCTCTTATGTTACCCATGACCCCTTAAGACACTCTAGGACCCTTATCTATAGCTTATGACATCTTATGTTACCCATGACCCCTTAAGACACTCTAGCTTATGACATCTTATCTGGATCCCTTATGAAATCTTAAAACAAATATGAAACCTTAGGACCCCCAAGACCCATTAAAGAATCTTAGGATGTCCTAGGACCACTTAGACCACTTATCATATCTAAGACCCATTAATATTATGTTACCCACGACCCCTTACGACACTCTAGGTCATATTAGGTCCTAATAGGCCATATTAGGTCATATTAGGAAACAAGGTATGTCTAATTTGTTTCTCTACTTAAAGGCCTAACTAGACCTATTAGGACCAAGTAGACCTAACTAGGACCTATTAGGACGAATAAGACCTATTAGGTCTTTAACCAACATTAGTCTGACCAATTAGATGTATTAGGACCTATTAGGTCCAAATAGACCTAACTAAACCTAGCTAGACCTATTAGGACCAATTAGACAGGTAACTAGACCAATTAGGACCTATTAGGAACAAAATTTAGGACCTATTAGACTTAACTAGACCTAACTGTACCAAGACCAATTAGTTACAAAATTTAGGACCTAATTATCTACCTAATTAGACCCAATTAGGCCTATCAGGACCAATTAGGACTAATTAGAACCAATTATGACCAATTAGAACTAATTAGGACCTAATTAGACTCAATTAGAACCAATTATGACCTAATTAGACTCAATTAGAACCAATTAGGACCTAATATGACCAATTATGACCAATTAATCCACTAATTAGGACCTCTTATGTTACCCACAACCCCTTAAGACACTTTAGGATTCTTATCTATACCTTAGGACCTCTTATGTTACCCACGACACTTTAAGACACTCTAGGACCCTTATCTATAGCTTATGAAATATTATGTTACCCATGACCCCTTAAGACACTCTAGGACCACTTGTGTTACCCACGACCCCTTAAGACACTCTAGGACCACTTATGTTACCCATGACCCCTTAAGACACTCTAGGACCTTTATCTATAACTTATGACATCTTATATTACCCAGGACTCCTTAAGACACTCTAGGACCACTTATGTTACCCACAACCCCTTAAGACACTCTAGGACCACTTATGTTACCCATGACCCATGTAGTTACACTGACACAGGACACACCATCTACTAGTCAAGCACAACATAGTGCAGAGCATCGTGCACCCACAGATCACTCTATAGCTATAGAGCCAGGTATACATATTGGAGATGTACGCATCACCACTAAGGGCCTAGATGCTTTTGATGAGAAGTTGCATGGGTTGGGTCAAGTGGATGTTGGCATTGATGTTAGGTCATTTATGGATATGTTATTGTATCTAGATGGTTCAGGTTCTACATCACTCCCCTCCCAGCTAGTGTCACCCCTACACTCCTCATTACTACAGAGGTTTGGGACCTTAGGTGGTGTGGGTGATGTAGTTTTAGTTGATGATACAATGGTGTAGCGTGCTGATGATCCTTCTACTCCTAAGATCCAAGTACATATAAAATTTTCTTTTCTTTTTTATTAGGAGTTTTAGTGAACAATTAAGTGTAGAAATGTGTATTGATGTTTGTTCGATGTATAATATTTTGTAGGCATAGTTAGTAGAGCATGTTACCTCTAGTGTGGGCTCAGAGGATCTTCCTATGAGAGATCCACATGATGTGACACCTACTAGTGGTCAGGTAAGTTTTAGATATATGTATGTTTAAGCATGCATGTGTACATGTGTATTTATATATTTCAAGTACTTTACATAATATATATACTATGCACATGTATATAACCAATTGTTGCACACTAAATTTGTAGGGGTCAGTCGCTACTTTACAGTTAGATGATGCTTTTCATAGGAGTGATTCAATAGATGTGACACCTAGTAGTGGTTAGGTAAGTTTTAAAAATATGTAATTTTAAGCATGCATTTATAATATTTTAATTATTTTAGATTATTATCATATATACATGCATTTATATTTGTAGGAATCAGTTGTTGTCTCGCAGCCAGAGGATGCTTGTGGCGGTCGCTCAGAGGGTCTCTCTATTCGCATGCACCTAGATGACTCCCTAGTTTAGGACATGTTGAACATATCTTTTATTTGAGACTCAGTTTATGATTCGAGACATATATTTGATTAGAAAAATATATATTTGATTAGATGTACTTATATTTGATTTGAGACATATATTTGATTAGATGATATGATTAGATAATATGATTTGATTTGATGATATATGATTTGATTTGATTAGATTAGATGATTCTATTTGATGATATATGATTTGATTAGATGGTTTTATTTTATTAGATGATGCGATTTGATTAGATGATTTGATTAGAGAATTTTATTTGATGATATATGATTTTATTAGATGGTTTTATTTGATTAGATGATTTGATTTGATTTGAATAGATGATTTTATTTGATGATATATAATTTGATTAGATGATTTGATTACATGGTTTTATTTGATTAGATGATATGATTTGTTTAGATATGATAAGTAATATAACTAATTTCATCATTTTTTAGTGTCTTAAGGGGAGGTCTTAAGGGGATCTAGAATTAATATCATAAAAGATAACTAGTTAACATATGTAACTAATGGATAATAACTATTCTAACTAATTCTAGAACTAACACATGTCATAAGTAATATAACTAATTTCATCATTTTTTAGTGTCTCAAGGGGAGGTCTTAAGGGGATCTAGAATCAATATCATAAAAGATAACTAGTTAATACATGTAACTAATGGATAATAACTATTCTAACTAATTCTAGAACTAACACATGTCATAAGTAATATAACTAATTTCATCATTTTTTAGTGTCTTAAGGGGAGGTCTTAAGGGGATCTAGAATTGATATCATAAAAGGTAACTAGTTAATACATGTAACTAATGGATAATAACTATTGTAACTAATTCTAGAACTAACACGTCATAAGTAATATAACTAATTTCATCATTTTAGGGGAGGTCTTAAGGGGATCTAGAATTAATAGCATAAAAGATAACTAGTTAATACATGTAACTAATGGATAATAACTATTCTAACTAATTCTAGAACTAACACATGTCATAAGTAATATAACTAATTTCATCATTTTTTAGTGTCTTAAGGGGAGGTCTTAAGGGGATCTAGAATTGATATCATAAAAGGTAACTAGTTAATACATGTAACTAATGGATAATAACTATTGTAACTAATTCTAGAACTAACACATGTCATAAGTAATATAACTAATTTCATCATTTTAGGGGAGGTCTTAAGGGGATCTAGAATTAATAGCATAAAAGATAACTAGTTAATACATGTAACTAATGGATAATAACTATTCTAACTAATTCTAGAACTAACACATGTCATATGTAATATAACTAATTTCATCAAAGCATACATAAAATCTTTAACTAATATGCAATCTATAAAAATCATTGAATAATCAAAGTATACATATAAAATTCTATATATTAAAACCATTGAACCATCAAATAGGTCCATCATATATCAACAAATTATAGTCCATCATATGTTTAAAATATAAACAAAGTATAATGAAATTTAATCCAAAGATATCAAGTAGGTCCTAACACAAGAAATAAATATACATATTATACTTTTTAGACCAACTCAAGTGGTTCAAACCTTTCATGAAGAACATGTAATATTCTCTCATGATCCTCACTATCTAGTCTCCACTTACGACGTCCACATTGAGATTTAACTATATGAAGACAAATGGATGTGGCAACTACTAGGTGACTATATTGAAACACCTTATTGTTTGGTTCATAATCAACAAAGTGAATACCATGTTGAATTACTTTGATTTTCTTGAAATATGTTCCCTCTAAAACAACTGAACTTGTGGGTCACAAATTTTAACAATATATAAATTTAAACAAACTCAATTTGAAATTTGTTAAAAGGTTGAAATTTAAAATTTACAAATTGAGTTCAATATATTGACGTAAACCATATACAAACCTATGGGGAACAACATTCCATCACTTTCTTCAGGTTCAAGTAACTTCATCCTCTCTGCAGTACAATGTAGTAAATAATAACCAACTCCTACATTTCCACGCTCAACAATCACTGCAAAGACATCTCCTGCATGGTAAATTTATATATACATGTGTGAGATCTTAAAATAAATACTTAGTTCAATCTATAGATCTATTTATCTATCTATACATGCAACTCGATGTACCATATAATGTGAAATATATATACTTACCAATTTTGAACAATCCCGAGATACGATCGTAATCAGTAGAAATCAAAGGAACATCATCAAAGTTTTCATCTTCATCTCTATCAAATATATCAGTAACAACTAGTGGCACTAAATTCCATGTGCCTACATATCCACAGTCTTGATTGATACATTCCTCATAATTGTCAGCAATGCAGTGACAACAAAATCATGAGTAGTCCCTAGTGTTCAGCATCCAATTGCGACAATTCGTACTCATAACTGAAAGAAAAGATCACGTCTTTTCTATCCTATTGCAAGCATGCATAATTTTTCTATCCACACCTTAAAAAATGCATATATAATACATTCTATATAAATATAATTTGAATAAAAAATATCATACAAATTTTAAACACTTTCAATTAATTTAAAAATGTGTGCATACCTTTTATCTCCCAAAATTTTCTATATGGCACCGCCTGAGTCAATCCTGATGATGTGCCATTCTCATTTGGTGTGAAATGTGTCTTGCACCATTCAACCACATCATGTGCATTTTTATATGCACTCCCTTATAATTCATTTGATACTTTTGTATAGCACATTTGATGCAAGCTCCGACACCATCATGTTCACCTTTTCCATGTCCAGTCTCAAAGAAACTCCAGACATGTGGTATGTTTTCATTATGATGATATCTACATAGTGCATAAAATGGTCTCGAAGATTTTAATTGTGCAGCAAATCCACCTGACCAAACATAATGTTTATCAATTTTTATACCTCTTTCTTTCAAATTTGCAAAAAACATCTTGAAGCAGTGTTCCACATAATGAATGTCATGCTCTCTATCATCACTTATATAAAAATGATATTCCTTCTTGATGACCCATGCTTCAAATGTGCTCTGAATACCATCCAAATCTAATTATGCATGTCGATAACACACATGTACCATAATAGTAATTTTCTTTGAAAAATAGTATTCTGATTGAATTGCCTTTTGATGAACAAAAGAATAATTTTCTACAAAATCAACAACTGATACAATAGTTCCAAGTGGGAAATTGTCTCTCAGTGTTTGAAATTGTTGTGCTTGCCACTTTACAAAAAAAACATGATAAATGTAGGGTTGAATCAATTTTTTAAATTTTTCCATAAATACTCCAACATTTATCTCCTCTTCAACATATTCTAACCATTTGGATTATTTCCCAAATTTTGTTACATTCTTTATATATTTCTAACTCTTACAATTTATCATCTTTGTTACATCAATATTTTCATTTTTCAAAGGAAAAAGAGACAAATCGGCACATGTTTGGCATATTCCTTTTATGCAATTTATTTTTCCGGCTACATCATCTCTTTTGTCACATAAAATGGATGAGATGAAATCACTTAGTCTAGTAGGAGGAGCCTTTTCAAAACCATAAGTGTCTTCTACAAACTTTTGAAAAACTTGATAGTGGAGATCAAATTCAATATGATAATGACAATAACAAATTTCAAACACTTTGTTTGTCCTGATATAATATGGCTTCAATCTTTCAAACAATGTTTGCCCAATCTTTATATTAGGATTTGAACTACAAAATGACACATACATTTCATGTTGTGTTGTGTCCAACCAATGTTTCATATGATATTCATATTGATTAGTTGAAATTCTATGTCTGATAACATCTCTAGTGTTTGATGAAGGACGTGTATTATCATTCCAAAATGATGTGACCAAATTTTTTGTTCCTTCATTAATCCTATCAGAATGAGGAGCTCTACACATGATTGCCCAATTGCCTTCCAAGGTGCTATCATCCAAAAGTATTCTCCTATTAACATATCGTGATATTGTTTTCTTATTAAAACCAAACTGAGATGAAACTGAAGATATCTATCTTTTTCGTCCCATAGTGTTACCTACAATGGATGTCAACATAACTTTTCTTATAATTGACTTATCTATAGGTCAAGATCACTTCTCTAGTTGGTTCAAACCTTTCTTAAGATTTTCAATCATATCAGTTTGCATGTCAACAACTTTTCTCTTCTTTGATGATGTGTCTATACCCAATAATTTCAATACCCCTTCCAACTTTTTGTTTATAAGTATAAGTGAAAGAAATTGAGCTTGTTCAAGTGTTTCAAAATTATCAAATTTACCCAATATTTCTCTTGCTATTATATTCATTATCTCTTCTTAGCAAGACTTAAGTGTTGAACATTAGCAAGTGATCTCAAATTCTCCACATCCATTGTAAGTAAATGATCTAAGTTTCTATAATTAATATTTTTCTTTACAGTTTGAGCTAAATTTAAAAGTTCATCCATACTAGTAGGAGCACATGATGTTGACCCTTCTCCAACATCAATTGTTTGAGCTTCCATAGGGAGTAATCCCGACCCTTCTTCAATGTGCAATTCTTCGACTTGACTTGACCCTCCTACTTCAGCTTGTCTTTCAACTTCTTTAGTTTTATGATAATATGTCAATGCAACTTCATGATTTCTTTGTTCAGTACCGGGTGACCTTTTTCTAGAAGATTTACTTTGTCTTCCCTTCTTGTTCCCCATTTCTTCAAGCTCCAAAAAATATCTTCCACAAGATTGTCAACAAAAATTTTCTTCTTCAAAAAATACTTTAATCTAATATTTTTCCTCTCCAAAATTATGCCTTTAAAAAAATAGAAATACCAATCCTCCTTCAAAAAATGCCTTCAATAATAGAAAATGCAAATTTATTAATTGCAATTCGATGTAAAATAGAAACAAAATGTTTTACTTTTATACCTTATTAAAAAAAATTTACAAAATAATTTTACTAGCCGACTTCGCTCGAAGTACCCAAGGAACACTAGTACATTTGAGACCTTTTTTCGATGGTCAAACATCTGAATTTAGATAGTATACTAGCGATTGAGCGATAGTACTCGGTGTCACAATTTTGTAGTAAAAAAAACTGACAGTTTTTTAGGTGTCATAATTACGACACCCTTAGCCGTCGTAAAAAGTGAGTGCCAACAAAGTGAACCTATTGTCGCACCTATTTGCGGCCATCCACATTGCGATGCCTAATCGTCGCAACAAATACAAATGACGGTGACCTGTCAAAATATTTTGATGGGTAGTCGTCATTAGTAACCTGTTCGCTGACAGAAATGCTATTAGTGCAATGGATTTCCATCGCAAGATTATGATGGATGTGCATCATTTATGGTTTGTAATGATGACTATGTTGTACATACAATGAACATGCGTTGTAAATATATGATGGATATTCATCGTTTATGATTTTTTTTTACAACGATGTTGTTAATGCAATGATTGTATGTCGGATGTTTGCAATGGATACCTGTCACTATTGTAATTCTATCATAGTTACGATGATAATTAATTTATATATATATATATATATATATATATATATATATATATATATATATATATATATATATATATATATATATATATATATATATATATATTTGTCGATTCAAAATGGTGTTCTTGCAGATCTTTTTCCTGCTCATGATTTGGTTATGGATCATTCAAAGAACTTTGTAGTATATTCAGTAGCAGGTCATGGATTATTGAGTCAAGTCTAGAGACGTGGATTTTGAATGGATCCTACCGAATCAAGACTTCTGACAATGACGGCTCCAGCACAAGAAGCTAGTGTTGGAAATATTCAAGACTATCTAGGTTACTGAGAGGGGAGGGGTGAATCAGTAACTTCAAAACTTTTAACAGATTTAGATCTTAATAATATTAGATTGATAATCTGACTGCATGCATGAGTAATAGAAAGAATAAAACATTCATAACACTTTGAACACAGAGATTTGGTGACCCAAAAACCTTCCAAGTAGAAAGTAAAACTAGGGTGGGGATGATACCCACAAAACTTCAATACTGCAGTATAAAGTTTGCCGGTTAAGGCTTACAATGATCACTTCTGATGATCTACCCTGTTAGGAGCAATAAGGACTGCTAGGTCCACCTTTTTAGAGGATTTACAAACATACAATGAAGTATGCACTCGGTTAAGAGAGTTTACAAAGACTATTAAGTCTACCCGGTTAAAGGATTTCAAGCTGATTCACCTGTTAGGATGAAATACTAGATCTCTTACTTGCAACTGTAATTGCTGATTGAGATTCTCTGATGTACTAATCACCTTCTGTGATGGATAGATCTTTGCTGCTTCTTATACTGTTGTAGCCCTTTGTAATTCGCTTATCTCTGCCTTTCTCTCTTTTTCATACTTCGCTATTTTTCACCTATTTGATATGATATAAAAAATTGTTTATATATATATCAATCCAAAACAATTACAAAATAATTACAAAGTTGGCTCTTAAACAAGTTAACACAAATATTACTGTCAGCCCAAATATAGTGACTCGGTTACTGCAAACTAACTCGGTGACTTTCTGATACTCGCCATCCACTGTGTTACTCGGCATCATCATGCACTCGGTAGAAGTGGAGGCACGGTCCATACTAACCACTCGGTTTTAGTTTTGAACATGATATATACTGGAGACTCGGTAGATATAGTGTCACTCAGTAAACACTGTCTTGCTCGGTAAGCACTATCCTGCTCGATAAGCACTATTCTGCTTGGTAAGCACTATTCTGCTCGATAAGCACTGTTCTACTCGGTAAGCACTGTTCTTCTCAGTAAGCATGCAGAGTTTGAATAAGTGTTGTCACTGATGAAAATCATACTTAATGCCAACAATCTCCCCCTTTGGCATTAGTGACAAAACACTTATTGCCCAAAACTTATATACACAATCATGCTGACACTAGTTTTGTATATACATTTCATGTTTCCCTTATACAGTATATATACAAATATCTTATTTCACCTCATACTCATATTTTCTATTTATATTTTCTCCCCCTTTCATATCTCATATACTTTCTCCCCCTTTTTGACAATAATGCCAAAGGTGTATATACAAATATTTTACATGGAGATACCAAAACATGAGAGAAAATCAGAATGCACCTTTCCAATTAGTGCTAGAGTTCTATCCCAATTCTCTTGCAGAATCTTGCATGTATGGAGTGCAACTTGGACTTCTGCAGAGAGTTCAATCATGTGATCTACAATTGAAAACTGATTGTCATGGATCAATGTTTTTGAGTATGCAATATGCTTCTGCATTGTATCCATGATGGGAAGGATCATGTTCTAAATATCTATTAATGTTGATCTGATCCTTGCATCTTCTTTCAATAACTCTGACTGCTTATCAGATAGGAATCTGACTGTCATCTGATGTGTAGAACTTGAACTAGGTTCAAGTTGCAACTTTTGTGCACTGATCTTCAGATCCTCATCAATCTTATTTATTTTGTCTTTAATTTCCTTTGAGAACTCGGCAACATTATAGATTTTGACAAAAAGAGATGTTACCTTGGAATAGGAGGACTCAATGCTAGTCAAAATTGAAGATAACCCTACCTGATTGATAGCTATTTGTTGAGCAATGTGCTCAAGCACTTCATTTTCAAACTTCTTCTCAGCCTTTTCAAGCAACTTGTCTGTTCCAGAGGAATCATCATTAAACTTGTTAATTGCTTCAGCCAACTGCAACAAAATGTGTTGAGAGGAATCAACTTTAACACCTATAGCTTCTGTCAAAATGTTCTTGGCATCCTCAATGATCTTATATTCCTTATCTCTTTCTTCTTTTAGTTTCTTCTACTTTTCTTTCTTCTAGAGGAGTTCACCAACTGTTTGCATTTGATATGCAGTGAGGTTTGCAAAATCTAGCTAGGGAATTTGTATCTCCTCATCTAGATCTATACCTTCTACTACACTCTTACTCAAAAATTTTGTACTCGGTTGAGTCTTTATACTTATTGCCTTTGTAGTAGAAATTATTGTAGACACAGTAGGACTAGTAGTGAAAACTCATAAACTTTTGACTGATGGGATGCTAACTGGAATACTTGATAAATAAAAAATTGAAGTATTTACAACTATAGAATCTGAAGTACTTACTACTGAAAAAATCAAATTTGAAGAAGGTACAGAGGACTGAAACTCAGTGGAAGAAAGAGGCTGAAGCTTGGTAGATGAAGTGGTAGCCACTTCTATCGTTGATACATTGAGCTGTGCTAGTGATGATTGGACATTTGATGTATCTGAGGGAGTTGTTACAATCACACTTGAAGTTTTCTCTGAGCTAGATGTAGCAATTTTTACTAGAGAGTGGGGAAGTGAGTCAATTACCTCTAAAACTATCTGAACTAGATCATCTTCCTCAACATTCTACTCAACTTCCTCAGTAGCTTCTATCCCTGCTTCCTCTATCATAACATTATCAATCTGAACTGTTTCTTCTTCTTCTTCTTCATCACTGTCATCTTCAATATCTTTGATTATCATAGTTTCAGTACTCAGTTTGTGAAGATGATAGATGTTTTTCCAAGTAGAATTTGCACTCTTCACAACTGACTCTATATCTTTGATCAAAATTAAACAACTATTGAATTTTAGTGTCATCTTGTGCTCATTTTCTATCAATGCCTTATTTATTTCATCATCTTTCAAACTTGGCATTAACTGTCTTAAGGTTTGAGCATATATGTCCTTGATAGTTTGTCTTGCATTGGACCATCTCAACTTGACTTTATCCAATAGAACACCTGGAATTTGAGAAGCCATATCATCAGGTGAGTACTTCCATTTTCCCATTTTCTCAATGATAGCATCTTCTATTTCCTGCTGCTCTGCCTTTGATTTAATTTCATATTTGAGAGATTTAAAATTTGCAATTCCATATCCTTCTCTCAAATCCTTAATCATTTGTTCAAATGAGGGAGGAGGCCTTTTGAGTACTATATCATCATTGATTTTACCTGCCTTGCCCCTTGATCTTTTCCTTGTGAATACTGCAGTGGGTTCCTTGGTGACAGTTACCTTTCCTTTCTTCTTTACAGGCACTTGTTCTTCTTTATTTTCATCCTTTTCTTCTTCTTCTACAATATCTTCTCCTATGCCCTCAGTTAACATTAGAGATGTGCTAGATTGCATCTTGGCCATCCTCTTTCTGCCTTTGTTAACCGCCTGTGGAAGTTTTATGCTTAGCTCAATTATTATCTTAGCTTCATCATATGTTCCAAAGTATGGAGCCTTTGGATCAACAGGTTGATTTACTAGGGCTTCAATTATATCCTTTGTTTCATCAATGTCTACCTCATAAGGAAGAGGTTTCACCCATACAATCCTAGGCCTTACTGCCTGAATGTATACTCTATCACAATCAACCATGAAACAAATATCATCTTTATAATCGTCCACCAATTTTAGTGGAATCCAGAATCTGTTATTCATCTTCTCCTTAAAAGATTCAAAATAGTTATCCATTATGCTTGTAAAATTCTCACCCATTTCTGCAATATACTCATTTATCTGATAAAGAATAGGTACATCCTTTCTCCATTTTACTGTGCCTTTTGATGGGAAAAACTTTTGAGCATAGAAAAATAAAAAAACCAATAGTGAGCCAAACTTACATGGATTATTCTTTGAGGTTTGGATGCTCTCCATGTTCTTGTTGAATTGTTTCAACAAAAGATCTGCTAGGTCAAATGACAGATTATTCTTCACAATTTTATAGGCTAGGTCAACTGCTTCACACAGAACACTATTATGCCAACTTGAACTGTATATCTTGTGAGCTATTACATATGTGCCAAATTTTAGTTCTACATCGGTAATACTGTTAATTTTCATACCTCTACCATCCCATTCGGCTAGGGTTTTCTTTTCCAGCTCTACCCGACCTAGGGTTTTTGTAGATTTAGCCTGGACAAGCATGGGAAGACCAGTGATTTGGTGAATCATCTTCTTTTTTATTTCCACTGGTTGCTCAAGCCAAATTTTACCTTCATGTACTCGGCTCAGAATATATCTTATCCATTTTATCTGGAAACCCCGAGGCAAGTGGGTGATATGTGTTAAACCCTTTTCTTCCAAATGTTTATGTCCTGGTTTGAGAACACCATCAACACATAGTTCATCACAAACAACATCTATCTCTAGGGTTCCAAGTTCTTGAATTGTACCTTTAAAATGACTACAAATGTCATTTACAAGAAGTACCTTTGGAGGAATTTGAGACTGAGCTCCACTCAGATCTAGGGTTTCTGTAATCGCGGGTACAAGTTTGAAATCTGGCGCTTTCCATTCTCCATGAACTAACATTTTTGAACCTTTCTTTACTTTGGTGCTGGATGAAGCCATGGTAGCACAGTAGAAAAATTTCTGCTTTAAAATTTTTCTTTGAATCACTTGATTGCACTAGAAATTTCTTTGCCCAAAATGTAGATATTCGCGGTGAAGAATGAACTTGATTTCATGCTTTTTGTTAAAACTTTATCATTAATGCTCCATAGGAATTAGGGTATTGAATTCGACAGACTGTCATCCACTATACATTAAATGCTTGGTGAAGATTCTGTAACTCAGAGAACATACGAATTCATACTTCTCCGACCTTACTCAGTAACAAAATGAAGTTAGGTTACTCCTGACCTTGCTCGGTGGTAACTGATACTGACCTTCTTGTGATCTTGATGTATCTCACATACTAATTTGGATCTGTCTTCCTTTCAGTTTAGGCAATGTTTTGGAATATGTCTATGAAGATACAGTTCTAGTGCTTTCTTGGAGACTAGTTAGAGTTCATAGAGCCACTCCCTTCATGAGTGACTACATTACTTGGACTGGTTTGCTCGGTAGGTTTAGGAATCCACTACTGTCTCATCTGCTTCCTAATGCTATTTGCTTTTGCTTTCTTTTCATCTTCAACTTTGCCTAAATTTATGTAGTTTTTAGCTATGTGACCAAGCTTAGTGCAATTATAACATCTTATGGTAGAATCCCTTTTTCTCAAGTGGTGCCTTACACAATTCATGCCAATGTGTCCGTATTCTCCATAGTAATGACATCTACACCAAGTGTCGTAATACCAACCAAACATTGCTTTGATAATTTGTTTCATTGGATTGGGTGTTTTAGTTCTGCATTCTGATGCCTTATGACCTTGTTTGCTACATTTGCGACATTTGCCTTCAAATCTTGGTTTCTCCTTGCATTCATTTGCTTTATGACCAAGCTGATTGCAATTGTAGCATTTTCCATTGAATTTTGCTTTTCCATTGCTCCAACATTTGTCTGAACTATGACCAATTTTTCCATAGTGATTACAAGTAGGTTTTTGATTCTTTTTAGTACCTTGTTTGGAGGATTCACCTTCCTCTTTGTATCCAAGTCCTGCTTTTCCTTTTTGCCTATGAAGGTTTCATTCATACACCTGATTCATATCTTCTTGAGATTTCAACATTCTCTCATTGATTTGCCTTTCAGCATCTAGGTCACTCATCACTCTTAAATTGATTTGCTTTTCAGATCTCAGCTCCTCTCTTATATTTTCATTTTCTGATCTCAGAGTCAAGATTTCTTCATTTGCATTGGAGATTTGATCAATAAGGTTTTCTAGCTGAAGGGTTTGATTCTGGATTTCATTGTTCTTTCCATCTATTTCATCTTTCATCTTGTTTCTTTGTTCCAAGATTTCATAGAATCTTGTTGACTGAATTTCCGATTCTCTTTTCAATTTTCTCACTTCTTACAGAGATCCACTCTTTTCTAGAAGTTCTTTGATTGCATTGTTTTCTTCATCTAAGCTGCTTGAAGGGAAAAAGTCTTCAATATTTTCTTTGACACACTGGTGGTCATTGATCTGATTTGCAATTTCCTTCCTTCTTTTTAGGGAAAGGGAAAGGGAAAGATGCTCTCTTGCTTCTTTGAGTTGAGTTATGGCCATTTCTAGATCTAGCTTTTCATTCTCAATTACTTTGTTAAGTCTAAATATCTCCATTGTCCTAAATCTTTTCTCAAGCTATCAAAATTTATTCTAAGAACCACGGAGCTCTGATACCAATTGTTGGAAATATTCAAGACTATCTAGGTTACTAAGAGGGGAGGGGTGAATCAGTAACTTCAAAACTTTTAATAGATTCAGATCTTAATAATATTAGATTGATAATTTGACTGCATGCATGAGTAATAGAAATAATAAAACATTCATAACACTTTGAACACAGAGATTTGGTGACCCAGAAACCTTCCAAGTAGAAAGTAAAACTGGGGTGGGAATGATACCCACAAAACTTCAATACTGCAGTATAAAGTTTGCCGGTTAAGGTTTACAATGATCACTTTTGATGATCTGCCCTGTTAGGAGCAATAAGGACTGCTAGGTCCACCTTGTTAGAGGATTTATAAACATACAATGAAGTATGCACTCGGTTAAGAGATTTTACAAAGACTGTTAAGTCTACTCGGTTAAAGGA
This sequence comes from Chamaecyparis obtusa, assembly GCA_027943335.1. NCBI lineage: Eukaryota > Viridiplantae > Streptophyta > Pinopsida > Cupressales > Cupressaceae > Chamaecyparis > Chamaecyparis obtusa. The sequence continues at coordinate 1,455,664 of BSBK01002554.1, read as the reverse complement.
TTTCAAGCTGATTCCCCTGTTAGGATGAAATAGTAGATCTCTTACTTGCAACTGTACTTGCTAATTGAGATTCTTTGATGTACTGATCACCTTCTATGATGGATAGATCTTTTCTGCTTCTTATACTACTGTAGCCCTTTGTAATTCGCTTATCTCTACCTTTCTCTCTTTTTCATACTTCACTATTTTTCACCTATTTGATATGATATAAAACATTGTTTATATATATCAATCCAAAACAATTACAAAATAATTACAAAGTCAGCTCTTAAACAAGTTAACACAAATATTACTGAGTCGGCCCAAATATAGTGACTCGGTTACTGCAAACTAACTCGGTGACTTTCTGATACTCGACATCCACTGTGTTACTCAGCATCATCATGCACTCAGTAGAAGTGGAGGCACGGTCCATACTAACCACTCAGTTGTAGTTTTGAACATGGTATATACTGGAGACTCGGTAGATATAGTGTCACTCGGTAAACACTATCTTGCTCGATAAGCACTATCCTGCTCGGTAAGCACTGTTCTACTCAGTAAGCACTGTTCTACTTGGTAAGCACTGTTCTACTCGGTAAGAACTATTCTGCTCGGTAAGCACGAAGAGTCTAAATAAGTGTTGTCACTAATGACAATCATACTTAATGCCAACAACTAGTGCAATGATTAGAGATGCATTCTTCATGATGTGTTCATGGGATATATGTAGACTTGATTGCATTCGGATCTGATTCGAGTGACTTCTTGACTTCTTTGGTCTAAATTTGATGTGCTTTGTTCCTATGGAGTGTAGCAGTGACTTGACTTGGAGTTTGAGTAGATTGTTCATTGATCGGCTTGAAGATGGAACCAAGCTACTCTTTGCATTGTTGTTGAGATCAGGTTGTGATGGATCACTGGGATTGTTTACCATTTTTACCATAGTTTCAAATGAGTAATGGTTTGGGGAACTAATTACTAGATGAGTGACTACAGTACCCTAGTTTGCATTATTAAATGATCTTGTTTAATTTGTGTTCATTTCATGCAAAGATACATGTAAAGGAAAAGAAATTTTTGCATCCAAAGATTACATGTATATATATGAAAAATAAATTGTATATACTATAAAAAAGAAAATAAATTTCAGAAGAAAATGCAAGAGTATAGGCATACATAAGAGGATGAACATAAATAATAAGGGTGCTAGACATTGCCTAAAGTGATGAATTTTTGACCCAGGTATAAATCTAGTGTGCCCTTGTGTGATCCAGAACTTGCAAAGAAAAGAGAGATGGGGGTTAGATAAAAAAATATCTAAGCAATGAATGGCATCCTATTACTGAGAGAGATCAAACACTTCACACAATATATAGGGACATCAGTAATATAATAATACACTTACTATTTTGAATTTGAGCTTATAAAGATTAACTTTTAGAAGAATATGAATGAATGCAAACATACATAAGTGGATGAACATAAATAATGAAGGTACCAAACATTACCTGAAGTAATGAAGTGTTGACCCAGGCTTTAATCCAGTATGCTCTTGTATGATCCAAAACCTACAAGGAAGGAAAATATGGGGTTAGATCCAAAGGATCTAAGCAATGTTTAGCACCCTATTACTGATCCTCATCTATAATTATGCATGTGCATAGTCAAGTCATACACTTCTAAAATGAACTATGCTACAGAACATGGGTGTGTGTTAATGTGATTCAAAAGCTATTATGCAAGATTGTTTTATTATGCCTATATAACAAGAGGAATGATATATTTTAATGGCAATGGACATAGAAATTGCAGTGAAACTCTATAATTTATTATTGTAAGTGGACATAGAAATTGCAGTGTAAGTAATAGGATGATTGTTCATGAGCTCACTGTTTAATATCTGGCCATGCCATGTAAATGGTACCAGGCCAACCCAATCAGCCCAACAAAATGTGTCATGTTTATCTTTATCAAATACACTAGTTCACCATTTTGTTCTTGTTCTTCACACAAATATTGCATCAAAAGTAATTGTAAACAATGATTCAAAGAAAAAAGAAACAACTACAATAGATCAGACCCCAAAAGAATACAGTAACCTACAATAGCTCATAGTCTCAATGAAATAAATAGTGTATAAAACAATATATGGTGCACAACAACAACAAGCATGCAATGAGAGCAATAACATTGCATGATAAAATTCAATACTCTTAGTTTTTATTCAAATCTATTCGAAACTCTTATCAACTCATTGTCCAATAGTTAAACTAACATATGACTTCAAAGGAGGAATTATGAAATATAGTTGTAGGTAGTTATCTTTTCTATAATGATGGAGGAGTCAAAGGTAATGATCAATGAGGTTGCTGCTATTAGATCATACATTAATACACATATTGTTTTGACAATAATAACATTGCATGATGCTAGAGCTCAAATTCAAAATAATAAGTGTATTATTTTATTACTGATGTCCCTATTTTATCTAATAGCATCAATATAACAAAAAAAGCATCGACCAATCAAATAAGGGGTCCTAGGACACAATAGCTGAGAAACATAAATGTAGGCATCATGGTCACAATTTTTTGGATATCTACATTTATGTTTCTCAACTATTGTGATATCTACATTCATGACTGAGCATCCCTCTACTCATCTCTTTAGTTTTTGTTTTTGTAGATTTCACCATCTGACATTCCTTTTTGGTAAGAGATGGATGGAAATGCTCATGACTCTCAAAAAAATGGCCTACGTACAAATAAAAACTTGTGGTTATTCAAATGCTAAGTTCAAAGTTTCCCATAATTTGGAAGAAACGAGTTTGGAAAGACTTCAATCTTTCATTGAGGGAAAGGATTTGACTTGCGTTGAGAAGAAACCTTAGGTTTTTTCACTTCATTTTCAACATCTTCTGTTGATTTTCTTTTCAACTCAATATATAATTTTATGTTCGTCAAGTGATCAGAACTCATTGAAATAGCACTTGTGGAAGGATTAGGGCATTTCCTCTGTGACTCAAAATCACTCTGGATCTTATCAGAATGAAAAATAGAAATATATTTTTCATAGCCATCTCTTATCGAAAAGGAATGTCAGATGGTGAAATCTACAAAAAAAAAAACTAAAGAGATGAGAAAAGGGATGCGCAGTCATAATGTTTCTAGCAGATGTCTTGTTAATGCAACAGAAAAGAAAATGACCCTGGAGGCTCCTAAGTCTTTCGAATCAGAAAACCCCTTTGGCTTAGTAATTAATGAGATTACTACTATTAGATCATACATTAATACACTTATTGTTTTGAATTTGAGCTCGGGCATCATGCAATGTTATTGCTGTCATTGCATGATTGTTGCTATTGTGCACCATATATATATATATATATATATATATATATATATATATATATATATATATATTATCGGTAAAATGCCGTAGCCAGAAGTTTATTATTATATAAATCAGAGTTTACAAAAAGATGCCCTGCTTTGTGCAGGCGCTAGTAGGAAAGAGCGGGGTTGAGAAAACCTCCAGCCTTGCCTAGGGCCGAAGTCTAGAATCTAATACAAAATAGTTTAGGTGGGCATACCCCCCATTATTTAATACAACATAAGCATAAGCCATGCTTAGTATAAGACTATTCTAAAATAGAAAATTTTGAAGAAATCTTAAGGTCCTTGTGGGCCATCCTTTGGGAGATATTATTGGTTTTGACTCTATCTTCTCTTCTAAAGATGCTCTTATGTAGGAGCTTGAATCTGTCTTAGGGATGCCTTCCTTGGTAGCTCACCTAAGAGGTGCTTCCAAACGTCGATACTTGAACCTATCAATTTAGAGTTCTACCTACTATCCTTGTTAAAAAATCCACATAATATTTGTCAATCCGAGCTTTGGAGAGCTATTAATAGGGGAGTTAATTATTTAGAACTGAAATCTTTGCTAGATGAAAGAAGATACTTATACCTTTACCTGTGATGCCTGTTTCAGTGTAAAGATTTGGAGTTGTAGCCCTGTATCTTGAATATGATCTAAAAAAGTGTTGTCTACATTTATTGCTAAATATATCTCCCTTACAATAATGCATTTAATACTCAATGCTGAGAGGTATGCTATTTAACTTAACAAGAAATACTTTATCCACAGATCTTTTTTAAAAAAAAATTGTGCATTCTAATATATACTTAGCATGGGTGGTTTGATTTCAAAGGGTCAACCATACTCCAATCTTGGAGAGAAAGTAAACATATAATAAACAGAGCTTCTGGATATATTTACTTAATCTATCAATCTGGACGAAGCATTTTTATTGGAGTCTTTTACTCAAAAATAGGGTGATCTACCAGTAGTTAGACTGAACTTAGAGTCCATAATAACAAATAGGGCCCAGTAAATGAAATCCTATATCCTCACTATTGAACATTTAAAATAGGATACCAAACCATCTGTAATTGGAAGAAGATCTGAACCTTAGGCATTGGTCATGAACAGTTCTAAACTTAAATTGCCAAACATACTATGAGGCAGAATATTATCATCCATACCATGCAAATGATGTACCGTTAAACAGAAATATATTAGATATAACTAAAAAGATCTTAGAATTCATAATAGCAAATGGGGCCCACTAGATGAATTCCTGAATCCACATTATTGTACATATCAAATTCAATAGGATATTAAACATCTATATATGACAAAAAGGAGGTCATGATCAGTCCTAAACTAATATTGCCATAAAAACATGGACTAGTAAATTAACACCACTTTTGTGCACATAATGTAACATTGATTACACAAATAGAAGGTCTTTCCAACTCAATTTATACTTGGAAGCCATCTAGTATTAAGTTAGGGATGGAAATTTGAGATTGGATAGTATGGTGCTTATATAATGATTGTAAAGTGAAGGGAGTGACAGATTATCTTATTGTTTTTATGCTAGACATAAGAATTTGGTATGCATCATTAGCTGATCAAGGATAGACTAGAGTTTAAGCTTCTAATATGTGTGGTGCCTATGTTCTACCATAACCCTCCTAGCTAATATGAGATATCAGAAAAGTAAACTCAAATCCTAAACTCTACATACTTATGTGGCATTTGACATAATGCTGAGATGCGTGAGGAAGACATTTCTAATTTGATACAATCCTTCCATTAGGTTGACTATTAAGGAAGCCAAAAAAGGATTTATAAGTGAGGTTGTAAATAGATCGAGTCAGATATAATTATGATTTCCTTATACCTTTATAATCTATTTAAATGTTGGCATTGATAATATTAATAAGAACATGCTACCACAAAAGCTTTTGGCTCCTATAGTTCATGGATCTATAGATAAGTAAAATCATTAAAACTTAATTGAGATATATACATTAGCCTTTCTTTGGCCCTCTTTATCTGCATCAAAAGGTCATATTATTTCCTTATTGTGATACTTTCCTTCATTTAACCATAGGTCAATAAGAGATTTGGAACCAGTTTCTGCAAAGCTCTATGTATCTGTGATTCCAACTTCATCAATGTGCCAGTAGTTGTAAAACCAACCTTCTTTCTCAGGCTTTTGGAGATGTAAATAATGTAATAGGAAGGTTGTGTTTCTAATGACTATGTCCTTTCTCTCCTTGAAGTCTTCCATGTTCTGAGTATCAATAATAGATGAGGAAGTGTGGAAGGATGCCCTTTCGCAACTATTTAGTTTGGTTGCATAAGGATCCCTTTTAATAAATAGAAGGGCTTTATCAAAGTTGCCCAAAAATTTACGTTTAAAGATTTTGTGACTGAGTCTCCAAATATCCTGTTCATGGAGACCCCAAAAAGAAATGATGGCTACAAACATGGAGGATATATTGGACAGGACCCTATAAATATCTTCTAGATTGATAAATTTTGGCCTTATGATTTGGAGGAAAGCTCTAATAAGGAGGGGATGCTTATTAATTGACATCTTTTTGACATACTTTGGCATAATCTTGCCTTTAAAGGCCAGATGACCTCTTTTATAGGTTAGTTTAATAGAAGTTTCCATGTTATCCTTCACTTCTATGATTCAACAGGACCAATATGAGAAGGTTATAGTGCCAAGAGTTATTTATAAGGTTAAACTTCGAATAGCCTGACTATTGGATGCCTACGACTGATCTATTTTCCTGGCTTCTATTTAAATGTGCTACTATCTCTTCTTAGGGGAGGCGAAACATTTTCTATATATTTTTAAAAATTAATATGGGGTTTCTCCCCTCTTTTTACTTTCTTTCTCTATTAAACCCATTATTCAAACAAAAAATGATGTAGATAGTAATTGACTTAAGTTCAAAGAAATGAAACGCCATACATAGTAGTGTTCCTGCTCTTCAAATTTTTAAATAAAGTATAGAAAAGGTCATAGAGCTTCATAAAGAAGACATTACCTATTTGTAATAATATCTTGACTCAAATTAGTTGCTAGCAACTATAAATTAATAAAACCCACACTATTCTATTCTTTTACATACAAAAGTGAGTTGTTCATATGCAGATATATAATGATTGTTTTAAACTATTTTTAATTCCAGAGACCATAATGCCTTGCCTTCTGAGCCAATTTAAAACTTGCAAATAATATACTAACTGTTCTTACATTGAGATGCCACTATAGTGATTAATAGAGAAAGGAAGACATTGATGTCATTATTAGAATCCTCATGCAATATAGAGTATACTCTTCCTTACCTCTGGCGCTACAATATTCTATTATAACCATCTCCTTCACAAAATGGTTGTATCTTTGAAGCTCGGGATTCATAAAGTGTATCTTAGATGCCTCTACTCTATCTATTTTAACCAGGATATGAGAACTCTTACTATTCCACTACAAAACATACTACTGTTAATTTTCTTAAAAAAAGGTAAGCATGAACATATCCTCCTAGATCTAATTGATTTTCTTGAAGAGAATTAACTGAGAATATACCAGTTATTATTATAGAGGTCTTTCCATGTACACAGTAAGAAATATACTTCAAACTATAACATATTACTATATAGCCATGAGTTTGTGTACATAGTTTGCAAAAAACTAGAAATTATAAACTATATAAATAGATTTTATGGTGAAGTCTAAACCTTATATATCTAAGTAAAGTGTTCATACGCTATCTAGATATTAAGATATACATCATTCTACATTAACAGACACTTGATACCAATGATCAGTTGGCTCCATCTTTCTAGATTGCACTGCAATTCCAAATATTCTCATTTTTTACCATCACCACGATACATTCGACTTCTTCTACTTCCTTTCTTGAATTTCAAGTACATCTGGTGACTTCCGGAGCCATAATATGAAGGTTTGATGACTCCACTTGATCGAGGTTTCTTAATAATTAAGGAGCCATTCCGTTTCCACCTCCTCAGACAAGATCTCATGGAAGAGGAAGTCCAAGTTTCTTAGCAACTCCGACCAATGATTTTCAAACCTTCCTTCATCTTTGAAAGTTAACATGGGTATGCGGTGTGACTTGGGGACTCCATCAAGCTTGGATAGCTTAGTTTTCATTGTAATATCTAGATATGGGATTGTAAGTTGGTTGTTGACACAATTTACCATGTTTTCCAGTCCACCAAGATGATCTTTGACAAAGATTTCCCTTGCCACCTGAATAATATCTTCTTTTGTCTTGCTTGTGAAAATTGAGATTACAATGAACTGTCCTATAATCACTCCATTGGTTCTAAATGTATAATCATTGTCAAAGTATTGGTCACCCAAAGATCTCTCTACAGCCCTTCTAGACAAGTTTGGTAGGGGATTCAAGACCTGGTTCCACCGTTCAGGCAAAATGTGTCCTCTAAAAGCCATCACTCTATTTCCTTTAGTATAGAAAGTGATCAATCTTGATTCCATGGCTTGGTAAAATCTTGGGACATGGTGAATTTTTGTGAGAGATAGGTTTGTGTCAAATTGTGGGTTGCTTATAAATCTTGGGACTATACCTGAAGTAATTTCCATGATTAATTTTATATCCATCTGTGCATCATCATATATTGTATTTGAAACATCTCGATAACTAATGATCGATTTCCCAAGATCTATTATGACAGAGCTCTTCTACTAGGACAAGGTGACCATATTAATTAATCACTACTTGCTAGTATTCTAAAGGGAGTAGTGCTTCTTAATAAGTAATGATAGTGATCTTGTGTTTTTTTAATAATTCAGATTTAACTTTGGTAGATAGTAATGATGATCATTGATGTTGTAGCTTACCATTTTCTTGATAACCTGAATGTTATATTTGGATAACTAATTATGGGTTTAATCGGTTAGTAGTAATAATTTAAGATATCATTTAGAGCATATGAACTCAATTCAGGGTTAATCATCAAATCTTCACTCTGTTTACAAGTAATCTATTAAGATTGGAATGGGCTAAAAAGCTTATTATCATAGATTATTACTAGAATAAGGCAATATGTTTACCTATCCGAGGAGGAGGGCCTATAATGGTCTAGAGGATATCCTACTGGGTTCTTAGCCTATTTCCAAGGGCCGAAGGTAATGAAGAGTATAGAAACTTAGGATAAATCTAGACAGTCAATGCTAGTCTTAGACACTACTATGTTAGGGGAAAACCCTGAGAGTAATTCTACTATCATTGGGGAGGTTATCCTATTCCAAGCTAGCCTACCCCTTTATATGATTTCTAAGAATTCTAAATGATAGAGCTACTCCACTGGAGCCTGAGGAAATAGAGGAGAGGTGACATACAAGCCCTAATCATGAAATCATAAGATTCTTAGGCCTGTGGTGTCTAAAGGCTGCTAATACTATATGAGGTTTTCAAAAACTCATAAATGAGGTTAGTATATAATCAATTAAAATTGTAGAATTCATCATATCTCTTGCTCATATATATTTTTTCGAGGAGGATTATATTGATAAGTTCGAGTCCGCTCTAGTTTATATCATTAGGGGATGTTATACCTAAATAGGTCTAGATATCCAAAATTAACTACAGATATCCTCATGATGATAAAGATATGCTAAAAGGCATAGTTATACTTAAGGATTTATCATCCTGTGACTATTTCCACATATACCTTCATTCCAAGAAATCTAATTATGCATTTTTATACCCAATATCAAAATTATTCTCTAAAACTATAATACTAAGTAGATGATGCATAAACTTATAAATGTAATAGTCTAAAATTTTTCATTTCAAACTTGTGATGACACTTAGATTTTTCTATGAGGGACCTATAGATAATCTACTAATATTATAATGTTTACACAATATCCCCATTAGCACCCTAATTAGCAAGCTTGTCCGCATCTATATTACCTTCCCTATAAATATGTTTGATTTCAAATTGGGGAATGGTGTCAAGGATGTCAATGATATCTTCTAATTTTGAGTTGAGATTCCAGTTTGGAGTCTTTCTAGTTCTGATAGCATTAATTATAATTTGAGAATCTCCTTCAATTTTGACCTTAGAGAGGCCTAGTTGTTTACATAATTTGAGTCCTTCTAATACAACCTTACATTCTGCCATGTTATTAGTTGTAGGTTTGATGGGCCTAACAAATTTGGATATGATTTCTCCATTCCAATTGTGTATTATCCCACCAATACCTAATATGCCATGGTTGCCTCGAGAGGCCCCATCAAAATTAAGTTTATACCAACCATCTTTGGGGGGTGACCATTTGCATATGCTTGTATCTGATTTTGATTTGTTACCCCCTCTTCCATATAATGGTGGGATTTCTAATTGAGGCTAGAGGTTTCTAATCTTATTGTCCCATTGTTTAAATGAATTTTCCATACTCATCTTATCTCTAAGTTTATTATTTATTACTTCAATGATTGATGCTTCTATTCTATTAATAATCGTTGTCCAGCCAAGCTTTTGGTCAGTAAAGATCCTTCTATTTCATTCTTTCCATATTTCCCATACTAAAATAGAGGGGGAGATGACCCATATATCTTTGTACAGGCTATCCTTATTAAGAGAGGGCCAAGCTCTAAGGAAATCCACAAGATCAAAAGGCATAGCTACATGCCAATCTAGACATTTAGACAACCATTTTCAGCACTTTTGGGTAAATGTACAATTTATGAGTAGGTGGTTGGCATCTTCTTCTTGAGATTCACATAAAGGGCATCTTGAGGGGCCCTCATAGCCTAGTGATGAAGGGTGCTCCCCTTAATACCACAAACACATAACAGAAATAGAGAAACAACAACAATATGCAAGAACAGAAAATTGGCTTCTTATTATCTCCACAAATGTGGAATTACAAACTTTCAAAATTACAATATGCAAAGCCACATGGGCATTCCCTTACAATATTCTTTAGGACAAAGCCTTGAACCAATACCTAGATCTACTACCCAGAATTATTCTGAACTGCCTAAGATAATAATACAGCCTTCCTTATATAGGCAATTTTCCACCGCCTGGGAAGGTTCCAGAATTTTAGCCAATAAGGCTGACCAGCTTAGAATTATTTTATTTTACATTTTATTACATCATAGTCGGCTCAAGATAACCTTGGAAACCCGAACAAAAATTTTGAAGAAAATTATTTTTCGCCATTTCAGGTGGCCCAACTTCTGAAGACCATAAGTCATCACCAGTTGACCTGCTCGGCTATTATAACCCCATTTTGGAAACGCCACGAAGCGCTCTACAGGCTTGACCCACGCAAGTGCCCGTCAACCAAATTTTTGACCTCATCCAAGGCCTCTAAAGCCTTCAAAACTGAGTTCAAAGTTTCTGTACCCTGCTGCCAATACCAAAAATCTTCAATATCTTCCAATATACACTTGATCTGGCAATGAAACTTTACTGGCAGACTTATATGACCAAAATGAACCTCCAAGAAAGAAATCAGATCATTCTGAGCACATACAAAAATTACCAAAAATAGTAACTTTCCATAAATAACAGCTCTGCACAAAATAGCCCTTATTGAAAACAAAAATAGAAATATTTTTGTGTGATGCAAGATTGCTCTTACACCCAGGATGCTCCTGCATCAGACACCCAAGGTAATTTGAGAAGTGACCCTGTCACGACTCAGGTGTGTAGAGGAAAACCAAGACGGTTAACCTCCTCCTTTGTTAGCCATGATGAATCTTCAATAGGTCGTCCTTTCCACTTGACCAAATATTCTTCATATGTTCTGTTCCTTGTGCTTCTGCCAACACGACTGTCCAGTATATCCTCGATCTCCTTAGTGTCTGAACTAGTTGCTGGAATACTCCATTGTGCTGCTGTGATCTCATCTTCAACACCTCCTTCATGATACTCTGTCAGATCTGAAATGTTAAACACTGGTGAAATATTCAGCTCACTAGGCAATTCTACCTCATATGCATTTCCTGAATCATGCTTCTTCAGTATCTTACATGGCCCAAACTTCTTCATTTTCAGCTTGTTATATGTACCAACTGGAAACCGCTCCTTTTGCAAATGAACCATGACTTCATCACCAACCTGAAATTCCTTATACCTCCTTTTCTCATCTGCCTTAGCCTTATACTGTGCATTCATCTTGGTAATATGCTTCCTCACCTCCTCATGGATGTTCTTCAAGTGTTCTGCAAAATCCTTAGCTTTAGCACTACTTATTTCTCCTTTATCTATCTTTCTCAATTCAGATGCATTTCTTGGACTACTTCCATATACAATCTGGAATGGTGATTTACTAGTGCTCCTATTGACAGAATTATTGTATGCAAATTCTACTTGTGGTAAAATAAAATCCCATCCTATTGGCTTATCTCCAACCAAACATCTCAGCAAATTTCCCAAACTTCTATTCACCACCTCTGTCTGTCCATCAGTCTGTGGATGATGTGATGAACTAAACTTCAAATCTGTCTTCAACTTCTTCCACAATGTACGCCAGAAATATCCAACAAACTTAGTGTCCCGATCTGAAACTATGGTCTTTGGCAAACCATGAAGTCTCACTACTTCTCTGAAAAACAATTCTGCTACATGAACAGCATCATTAGTCTTCTTGCAGGGAATGAAATGTGCCATCTTTGAAAATCGGTCAACTACTACAAAAATTGAATCATGTCCCCGCTGTGTCCTCGGTAAACCAAGAACAAAGTCCATACTAATATCCTCCCAAGGCTTCTCTGGTATAGGTAATGGCTGATACAACCCTGTATTCTGCTTCACTCCTTTTGCCATCTGACATACTCTGCAACTCTGTACAAATTTCTTCACATCTTGCTGCAATTGTGGCCAATAATAATTCTCACCAACCAAAGCAAGGGTTTTATCATGACCAAAATGTCCAGCCAATCCTCCACTATGCTTCTCCTTGATGAGATTCTCCCTCATAGAACTTTGTGGAATGCACAACTGACTCCCTCTGAATAGCATATCATCTTGGATGATAAAATTCAGCCATTTCGTCCTGTCTAGAGTAACAGGTTCTGTACAAGCCTTCCAAGCTTCACCAAAATCAGGATCCTCTGGATACAAATTCTTGAGTTCCTTGAACCCAACCACCTCAATCTGCATCTTTGTCAGCAATAGTTGCCTTCTGCTAAGAGCATCTGCAACCCTATTAGACTTTCCACTTCTGTGTTTCAAAACAAATGTATAACTCTGCAAAAACTCAACCCATTTCAAATGCCTTTGATTCAATTTTCCTTGACTATTCAAATATTGCAAAGCTTGATGATCAGTATACAAAACAAACTCCTTAGGAAGTAGATAATGTCTCCACTTCTTTAATGCCTGAACTATAGCATAAAATTCTTGATCATAAACAGAATATTTCCTCTTGGCATCATTTAACTTCTCACTGAAATAAGCAACAGGGTTACCTTCTTGGCTCATAACAGCTCCTATTGCAGTACCACTAGCATCACAATCTACTTGAAACACCTTATTAAAATTTGGAAGTGCTAAAACAGGTTGTTCTGTAACTTTTTGTTTCAACAATTGAAAACTCTTTTCTGCCCCATTAGTCCACTTAAATTCTTTTCTATCCCCTCTCATTGTTTCAGTCAAGGGTCCACAAATACTGCTAAAATTTTTGATAAACTTTCTGTAAAAGCTAGCTAGACCATGAAAAGATCTTACCTCAGTAGCATTCCTTGGAGTAGGCCATTCAAGAATAGCCTGTACCTTCTTTGGGTCCATTTTCAGACCTTCTACTGAAACTACAAATCCCAAATACACTAACTCTTTCTTCACAAAATTGCACTTCTTCAAATTAATCAACAATTTCTCTTCTCTCAGCTTCTCAAATACCATACGAATATGCATCATATGCTCCTCTAATGTCTTACTAAAGATCAAAATATCATCTAGGTAAACAATGACAAACTTACCTAGAAATTCTTTCAGAACCTCGTTCATGAGCCGCATGAAAGTGCTCGGTGCATTGGTTAGCCCAAAAGGCATGACTAACCACTCATATAGTCCTTCCTTTGTCTTGAAGGCAGTCTTCCATTCATCTCCTTCTCTGATCCGAATCTGATGATATCCACTTTTCAGATCTATCTTTGAGAAATACACAGCTCCACTCAAACAGTCCATAATATCATCCATTCGTGGCAATGGAAACCTGTACTTGATTGTGATCTTGTTTATTGCTCTGGAATCTATACACATCCTCCACTCTCCATTCTTCTTTGGTGCTAATACCGCTAGTACAGCACAAGGACTCAGACTCTCACGAATCAATCCTTTCTGTAATAGTTCATGTACTTGTCTGTTCAACTCCTTACTTTCTGCAGGTGTCATTCTGTGTGCTGCCTTATTCGGCAAACTCACTCCTGGGATCAAGTCCATCTGATGACTGATCTTCCTGACTGGTGGTAATCCATCAGGCACGTTGTCGGATACAATATCCTGAAACTCATTCAACAAATCTGCAACTTCTACAGGAACATCTTCTACTTCCTCTTTACCAGCTTTTGGAATTAAAGCAAAACATACATGCTCATGCCTCATACCATCTAGGAAATTTCTTCCATCAACAAAAGTTATCCTTGCATTACCACATACCTTTTCTTCAGTCTCCTTCAATGGTTTTAGCTTATGTCGCACTCCATCCTTTGTCAGGGAGTAGGTATTCGCACGACCATCATGTACAGCACATCTGTCAAATTGCCATGGTCTACCCAACAACATATGACATGCATCCATAGATATGATATCACACAATACCTCATCTTGGTAGCCGCCAATCTTGAACTTCACCAGGCATTGTTCATTGACCATGACCTTGTGGTCATCCTGTACCCAGGCAATCCGATATGGATGTGGGTGTTTCTGTCTCTTGAGCTTCAACTTTGTCACCATCTCTTCTGACACCAAATTGTCAGTGCTTCCACTATCAATAATCACATCACAACATTTACCTTCACACTTACACCTGGTGCGAAACAGACTCCTTCTTTGCTCAGGTTCATTCTCACCACTCAATAGGACTCTTCTGTTAATCAACGTTTCTCCTCTTTCAGCATCTTCAGAATTTGATGATCTGGCATCTTCATCTACATGTGCAACTCTGGCTTGGCCTTCATTTCTCCTATCTATTCTGCCTTGGCATTGAGGACATTCAAATGCCCTATGACCTTCTTCTCCACAGTGAAAACATGTTCCACGAAAGCCACCTCTTCTAGATCCTTGTCCTCTTCCTCTTCCTCTCTGATCTCTATTATTCTGATCCTGGAAATGATTAGAATTATTTCCTCGCTAATTCTGACTGCTACTGGCCTCATCCTTCTTTTTCAGATCTTCATTTCGGCCACCATATGACCGTCCACCAGATCGTCCACCACGACCTCTTCCGTTTTGTCTACTCTCAAACTTCTTGTTCAGCTTTTCCTCTACTTTTAGGGCAAACTTGTATGCCTCTTCAATACTGTTCATTCGAACCAGATTCAGCTCCTCCTGAATGCTTGGCCTTAACCCATTAAGGTATCAGACAACTTTCTCCTTATCAGCTTCTGCATGGCCTGTTCTGATGAGAAGTCGATAGAACTCCTCTGTATACTCCTGAACAGATCTTCCTGCTTGCTTCAAACTCTGCATTTTCTTCAGTAGGTCAAGCTCATAATCAACAGGAATGAACTGTCACTTCAATTTATCCACCATCCGATCCCATCTTGCGATTTTATCTTTCCCTCTTCTATTTCGCTCCAATTGAATTTCTTGCCACCAGATCTTCGCATGACCTTTCAGTCTGGCCTTCACAAATTTGACCCTATCAGGATCCTCAACATCTTTGTACTCAAAATATTCCTCACATTCATTGATCCAGTCGATCAATTCCTCTGGGTTAAGATTTTCAGAAAATGTAGGAACCTCAATCTTAGGTCTTTTCCCAATCTTGGAAATTGCCCAAAAAAATCTTTCTTCCTCCTGGTTCACAATTTCAACTTCTCCTTCTTAATATTCTTCTTCGGCTTCATCCTCACTTTCGTCTCTGACATTAAGATTCATTCCTCTGCGAATCTCTTCTGGAAATACTCGCACTTGTCTTTGCAGCTCTCTAACCTCAGGTGTCACAGCACCAGCTCTTCCACCACGTTCTCTTCGTGGAGGCATTTTTGCGATGCGCGCTGAAACCCTAGCCACGGTCCTGGTGTAAACTGCCTCATAGTCGGTGATCTGTTTACACACTCAAGAAAACCTGGCTCTGATACCACTTGATGAAGGGTGCTCCCCTTAATACCACAAACACATAACAGAAATAGAGAAACAACAACAATATGCAAGAACAGAAAATTGGCTTCTTATTATCTCCACAAATGTGGAATTACAAACTTTTAGAATTACAATATGCAAAGCCACATGGGCATTCCCTTACAATATTCTTTAGGACAAAGCCTCGAACCAATACCCAGATCTACTACCCAGAATTATTCTGAACTGCCTAAGACAATAATACAGCCTTCCTTATATAGGCAATTTTCCACTGCCTGGGAAGGTTCCAGAATTTTAGCCAATAAGGCCGACCAACTTAGAATTATTTTATTTTACATTTTATTACATCATAGTCGGCTCAAAATAACCTTTGAAACCCGAACAAAAATTTTGAAGAAAATTATTTTTCGTCATTTCAGGTGGCCCAACTTCCGAAGACCATAAGTCATCACCAGTTGACCCGCTCGGCTATTATAACCCCATTTCAAAAATGCCACGAAGCGCTCTACAGGCTTGACCCGCGCAAGCACCCGTCACCCAAATTTTTGACCTCATCCGGGGCCTCTAAAGCCTTCAAAACTGAGTTCAAAGTTTCTGTACCCTGCTGCCAATATCGAAAATCTTCAATATCTTCCAATATACACTTGATCTGGCAATGAAACTTTACTGGCAGACTTATATGACCAAAATGAACCTCCAAGAAAGAAATCAGATCATTCTGAGCACATACAAAAATTACCAAAAATAGTAACTTTCCATAAATAACAGCTCTGCACAAAATAGCCCTTATTGAAAATAAAAACAGAAATATTTTTGGGTGATGCAAGATTGCTCTTACACCCAGGATGCTCCTGCATCACCTAGCCTCCTTAATCTATCTGCAGTTAGGATTTTCTTTTATAATTTTGTCCACAGGAACATTCCTGCTTTAGGAAGGCACATTTTATGCCAGTATAAGTTCAGAGGGATATCTAGGGAATCCAGATTATGTTCCTACACAATTTTTTTATAACCATCCTTCACATTATATAATCCATTGTTTGAACTGGCCCAAATAAGATTATCTTCCCTATTTTTGATATTAACTACTCTATCTTTTAAAATGTCAATGAGCTTTAGTTTTTCCTCATTCTCTATTGGTATATCATTTATTGTTTTCCAAACTAGATCCTCTTCGGGAAGAATATAATCCTTCAGAAGAGTGCGTCTAATATTTTTACACGAGTCTATGAAACCTTGAGAGAAACCTAACTTATTAAGGGGGGTATAACCGCCCCAAGAGTCTTCCCAAAAAAGGGCCTTGTCCCCTTTTCCAATATCCCATGTGAGTAAATTGTTAATAACTCCTCTAGATTCTTTAATAAAGTTCCAAATACGGGATCCTTTTACATGGGACCGGGATTTGAAGATATTGATAGGGTCCACATTTAGGATATATTTGTGCAAAAGAATTGTGGCCCATTTGCTACTTGAATCCTTGTATAGCCTCTAGATGAGTTTGGGACCTAGTGCTATGTTCTTCCATTGAAGATTTTTTATACCTAATCCACCTAGGGAAATCAGTTTACATAAATTATCCCATTTTATGAGGGCTAAATTTTTTTCTTCTGATGGTCCTTGCCAGTATAAATCTCTAAAGAGCTTTTCTAAACTAGCTTTAACATTGACAGGAAGAGGTAGTATTGACATCTGATATGTGGGTATGGCTATCAAAATAGACTTAATCATTGTTGCCCTTCCAGCTTTTGTGAGCCATTTACCTTTCCAATTTCCTTTTTTGGATTGGATTTTGGAAATCACTTGTTCCCATAACTTTGTGTTGTGAACTCCCTTATCTAGGGGTATCCCTAGGTATTTGCAAGGGAACTTGCCAATTTTATAGCCCAGGGTATTGCAAATATGTCTTGCTCTAGCTAGGGGTGTGTTAATGAAAAAAACTTTAGATTTATTAGGATTGACCATCTTCCCTGATGCCTTCATATAAACATCCAAAACATCTTTGAATGCTTTAGCTTCCCTACATGTGGATGCTCTTGGAAGTATGGTATCATCGGCGAATTGCTAGTGTGTTATATTAGGGACATGTTCTGTAACTTTGATTCCTGAAATTTTACCCTCTAAGTGAGCCTTTGTTGTATATCTACCTAAGGCTTCAGCCATGATTACATAAAGGAAGGGAGAGAGGGGGTCCCCTTGTCTAATACCTCAGGAAATTTCAAAGAAACCTTCAAGGGTACCATTGATAAGGAGTGAAATTTTGGGTGTAGATATACAACTAAAAATTAAATTAATCCATTGTTTAGAAAATCCAAAAGCTACTAAGCATTTGCATAAAAATCTCCAGTCTACTTTATCATACACTTTTTGGATGTCAATTTTAATTAGCATACAAGCTTCTTTGTTATATTGTGCTGAGTGTACTATTTCTTGGGCTATTACAATTCCATCTAAGATTGAGTGGTTAGGGACAAAGCCAGTTTGTTCTTCTGAGATAATTGAGGGCAGAAAGGTTTTAAGTCTATTTGCTAAACATTTAGAGAGGATTTTATAAATGGTGTTACAAAGGGATATAGGGTGAAAGTCCCCTAGTTCGATACAATCATTCTTTTTATGGATGAGAGTTAAGAAGGTATTGTTGATTTCGGATAAAAGTGTGCCAGAGTTTTTGGTGGCTTCCACTCCTCGCCATAAATCTTCCCCCAAAAAGTGTCAGCATTTTTGGAAGAATTCTACCTAAAAACCATCTGGTCCTGGGGCTTTTTCTCGGTGTAATTGAAATAATGCTTTTTTAACTTCTTCAATGGTAAATTTATTGTTCAACCATTTATTATCTGCATCAGAAATCAGTTTGGGAATGGATGAGAGCATTTCATTTTGTGCTCTAAGATCAACAAATTCATGATTGTTAAAAAGGTTATGATAGAAGTTAATGAACTGTTCAGCAATGAGTTTGGGGTTGTCTATAAGATTGCCATTGTTGTCACGTATTTTGGATATTCTATTTATACTTATTTTGTTGTTTGTGCTGTTATGAATTTTTTTTGTATTGTAGTCCCCTTCTTTCAACCAATTTTCTCTAGATTTCTGTTTCCAATATATTTCTTCCTTTAATAAGATCTCTGCATGTTCCGCCATAAGCTTTTTTTCTCTTAAATAACTTGTTTCATTCATCCCATGTTCTATGACTAGCTTGTTTAGACAGTCTATTTTATATTCAATATTGCTTTTTTGTTCAAAAATATTATTAAATTTATCCTTGTTCCAGTCCAAAATCTTGTGCTTGATGGTCTTTAGTTTCGCCACTAGGCAATACATCTTTGATCTAGTAATTTTAATCTATTTCCACCATTTTTCTAGAAGTGACATAAAATCCTTATCTTGAAACCACATGAATTTGAATTTGAATGGGTTTCTAGGGGGTTTATAGTTTTCCGTAATGGAGATCTTTATAGGAAAGTGGTCTGACCTTGCATTGGTGAGGATTTCTGAGTATATATTATGATTAAGATTACCCATGTCTCTAGTAATCAAGAATCTATCGATTCTTTCAGCAATGTGGCTGAAGCCTGATCTTCTGTTATTCCAGGTGAAGATTCCATTACTGGTGTTAATATCTATTAAATTATTGTCCATGACCCATTGACTAAAGTCCTTCCGTGACTGTGAAATATATTGTGAACCGCCAAATTTTTTGTTGTTCTCTAGAATTGCATTAAAGTCACCACCTAATATATGGGTGTCATTGGGGGAGGATGATAATTGAGTCTGAATTTCCTACCAGACTTTCCTCTTATCTACATTGTAGGTAGGACCATATATATTAATGAGTTTAAATTTTAAATTTTTCCTTAAACTATTAACTATAATTAATAACCAATTATTATTTTTCGAAATTACCTCAATCGCTACTTTCCTAGGATCCCATATGGTAGCCAGTCCCCCAGATGCTCCTGTTGAGTGTACTATTTCTGATTTCTAGATACCTAGTTTGAGACTGAACTTCAAGCTTTCCTCCTTATTTAACTTAGTTTCCTGTAATATTATTATTTCTGATTCAAATGTTTTAAGATATATTTTAATTAACCTTTGTTTGTTAGGGGCATTAAGGCCCCTAACATTCCAAGTGGTTATTTTCATTGCTCTTTGGGAAGGCTCTTCCCCTTCCCAGCATACAGGGTATCAGATAATTTTTGCTGATTGTCAGCATTACCATCTAAAGTTCTCAACTTGTTAATAGAATTTCTACCTCATTTTTTCTTATTCTTGAGGATAATTGGATATGATAGACCCTCCCTATTCATGGCAATACCTAGCTGTCTGTCCTTGTTAGTTATCCCATTCATACAGCTAAGGATATCTTATCCAACTTATGTCTATTCATTGTTCCCAAGAGTCTTCTCTGTAATGCCATTATGTACCAACTCTCCCTGGTCCATAGCTAAATTAAACAGTGAATCTTCATGATCTATAATATCTTTTATGTAATCCTCCAGGATGTTTTCAGATTTAAATCCAAAATCCTCATTGAGAGATTCTAATTCGATACGCATAGAAATGGGTGAAGCTCTAACATCGTGAGGTTCTGTCCCCTAGTGTTTCTCAAGCACTTCTTTTGATTTATATGTCCCCACTTCCTTACCTGACTTAATAATTTTTATTAAAATATTTCTTTGTAAAGCTAGTTCATCCCTGTCACAGATTTCATCCAGAAGTAAATCCATTAATTCACCTGTAACTTTTTCACCCAAATACTCTAAAATTTCATTGACCTCTCTCTCACATTTATGTTCTTCATCTTCTATATCAGTCAGAGAATCTTCCTCATAAATTCTTGTATTTACTAAATTTTCTATGACCTTGTTTTCAATTGTTATGCTCTGATTGGGTGTTTGATCCTTATTGATCATGGAGACTTTACCTACCTCAATCGTTGATTCCTATTTTTTCTCATCTTTACTTATATATAAAACTAAATCTTGGTTCTCAATGATTTTTACAACAAGAGTAGAAAATTCACTTTCTTGAGGCGTTGCTAGTAACACATCTGAATTGTGAGGTTTATTATTTGATTTATTGATACAATGTGCTACTTCTTCACTATCATCTTTGAGCACATCCACACTATTATCGTCCCTTTTTTCTTCAAAGATTTGTACAGGAACAGGTGCTTTTCTAGGGCTGTGTTCTGCCATCATGGTCTTATTGTGATCCTCCTTTATGAATCCTGCAGCCAGGGGTTCAGAGAGTCTGAGCATATTGTTAGAATTGAGCGCAAGGGAATCTAATATATTCTGAGGGTTACTCTCCTTAGGAGATGAGGGTAAATTTTCCACAACCTTGCGATGAATGTTATTGATAACAAAACCTCCCTTGTGCTCAAGGAAATCTACCTTGATGTCCATATTCTCCATATGGTAATTAGGGATTACTATAGAACTGATAGGACAGGCAAAGGTATCTTCCATCTCCTCTAGGTAATCATCAACAATAGTGGGATTGATGACCATCGTGCTTGATTTACAACATAATCTGATAGGAGGGATGGTTTTTTTATGTAAATTTATTTTGACTATAATTATTTTTTAAGCTTGATTATGCTCATTTTGAACTATCCCTATAAACTTACCAATACTATTACCTATTTTACTAAGGGTTTCCTGCCATGTGCATTCTAGAGGGAGATTTTTCAAGAGAACTGCCTTATCAACCATAAAGTTAGAGATTTTTCAAGGTTAAAAAATGGGATCCAATCAAAAATAGTAAATGATATATTTATGTATTTAAGGCATCCTTCCGATAGTATCTTCTTTTTAAGTGTTTTATTGCTGAAATCTAAATAAATGAAATACTCAGCAAGAATTGAGACATTTACCTTTTTTTGCCAGTGAGATTTCAACCATGTTGCTATATCAAAAATTGAGGCTTCGACTCCGTTCCATCTGTAAATTATCCCAAAACCTGCACAGACACTCTAAATTCTTTCTATGCAACCATCTTTAAGATCTAGATTAGTGGTCTCCAGTTCAGGGTGTAATTGATTTGGACATGTAGGGGCATCATTAAGTTGGGTGGAGTCTTCAAATTCACAGGAGTTTTTCCTTGCTATATCAGATCTCCTTTGAGGGGGAGAATAAATAGAGCTATTCTTCTCTAATGCATGCTGATGAAATTCATTAAATCTAATTTTACTATTTACTGTCATAGACCTAGTACAAAGATCTTCTGAAAATTCACAGTCAGAGTGGAAGTGTTTAAACTTACTGTTATAACTGCAATGCGGGGGTGTGTAGGGCTTCACACCCTGCTAGCTCTAGTTTCCTTTGTGGATTTCTTTCCTATTGGTAGGGCTTTGTGTAGTTTGGAATTTAACCGAGGTCCACCGTATAGCATCAGTGTTAGGTTCATTATCTTTTGGAACATATCTCAGAAGATGTTTATGGGGTAGAGAGTAGATGGTATCCTTCCCTGAACTGAGCTTCTCAAATTTTTTGTTAAGAGGCATAACGAAAGATGCTATAAGATGAGAGTGATACTGCGTTTGAAACTTCATTTCATGCTGCTTAGCCCTCTTGGCAGTTTGTTTGTGCACTGACAACCATAGATTATCTTGGGCCAGATTAAGCAACTCCTGTGGTAGTACCCTAGAAGTGATTCTAGGGGAAGATTGTTGAATTTCCTTGGCATCTTTGAACATTGAGGCCGAAGGTTGCTTAATGCTCTGAGCGTATTTGGTTTTTTTGAAATATTGTAGTTGAGCGTCCAAGGAAGCCGTAGTAAAAATTTGTGACTTAACACCAAAAGACAGGGCCATTTTTCACCAGAGCATAGCAGAGCGATAACTTATTTCTATAATTATATTTATTTAAAATTTATAAAATTATTTTTGCACCATATATTGTTTTATACACATAGAATAATAGATTTGGGGACTTAGACTTATGTTCAATCCTTAGTAATGGTTTGGGGAACTAATTACTAGATGAGTGACTACAGCACCCTAGTTTTCATTATTAGATGATCTTGTTTAATTTGTGTTCATTTCATGCAAAGATACATGTAAAGGAAAATAAATTTTTGCATCTAAAGATTACATGTATATATATGAAAAATAACTTGTATATACTATACAAGGAAAATAACTTTTAGAAGAAAATGCAAGAGTACAGGCATACATAAGAGGATGAACATAAATAATAAGGGTGCTAGACATTTCCTGAAGTGATGAATTTTTTACCCGTGTATGAATCTAGTGTGCTCTTATGTGATCCAGAACCTGCAAAGAAAAGAGAGATGGGGGTTAGATAAAAAAATATCTAAGTAATGAATGACATCCTATTACTGATCCTCATCTACAATTATGCATGTGCATAGTCAAGCCATACACTTCTGAAAGAAAAACCAAGCTCACAGTCTCAATGAAATAAACAGTGTATAAAATAATATATGGTGCACAACAGTAGCAAGCATGCAATGACAACAATCCCTATTTTATTATTGATGTCCCTATTTATATTTTTTCATCAAATGACCCAAAAACATCAAGAATGGTTCTATATTGGTCGTTAATAGCCAACTTTCAGAAGAATATAAATGAATGCAAACATACATAAGTGGATGAACATAAATAATGAAGGTCATATATGGATGGTTCTAATTCTTTTCCATTACAACAATTGAACATTCATCATTTGGTATATGAACAGGTGAAAAACATGCAGACATCCAGACATGTGTACTGTGAGCTTTCCTGCAACAAATGGACTTGTGATGATTTTCACAATAGTACATGTGTTGGAAGGAAAGCTCACAGTTGTGCTTAGGAAAATATGAATGTTCATCACCTGTGCATATCAAAGTTGATCAGAGAAGATATATGCACAACAAAACAAATTTTATTACTGATGTCCCTATTTATATCTTTTCATCAAATGACCCAAAAACATCAAGAATGGTCCTATATGGTCACTAATAGCCAACTTTCAGAAGAATATGAATGATTGCAAACATACATAAGTGGATGAACATAAATAATGAAGGTACCAAACATTGCCTGAAGTAATGAAGTGTTGACCCAGGGTTCAATCCAGTATGCTCTTGTATGATCTAAAACCTGCAAGGAAGGAAAAGATGGGGTTAGATTGAAAGGATCTAAGCAATGTTTGACACCCTATTACTGATCCTCATCTACAATTATGCATGTGCATAGTCAAGCCATACACTTCTAAAATAAACTACGCTACAGAACATGGGTGTGTGTTAATGTGATTCAAAAGCTATTATGTAAGATTGTTTTATTTATTGAGATAAGGATATCTTAATTCTACAAGAATAAATGTTTTGAGAAATATTTGAATTTAATTTTGACAATAACATGAGGAGTGATATATTTCAAGCTTTAGTGAGACAGGAAATATTCCATCATTATAGAAGAGATAACCACCTACAACTATATTTCATAATTCCTCCTTTGAAGTCATAGATTAGTTTAAAATGGAGAAAGTATACAAACTCACCAATTTAATCCCAAAATTTCATAACATTGCATTCTTGTTGTTGTTATGGTGCACAACAACAGCAAGCATGCAATGATAACAATAACATTGCATGATGTCTAAGCTCAAATTCAAAATAGTAAGTGTATTATTTTATTACTGATGTCCCTATTTTATTACTGCTAAATTTTGGGGTAAAACCTTGCAAGTCTTACATAGACTCAACAACATGGTAGCATTGATCCAATAACAAAGAATACATTACAAATGTCAAGATCATGATCTCAATGAAAAAAATAGTGTATAAAATAATATATGGTGCACAACAGCAGCAAGCATGCAATGATAGCAATAACATTGCATGATGCCCAAGCTCAAATTCAAAATAGTAAGTGTATTAATGTATGTTTGCATGATGTCAAATATTAAATAGTGAGCTCATGAATAATGTCAGTATTAAACAGTGAGCTTGTGAACAATGTATGATGCCCTAGCTTGCAGCCCGCGAGCCATCAAGATATTTCCTCATGAAATGATCATAAATGGGGAGTACCACATAGTGAATATCAACAACAAAACAAATAAAGAGAAATCAAACACTTCACATAATACCTTGAAGGTAATAGAAATGATGCCCTAGCTCTCAAAGCTCATGGGTCATCGAGCATTCCAAATACTAAGATGTAAACAATGCCACTAAAATTGATTTAATGAAAATACAAAGCTCGAATGCCTACCTTCCAAATGAAAAGATGTAAATAATGTCAATATTAAACAGTGAGCTCATAAACAATGTATGATGCCCTAACTTGCAGCCCTCAAGCCATCAAGACATTTCCTCATGAAATGATCATAAATAGGGAGTACCACACAGTGAATATCAACAACAAAACAAATAGAGAGAGATCAAACACTTCACACAATGCCTTGAAGGTAATAGCAACTATGCCCTAGCTCTCAAAGCTCATGGGTCATCAAGTATTCCAAATGAAAAGATGTAAACAATGTCAGTATTAAACAATGAGCTCATAAGCAATGTATGATATCCTAGCTTGCAGCCTGCGAGCCATCAAGAAATTTCCTCATGAAATGATCATAAATAGGGAGTACCACATAGTGAATATCAACAACAAAATAAATAGAGAGAGATCAAACACTTCACACAATGCCTTGAAGGTAATGGCAATGATGCCCTAGCTCTCAAAGCTCACTGGTCATCAAGCATTCCAAATGAAAAGATGTAAACAATGTCAATATTAAATAGTGAGCTCATAAACAATGTATGATGCCCTAGCTTGCAGCCCGCGAGCCATCAAGACATTTCCTCATGAAATGATCATAAATAGGGAGTACCACATGGTGAATATCAACAACAAAACAAATAGAGAGAGATCAAACACTTCACACAATGCCTTGAAGGTAATAGCAATGATTCCCTAACTCTTAAAGCTAACAAGTCATCAAATATTCCAAATGAAAATATGTAAACAATGCCAGTATTAAACAATGAGCCCATAAACAATGTATGATGCCCTAGCTTGTAGCCCGTGAGCCATCAAGACATTTCCTCATGAAATGATCATAAACAGGGAGTACCACATGGTGAATATCAACAACAAAACAAATAAAGAGAGATTAAACACTTCACACAATGCCTTGAAGGTAATAGAAATGATGCCCTAGCTCTCAAAGCTCGCGGGTCATCGAGCATTCCAAATGAAAAGATGTAAACAATGCCATTATTAAACAATGAGCTCATGAACAATGTATGATGCCCTAGCTTGTAGCTCGCGAGCCATCAAGATATTTCCTCATGAAATGATCATAAACAGGGAGTACCACATAGTGAATATCAACAACAAAACAAATAAAGAGAGATCAAACACTTCACACAATGCCTTGAAGGTAATAGCAACGATGGCCTAGCTCTCAAAGCTCGCGGGTCATCGAGCATTTCAAATGCAAAGATGTAAACAATGCCAGTATTAACATTCATATTTTGCCATTAAATCAACAAATGCCATCAAAATGAAATTGAGTTAATGAGAAGATAAAGCTCAAATGCCTACCTTTAAGAAACTTTTATATCTTTTCATCAAATGACCCAAAAACATCAAGAGTCCTCATATATGGTCGCTAATAGATAGCTTTCAGAAGAATATGAATGAATGCAAACATACATAATTGGATGAACATAAATAATGAAGGTGCCAGACATTGTTTGATGTAATGAAGTGTTGACCAGGGTTCAATCCAGTATGCTCTTGTATGATCCAAAACCTGCAAGGAAGGAAAAGATGGGGTTAGATCCAAAGGATCTAAGCAATGTCTGGCACTCTATTACTGATCCTCATCTACAATTATGCATGTGCATAGTCAAGCCATACACTTCTAAAATGAACTATGCTACAAAACATGGGTGTGTGTTAATGTGATTAAAAAGCTATTATGCAAGATTATTTTATTATTGAGATAAGGATATCTTAATTCTACAAGAATAAATGTTTTGAGAAATATTTGAATTTAATTTTGACAATAACATGAGGAGTGATATATTTCAAGCTTCAGGGAGATTTCATACCATGCAGTGTTCGTAGATTATGTTCAATGTGTTATTTACGCTTGTATTGGTGGAAAACTCTCGAAAATGCATAAAAGATATTGAATTCAACCATGTTGTTTACATGACACATGTAGTTTACCTCCAGCCTAAATCAGTGTTGCATACAAATCTACAGATGCTGCATGGTACGAAGCCTCTCTGAAGCTTGAAAATGATAAGCATTATGATGCTGAGGTATGGTGTGGTAAGCACAAGTATAGTTTTTCATAAGTTGCTATTGGTATAGCTTTTTGTTTTTTTTTCAATAGTTGCAGAATCCAACTTCTCCTATACTTACACGTATGTATATATACATTTTGGGCTTGGTTTTAATGTCATGTAAATTTGAGTGAAATGGTAATAATATTACTGATGTCCCTATTTGATGTGGCACTCCCCATTTATGATCAAATAGACAAAGTTCGAATGCCTACCTCAAGTGCCAGTGCCCTCTTCCCACATGGTGCCGACCTCTTCGCGCACGCCAAACTTGAATGCCCTCTTCGCGCCATGCAAAAGTGCAATGTCGTCTTCAAGGCAACTCTTCAAATTCATAAATTACAATTGACACTTTCTTTTTCTTTTTTTTTGTTTATAACTAAATGGGTGTCCAACATTTAATGCATTATTACTTCATCATGATGATAAAAATTTCATTGGCTCAAAGCACATAGAATGTGGGTAGATGCATTGAATCTCAATCACCACTTCCATTCTATTTTGATGAAGAAGAACTATGTTATAAAATTTCAAGCCATGAAATTTTATAACCATACATATATTTTATGAGTATAATTGTACAACAGAAGAGCACTCACATGCCTTGGTTGTTATTGGTCTATGAAAGGTTTTGGTTTGTCTTTCCCAATTGAGATGTCATCCTAAGATTCAAAAGGACTATAGTACTGGTGAGGGTACCTAGGTAGGGTTTTTTGGTACCTAGTGTTCCTAAATTTTGGCTTGTAGTGGCCTTAGCCAAGCCACTAGGTTAGGGAGAAGCCTATTTGGACTCTCTAGGTGTGCTAGCTAGTGTTTGTTCTTCTTTGTTCTTTTGAGTCCTTGGTGTGTCTTTTGGAGCCTGGTTGCAAAAGTCTTAGCCAACTTTGCTAGGTTTCCTGTCATGGGACAGTGTTCCAAAGTTGAACAAATGGCCTCTTTAATGTTTTAGAGGTTTGAAAATGACCTTTATGACCCTTACTCAATCAAGGATTGAGTTCTTTTGAGGTGTGTGTAGGTGGTTTGTCTATCCACCAAAAGTTGCTTGACAACTTTGAAAGTTGTCATGACAATTTTTGTTGCAAAAGCATGTAACCGACTCAAGAGATAGCTAGCCTGATCCATGGGCCCTAACATCGAGGAGGGAGCTATTTAAGCTTTAAAAACCATAATTCAAGGCATAGGGAAGACTGTAGTATGGAGAGAAAACTTTTGGTTGTAGTTAGACTGTGTAACTAGTTTTCCTTTGACATAAATATACATTTTTGTGTTGACAAAGATAAGAAATGGATTGAATATCCGACTGTAATGTTTGCATGTGATGATTTTTAATGTTTTTGAATTCCTAGGATAGTTATTTAGCATTTCATTTCAGTTTTGAGTTAGTCTTCATAGTTTTCTTTATTTTGGCCTGTCTTGGGTTACTACTGACAAAATTTTGAATAATGGAGTGCTAGAGAACTCTCCCACCATACAATCTATATGGGTCTATGAGATTTGTGTCTATACTCCCTGTAATATATGTTGTGCAAAGGACAGGCCCTAGAAACTTTAGGATGTATCTATAAACCGATGCCCTAGGCAAGCTATCAGTGTTTGGTTAGGGGTCAGTGTGCTGTTGTAGAGCAGATGGAGTGATTGAGGGCACTCAAAGCCTCAATCAAATGATGTGGAGGGGAGGTTAGATGCATGATCAAGCATCTCCAATGCAAAGAGAGCTCAGGGGATTTTGGATACAAGGGAAAATACTAAACCCTCACTATTACAGACAGTGAGTTACCAAACCCTCATTTAAAGCCCCATTTTCAGTAGGCTCTGTACAGACAGTATGGGAAAAGGAAACCAGTAGAATCTTAAAGCCCTCCCAAAAGGGTATTCGAATCCATAATTAGTTGGATGCTTTGCTCAGAGAAGTTTGGATTTATTAGCAGAAAAAGGTCAATTAGGCCTACTAAACCTAGTAGCCTTTTTAGGTTAGACAATAGACAAAACTTTTTAGAAGGGATAGAGAGGTTCCTAGAATAGTGAACTTTATCATATTCTTGGTGTCATAGACTGAATGGAGAAAGGAGGTGTTTGAAACTTCTTAGAAGGGGACTAGGATAGCACCCTTAAGGCTAGGAGATTAGCCTCTTTGATTCTAGGAGGGCCTAGGACAAATTTATAGCAAGGTCTATGTAACATCAAGTACTCTAGTTTGCATTATTAGATGATCTTGTTTAATTTGTGTTCATTTCATGCAAAGATACATGTAAAGGAAAATAAATTTTTGCATCTAAAGATTACATGTATATATATGAAAAATAATTTGTATATACCATACAAGGAAAATAACTTTGAGAAGAAAATGCAAGAGTACATGCATACATAAGAGGATGAACATAAATAATAAGGGTGCCAGACATTGCCTGAAGTGATGAATTTTTGACCCACATATGAATCTAGTGTGCCCCTGTGTGATCCAGAACCTGCAAAGAAAAGAGAGATGGGGGTTAGATAAAAAAAAATATCTAAGCAATGAATGGCATCCTATTACTGATCCTCATCTACAATTATGCACGTGCATAGTCAAGCCATACACTTTTGAAAGAAAAACCAAGCTCATAGTCTCAATGAAACAAATAGTGTATAAAACAATATATGGTGCACAACAACAGCAAGCATGCAATGACAACAATAACATTGCATCATGCTCGAGCTCAAATTCAAAATAGTAAGTGTGTTAATGTATGATCTAATAGCAACAACCTCATTGATCATTACCTTTCACTCCTCCATCATTATAGAAGAGATAACTACCTACAACTATATTTCATAATTCCTCCTTTGAAGTATATATATATCAAGTATAATTATGAGTTTACATCATATATTTAGTCTTAATAAAATCTTATAAAACAACATAAAACTAACCCAAAATACTTTGTCTTAATAAAATCTTAATAAAACAATATATTTAGTCTTAATAAATTAATACACTTACTATTTTGAATTTAAGGTCAGGCATCATGCATTGTTTATGAGCTCACTGTTTGATTACCAGCCAATCAAATAGGGACATGAGGTGCTCAAACAGTGAGCTCATAAACAATGCATGATGCCCTAGCTTGTAGCCCGCAAGCCATCAAAATATTTCTTCATGAAATGATCATAAATGGGGAGTACCACATAGTGAATATCAACAACAAAACAAATAAAGAGAGATCAAACACTTCACATAATGCCTTGAAGGTAATAGAAACGATGCCTTAGCTCTCAAAGCTCACGGGTCATCAAGTATTTGAAATGAAAAGATGTAAACAATGCCAGTATTAAATAGTGAGCTCATGAACAATGTATGATGCCCTAGCTTGCAGCCTGCAAGCCATCAAGATATTTCCTCATGAAATGATCATAAATGGGGTGTACCACATAGTGAATATCAACACCAAAACAAATAAAGAAAGATCAAACACTTCACACAATATATGTTATTTTATAAAATTTTATTAAGACTAAATATATTATTTTATGAGCTCACTGTTTGAGCACCTCATGTCCCCATTTGATTGGTTGGTGCTTTGTTTGTTATATTGATCATTACCTTGGACTCCTCCATCATTATAGAAGAGATAACTACCTACAACTATATTTCATAATTCCTCCTTTGAAGTCATAGGTTAGTTTAACTATTGGACAATGAGCTGATAGGAGTTTTGAATAGATTTGAATAAAAACTAAGAGTATTAAATTTTATCATGTAATGTTATTGTTGTCATTGCATGCTTGCTGCTGTTGTGCACCATATATTATATTATACACTGTTTATTTCATTGAGACTATGAGCTATTGTAGTTGACTGTATACTTTTGCAGTTTGATCTATTGTAGTTGTTTCTTTTTTCTTTGAATCATTATTTACAATTACTTTTGATGTAATATTTGTGTGAAGAACAAGAACAAAATGGTGAACGAGTGTATTTGACAAAGATAAACATGACACATTTTGTTGGGCTGATTGGGTTGGCCTGGTACCATTTACATGGCCAGGCCAGATATTAAACAGTGAGCTCATGAACAATGTATGATGCTTTAGCTTGCAGCCCATGAGCCATCAAGACATTTCCTCATGAAATGATCATAAATGGGAGTACCACATAGTGAATATCAACACCAAAATAAATAAAGAGAGATCAAACACTTCACACAATGCCTTGAAGGTAATAGAAATGATGCCCTAGCTCTCAAAGCTCGCAGGTCATCAAGCATTCCAAATGAAAAGATGTAAACAATGCCAGTATTAAACAATGAGCTCATGAACAATGTATCATACCCTAGCTTGCAGCTCGCAATCCATCAAGACATTTCCTTGTGAAATGATCATAAATGGGGAGTACACACATAGTGAATATCAATAGCAAAACAAATAAAGAGAGATCAAACAGTTCACACAATGCCTTAAAGGTAATAGAAATGATGCCCTAGCTCTCAAAGCTCGCAGGTCATCAAGCATTCCAAATGAAAAGATGTAGACAATGTCAGTATTAAACAGTGAGCTCCTGAACAATGTATCATGCCCTAGCTTGCAGCCTGCGAGCCATCAAGACATTTCTTTGTGAAATGATCATAAATAGGGAGTACGTACATAGTGAATATTAATAGAAAAACAAATAAAAAGAGATCAAACACTTCACACAATGCCTTGAAGGTAATAGCAACGATGCCCTAGCTCTCAAAGTTCACGGGTCATCGAGCATTCAAAATGCTAAGATGTAAACAATGCCACTGAAATTGATTTAATGAGAAGACAAAGCTCGAATGCCTACCGCAAGTACCAGTGCCCTCTTCCCACACAGTGCCAGCCTCTTCGTGCACGCCAAACTCGAATGCCCTCTTTGCACCACGCAAAAGTGTAGTGTCATCTTTACGGCAGCTCTTTGAATTCACAAATTACAAATGATACTTTTTTTTTTGTTTATAACCAAATGGGTCTCACAATTATGACGATAGCATCGCTATTAAGACACCATCGGGGGCACTTGCAAAAATAAAATAAAAAACAAACACAAATTATAGTGGCGTCGCAAATTGGTGTCGAAATTCGACCCCAAATGTTGTAGTGGAAAAATTCTAGCGGGTGTCTTTTTTGCCAGGATTTTCACTTGGGAGGCTTTGTGCGAAGGGTCTTCACACGAAGACCCTCAAGTGTCTTCATGCAAAGGGGGTCTTCGTATGAAGACCCCAAAATTGAAATTTTGCCCTCAGAAAATAATTGAACTTCGGAAAAATGATCTTTGGAAGCCTGAAACAAGGACTAAACAAGATGATTTTTTCAAACAGATGATGTCAAATGATTCTATTCCGAACAAGCTTTCTAATGAATATAATTTTAATACATATTGAGTTCATTATCATTTTTAAATATTACTTTAACTAAACATAGGTTGTTTGGTCATTCAATAACCTGTCTTTTCAAGACTTCGGGAAAAATAGTAAATTATAATTTATTTTTTTATAAAAAATATGTAAGAAAAATGTATTTGTGTTACCTTTCTATGAAAAAATAAAAAATAAATTTCGATATACACAAATCAAGTTAGAGTGATCCAAGTGACCTTATGTCTAAATTATAGTTGTTCTCACTTTAAAACTTAATAAACTATGAAATATTGATCCAAAATGAATAAAACCAATTGCATCCTTTAGATATTGAAGTTAAAAATATAATTTCGAAAGAATTGCATCGTTATCATATTTAAAAAAAAAGTTATGCTGATCCAAGTGAAGTAACTCATTAAAAATATAATTTTTTCACGCAAACCACTTTTCGAAGGAGAAGAAAAAATGAATTTAAATGATTTTTAAATATATATATATATATATATATATAGAAACTAGAAAGAAAATTTTAAAAGACTCTAGTTTACATCATCTTCAAATTCTTAGAATGTTGAACTCTATGTCAAAGTTGGCCAAAAAGTGGGACTACCATATATATATATATATATATATATATATATATATATATATATATATATATATATATATATATATATATAATTTTATTTTGTGTGTTATTTATAATATATATGTGATATTTCATTTTATATTTGATATTAGAATCGTAATAATTAACAATTTCAAATTAATGTGATTTACATTTAGTCATTCTATTTTGATTTATCAATTTTATATTTTATTTATTAATAGATTTTAAATTTATTGAAAGTGTTTATATAATTAAAATAAAAATTAATAATTATTATGAATTGAGAATTAATCATATTTAATTATATCTTTGAAAAGTTCCAATTTAATATTTTTAATATATATTGTTTTTTAAATATTGAAATAATAATTTATATAAATATCAATATTATTAATATAATATAGTTTAATTATTATAAATGAATTCAATTCAAGCCAAGGTTTGGGTAAAGCCATCGCAAAATTTCTAGAAGTTGCAGGATTTCAAGCCTGCGTCTTCCTCCTCAATGCTGATGTCGGTGTTAAGTGTGGTAAGTTACTTTGTTTTTTTAATTTTCTTAATTGTAGGTTTTTATTCTCCAAAATGATTTATAAGGTTCTGTATCATTTTTTTACAGATCTAAATCACATAACTGTGAGTTTTCATTATTTTTCTATATCTATAAATCACATAGATCTAGGGTCTTTTGGTTAATACGGTCACATGCTTTGCTCATTTTCTTCATATGGTTATAAATATTGTATCTTCATCTCTGATCCGATGACCCCTAAAACAGTCATTGATATTTCTTAGCCACTACTAGACAGATCTATTTTGTTCAGAAATTATATAGATGGAATTTTACATGTCTTTTTGGCAACTGTTATGAGAAAAACACTTCATTTTACAGACCTGGTGTTTCTGAGTAATGAACAGGCATGCACAGGCTTTGGTCTTTTTGGTAATATCTTATTTTGTGGCATATTCTCTCACCCTTGACCACTGTAGTTTCATGAATACTTTGGAAATTAGAGTTTTACTCCATTGGTAAAATAGTCATGAAGAGGGCCATTTTGTTGTCCACTTGCAAGCATAACTCAGTGAGTAGTTCCGGAGAAAATAGGCATTTGAGAAGATGGTTTGACACTAATTTTCAGTATATTTTATAAAATATATTATTGCAGAGTCCCTCCCTTACCATCCCTTGCTAATTTTTCTGTCATATCCTCTATACTGGTGTTATCTTTCACCTTTTTTTTGAAAGATTCGATGACGTAGAGAGTATACCAAGGGTTTTGCTCTAATATTTTGCTTATCCTTCTGCAAATGACTAATGTTATTCAAATTGGAAAAACTAATGTTATCGGTAATCTTCTTTTATAACATTTCTAAAATGTTGATTATATTGTAAGAAAAAATATTTTAAACAACTTTACTACTTTGTTACTAGAAACGTAACTTTCGTTTTGTGTTTCTTCATTCAGCCAAGATTCGTTCAGGTTATTTGCCAGATTATTTTGGTTTCACCATCTTTAGTCACTATTATTTTGAACTACACTACGTCACCTTTTGTTCTACGCTTATTTATTCAGTACCTTCTGTCTCTTCTATCAGTATATTTCTTAATGACAACTTTTAGATCTTCTATTTTTCGTCATGTTGTTTCTCATCATTGTTTCCTATTGTCAAAATAATGTTGCAAATAGGTACTCACCATAAGAATCATTTTCTTTTAATAACTTCACACATTTCATTGTATGCTATCTTATAACTATAGTCAGCTGCAGACATCATTTTGTCTATCGTTCATTTTGATTTAAGAAGTTGTTTTTTCAGATTTTCTATTTCAATCTATTTTCCTCGACTTCATCAAACAATTTTAGTTTATTCATTTGGAAAACCCTCATTACTTCAAACTTGAATCATCTTGAATTTGTAAAGAGTTATCAAGTATTGTTTACATATAATAGTTTTTCTTCCTATATAGAATGTGTATCATCTTCAATCAGGATAGTGGACGATTTAGGCAAGAATTGCAAGCAGCCAGGACATTTTCCTAGAGAATGCCCAAATGCCTCAGTTTGCAATAATTGTGGTCTTCCTGGGTAGCAAACCCTTTTACATATTATTTTTTCCAATGGCAGAATTATTTGTGCTGTGGAAACTCACATTTAAATGTGGTCTTATCTATGAATGTTGAATTCATGACATATGAAGTGAAACTCACATAGGCAGCATTGGAGCCTTGGTAGTAGCCAACAAACTCGTTTGAAGTGTTGGTTATGTATTTACCATAGTTGGTGAAGGTAAGTGAAGGACTATTGCCATCCTTTCCATAATATTCGAACACATTCTGAGGGCCATTTCTTCCTTTCTTTTGTGATCCACCTGCTAGTCCATGGCTAGAGATGGAGGTTTGCTATTGCATTCTTGTTGATTTTAGATTTGCATGAAGAAGGAGGGGAGGTTTTGATCTGAGGTCTTTTCTTTAAGCTCGATCTCTAATATTTGTTTAATTTGCTTCTGGACTAACCCTGATCATTTGCTTTACTTATGGAGTTTAATATTTCTCTTTATATATATATAGACACACACTATCTTAACAATATATTTTAATTATATCATTTAATATAGCAAGATCAGGTGAGAAAATGCTTCGTACTCTAATGAATTATTATTTTTGTAAAGTAAGAGCACAATGGCATTTGCTAATGTTGTAAAATAACATACAGCAGCATATACTACTAATTTTTGATGTCTTATCAGAAGGACCAAGAAAATGGAAACAAATGCATTTAGTTCTCATATGCAAATTTAACAGAAAGAAAATAAACAGCCTTGAAATCACATAAATTAGCAAATTTTGCCAATACTTTTCAGTAATATTTATACATTTTAGTTTTAGGTTCTCTCCTACTAAAATGCTCAAATCGGAATCATATTTATTATCAGGCTAATCTATCAGTAAGGCAACCAATGCCCACCAAACACTTGTAGCATATAATGGTTTCAATGGTTATCTGTGATCTTTCAATTGTTAGCAAAGTGCATGATTGATGAATTTATGAATACGTTTTTGCTGCTGCAATTTGGAAGCATTGCTCTGAAATATGATTTAATTGGTTTATAGGGTTTTTTTTAATTACACTTCATTTTAATATGGAAACTTTCATTTATGCTTTCACATCAAAGACCTATCGGCTTATTCCTTGCACCTTCTTTCGGTGCAAGTCCTAGTTTAGACAACATCATTCGCAACCCCATGCCATTAAACGAAATGACAGATGAATAACGTCTCTGTCAATCGACATCCACACATTCTGTTAGGGTTTGTTTTTGCAAAATACAGTTCAACCTTCATTACCAAGGTACAAACAAAGTAAAGGTAGCTAAGTTACAAACTTTGAGGAGAAGTTTTGAAAATCTTCATATGGTTGGATCTCATTCTATAGATCATTTTTATACTGAGGTTATGAATATTGTTAATCAAATGAGATCATATGAGGAAAATATAGTTGATAAGTAGTGATTGAAAAAGTTCTTAGAAGTCTGCCTAGTAAATTTGATATAATTGTAGTTGCTATTGAAGAATCTAAGAACTTAACTCTGTTATCTATAGATGAACTTTTTGGATCCTTATTGTCTCATGAATCTAGAATAAGTAGGAATAGCAATTTCACTTTAGAGAATGCTTTTAGATCTCAGGTTTCTTTTAACAGAGGAAGAGGAAGATCAAGTTTCAAGGGAAGAGGAAGAAGAATAAATCTATTCCAAGAGAAAACACAAAGGTTTGATAAAAGTCATGTTCAAAGTTATTATTGTAAACAATGTGGTCATTTGGCAAATGAATGTAAGAAGAAACAAGAAGATATGGATAAGCATAATGTAAATTATTCAAATGTATCTGATAATAATTTTGGAAGTTTATTTATAACTTGTAATGTTGCTCAAGAAAACACTAAAGATATATGGTTGTAGCAACCACATGACAAGGAATAAAGAATTATTTGCTAAAATGGATGACTCTGTGAAATCTGAAGTAAAATTGGGAAATGATAGTGTAGTTTCTGTGATGGGAAAAGGTGTTATACATGTATTAACTAAAAATGGAGAAAAGAAATATATTAAAGATGTTTACTTTGTGCCTGGGTTAAAACATAATCTAATGAGTGTTGGACAGTTAATTGAAAATGGATATAGAGTTTTATTTAATAAAGATGTTTGTACAATTATGGATAAGATTCCTAGTGATAGGTTGATTGCAAAAGTGGAGATGACTAGGAATAGGATGTTTCCCCTTCATATTCATGGGATTCAAGGAACACATGATGTTAGTTTCAAGGTAGTTCACTTAGACCAAACATGGGTTTGGCATTTGAGGTATGGTCATCTTAATTTTGATGGATTAAGTTTATTACAAAAGAAGAATATGGTACAAGGATTGCCACCCATCAAGGAGCCTACTAATGTTTGTGAAAGTTGTATTATGTCAAAGCAACATAGAGAGAGTTTTCCAGTAGGAAGTTCAAATAGAGCAAGGATGCCTTTGGAATTGATTCACACTAATATATGTGGTCCAATGCAAACTCCATCTTTAGGAGGAAGTCTATATTTTCTGACATTTATTGATGATTTTAGCAGGAAAACTTGGATATATTTTTTAAAAGAGAAGTCTGAAACCTTCAATAAATTTAAGGATTTTAAATCAATGTTAAAGAAACAAAGTGGACTATTCATTAAGGTACTTAGATCTGATAGGGGTGGTGAATATAGTTCTAATGAAATTTGAGATTTTTGCAGAGATAATGGGATCAAGAAACAATTTACAACAAGGTACACACCACAGTAAAATGATGTAGCAGAAAGGAAAAACAAAACCATAATGGACATGGCAAGGAGTATGCTCAAGGCTAAAAATTTGACTAATGAATTTTGGGCTGAAGCAGTAGCATGTGCAACATATATTTGGAATAGAAGTCCTACAAAAAGTGTGAAAGGTGGAATTCCACAAGAAGCATGGAATGGTAAGAAACATTCTGTATCTCATCTTAGAATTTTTGGATGTGTTGCATATGTTTTAGTTCCATCTGAATTAAGAAGAAAATTAGATGATAAGAGTGAAAAATGTATCTTCATTGGTTATAGCGAGGAATCAAAAGCTTACAGATTATTTAACCCTATTTCAAAGAAAATAATTACTAGCAGGGATGTCATATTCAAGGAAGAAGAAGCATGGGATGGAAATGTTGACAGTTTAGTCACAGCTAGAGCACCAATAGCAAATAATGAAGAAGAGCAAGAAGAGCAAGAAGAGCAAGATGGTCAATCAAATCAAGTAGGACCAAGCACTCCACAAAGAAATATTGTGCAAGGCCAACCATCAAGTCCTTCTGCTCCAAATGTAAGCAACAAGTCAAATCCTTCACTTGCCTCATCGAAGGGTAAGAAAATGAGAAACTTGAAAGAGATATATGATCAAAGTGAAGAAATTTTGGATTTGTACTCAAATTTTGTTTTATTCTCTCACGATCCTATGTATTTTGAAGAAGCGGTTAAGGAGGAACATTGGGTCACAGCTATGAATGATGAAATTGATTCTATTGAGAGAAATCAAACATGAGATTTAATTGATCTACCTAAAGGTAAGGATTATATTGGTGTTAAGTGGGTTTATAAAACCAAATTTAATGCACAAGGTGAACTCGATAAGTATAAGGCTAGATTAGTAGCAAAAGGATTTTCACAACAGTATGGGATAGACTATAATGAAACATTTGCACCAGTTGCTAGACTTGATACAGTTAGAACTGTCTTAGCTATAGCTACACAAAATGATTGGAAAATTTTTCAAATGGATGTAAAATCTGCCTTCTTGAATGGCATTCTTGATGAAGAAGTCTATGTTCAACAACCTCCAAGTTATGAGATATGTGGGCATGAAAGTAAAGTGTATAAATTAAACAAAGCTCTATATGGTTTGAAACAGGCACCTAGGGCATGGTATAGTCGAATTGATTCTTTTTTGTTGAGTGATGGATTCAATAAAAGTAGCAGTGAGCCCACATTATATATGAAAATCAATGAACAAAATCATACTTTGATTGTATGCCTATATGTTGATGACTTAATTTTCACAGGGAATTTGTCAGTTGACAAGTTTAAGACAACAATGATGAAAGAATTTGAGATGACAGATTTGGGAATGATGAGATACTTCTTGGGCATTGAAGTTGTTCAATATGATAAAGGAATTTTTATTTGTCAATCTAAGTATGCCAAGGATGTATTGAAAAAATTCAGTATGTTGAATTGTAAACCAGCATTAACCCTAGTTGCAACATGAACAAAACTTAGCAAAGAGGATAAGGGTTCACATGTTAATCCAACCATGTTTAAGAAACTTGTTGGAAGTTTATTGTATCTCACAGCTACAAGACCAAATATCATGTATGGTGTTAGTTCGATTTCAAGGTTTATGGATTCACCACAAGAGTCTCATTGGCAAGTTGGGAAAAGGATACTAAGATATATTGCAGGAACAAGTGGATATGAAATTCTATATTCCAAAGCTAACGAATTTGATTTGATTGGTTATACTGACAGTGATTTTGCAAGTGATGTTGATGAAAGGAAAAGTACTTCCGGATATGTCTTTCATTGTGGCACAGGTGTAATCTCCTGGGCATCAAAGAAGCAAGCTATTGTGACAATTTCATCTGCTGAAGCAGAGTATGTAGCAGCCAAATCAGCAACATGCCAAACAATTTGGTTGAGAAGAATATTGAAGGATCTACAACAAGTACAAGAGAAGTCAACACCAATCTTTTGTGACAATAAATCAGCAATTACTTTATCAAAAGACCATGTTTTTCATCAAAGGAGCAAGCACATTGATACAAGATACCACTTCATTAGAGAGCTGGTTAATAGCGGTAAAATTTATCTTAAATTTTGCAAATCTGAAGAACAATTAGCAGACATTTTCACAAAGGCACTGCCAAAAGAGAATTTTGAATACCTATAAGAAA
Source organism: Chamaecyparis obtusa (assembly GCA_027943335.1). NCBI lineage: Eukaryota > Viridiplantae > Streptophyta > Pinopsida > Cupressales > Cupressaceae > Chamaecyparis > Chamaecyparis obtusa. Next base: position 1,415,717 of record BSBK01002554.1, on the reverse strand, counting down.
ATTTAGGAATGATTGATGTTAAATCCTTTGTAGAAGAAATTAAAGAGGAATGATGGAAGATAATAATTTCTTCTCCACATAAACTACTTACTGTACCAGAACTGGAGATAGAGAATTAAAACTTTGAACTGTTGTCCACATTTGCTGAAATTGCTCCAATCTCATCCACCGTGTATGGAGCCAGTTGTAGAGTTGTTAATAATCTATTTTGACCATCCATAATATTTGCCATGTTTCCTAATAATATGGTGGACTTCTTCCACCCACACCTCAAGCTCTGCCCACGTAGAAGGAAGTTAATAAATTAGTGTTTAGATCAATTCTATGCAGTTCTCTCTATATATATAGAAGCAATGTAATCAGTTTATAATAGTAATGTAATCGGATTATGTTCTGTGTTATATGCTGTAGCATGTGTTTTTAATAACAACAGAATACATATGTTATGAATTTATGTAACTTGTTTTATACTCTATCAAGATCCCCATCCCTCTTTGTGAATCCTGCTATGCTAGGGGCAGTTTGTCTGGGGCAAAAATTATCATTCAGCAACCTGCTATGCCAAGGAAGGAACTTTAAATGGTTTCAGGTCAAGCTTCGCAGGTATGTTAAGAATGTAGCCATAGGTAACATGTGTGAACAGTATCCAGATCTTATGGTAGAGCGATTTGCCTTGCTTGTTCTTTTCTATTTTTGTTTTATCTTCCTCCTTTTTAAGTACTCTGTCAAGTTGTGTGAATAAAATTTGATTTTTACGGAGCCTTGGACTCAGTGAATGCATATTATTATGGGAAGAAATCACTACTTATATGTTTGATCTCACTAGAATATGTCCGCACTCCTTTGTAGATGTGAAGTTATCATTGCTCCTCATTACCAGTGTCGTTTCTTACATTACAGATCATTACGCATCTTTACTTTCATATATTTTGGTTGTTTTCTACCTTTATATGGTTTTACAGGCTTGCTTATTACCAGTGGCGTTCCTTACATTACAGATTATTACGCTTCTTTGCATTCATATTTTTTGGTTGTTTTCTACTCTTTTATAGTTTTACGGGCTTGTTTAATCTGTGGGAAATATTAAAATTTAAATTTGCAAACCTTTAAAAATTTTAACTCGGCACTTAAAAATTGCTCGGCACATGAAAGGTGCCGAGTGCCAGTTTTACTCGGCACTTGAAAGGTGCCGAGTGACAGGAGGATGCCGAGTGAGCTCGGCACCTGAAGAAGCCAAGTGAGCTCGGCACCTGAAGGGTAGCTCGGCACTTGAAAGGAAATGCTCGGCAAGAATGGATGCCAAGTGACACAGTTTAACATGAAACTCTTCACGATTAAAAAAACAAACACTCAAAACTTAAAATATTCAACAAGGATCTTCTCAAATGCAATGTAGAGGGGAAGAACAATAGATTCGAGTATGCCTCCTTGCTTGATATTTAACTTTGATTAAAACATTTACAAAATCTGGGAGCATTCAACTTCAACCAGAAAACCCTAAATTTACCCTAAAAACTTAAAACTTCAAATAAACTATTGAACTTCAAACTTGCAGCTCTAATGGCTGCATACTACAATGCCTGGAGCAATCACTGCATCAACAGGTCGAATCAAAACAATAATAAACTTACAGAATGACCAGAGAAGAAACACGTGCAACTACAGGCACGAAATAAGCAAACTTCTTGCTCTGCACTCTGACGACTGGATCTGCTGATCTTCTTCTTTGCTCTGCAACTCTAAATCTGCACTTTCTCTGCTGAACTAAAATGAATGAGGGAGAGACATTCCTTTTTGTCATATTCCATTTTCCCCCTCTTTTCAAAATTTGAAAATCTCACCTACCCGTATTAATGTTTCTAGCTGTTCTATTCGTCAAAGGTGGTAGGTGAGCGTTTGGCTCAAGGGACAAACAGCTCGCAGCATTTAATTTTTCCAACACTCCCCCTTTGTCCTAAGCCAAACAAACAAGGATCACTGTTGATCCACATCAACTACACCAAGACATTTTCTTAGGTGCACAAAAGCTCCAATGCCTAATGGCTTTGTGAAGATGTCTGCTAGCTGCTGCTCAGACTTGCAAAATTCCATCTTGATATCCCCATTCTCCACCAACTCTCTGATGAAGTGATATCTGATCTCTATGTGTTTGCTTCTACCATGGAAGACTGGATTCTTGGACAATGCAATTGATGAGATGTTGTCACAATAAATTGTGGTTCCATCCTCTTGCCTTTCATTCAAATCTGTCAAGATCCTCCTTAGCCAAATTGCCTGACATGCTGCTGCATTTGCTGCTATGTATTCAGCCTCTGCTGTAGATTGAGCAACAATAGGTTGCTTCTTGGATGCCCATGAAATGGTACCCGATCCCATGTGGAATACATATCCGGAAGTGCTCTTCCTATCATCTATACTTTCAGCCCAATCACTATCTGTATATCCTACCAACTTGAATTCATTTGCTGTAGTATAAAAAATTCCAAATCCCTTGGTACCTTTCACATACCTTAAGATCCTCTTTCCCGCTTGCCAATGGGAATCCTTTGGTGTTTCCATAAATCTGGAAATCAAACTTACTGCATGCATCAAGTCTGGCCGAGTTGCAGTCAAGTACATTAAACTTCCAACCATACTCTTGTATAGTGTTGGATCCACTCTCTTGCTAGAGTCTTCCTTGCTCAACTTCAGACCTACTGCAGTTGGTGTGGGGGCTGCCTTACTGTTCTGCATTTTAAATCTCTCCAAGATCTGCCCTGCATATTTTTCTTGAGAGATAAAGATGCCATCATGCATTTGTTTTACTTCTATGCCTAGAAAGTACTTCAAGAGACCTAGGTTTGTCATCTCAAACTCATTTTTCATTGTCTCTTTGAACTCACCAATTAGAGCCCTGTCATTTCCAGTAAAAATCAAATCATCTACATACAAGACAACAATCAGCACATTACCATTTGCTGCCTTGATGTAGAGTGTGGGCTCACCATTGCTTTTGCTAAAGCCATTGCTCATCAAATATGAGTCAATCCTGCTGTACCATGCCCGTGGAGCTTGCTTGAGCCCATAAAGAGCTCTCTTCAATCTATATACTTTATGTTCTTCACCTGCAACTTCATAACCAGGTGGCTGCTCCACATATACTTCTTCCTTTAATACACCATTTAGGAAGGCGGACTTCACATCCATTTGATATACCTTCCACTTGTGCTGGGCTGCAATTGCTATGACAGCACGCACGGTTTCCATTCTTGCAACTGGGGCATAGGTCTCATCATAATCTCTGCCATACTGCTGTTTGTAGCCCTTGACTACCAGCCTTGCCTTATGTCTATCAATTTTGCCTTCAGCATTGCATTTGGTCTTATAGACCCATTTCACTCCAATCACTTGCTTTTTGGGAGGTAAATCAGTTAGCTCCCATGTCTCATTCCTTTCTATAGCATCTATCTCCTCATCCATGGCCTTACACCATTTCTTCTCCTTAATAGCTTCTTCAAAGTATATTGGATCACTATGAGAAAATAGTGCAAAATTAACACTCTCATCATATTCTTCATACCTTTCATCTTGGTATATCTCCCTAAGACTCTTGGTCTTTCTTGGTAACAGGGAGGAGAGTGTGGGATCATAATCTTCACTGTTGCTGCTCGGCACTGACACTCGGTCATGCCTAGAGGAGCTCGGCAGTGACTGAGGTTGCTTGCCTTTTCTTCTATCTGCTCCTTGTTGTTCATCAGCATCCTCTTCACTCATGATTGGCACTTTACTTGAAGTGCTTGGTGACTCATCAGTTGAACCATACCAAGACTGATTTTCCAAAAATTCCACATCTCTTGAAAGGATCATCTTGTTGTTCAATGGGTCATACAATCTGTATGCCTTTGATTCTGGGCTGTACCCTGTGAAGATGCACTTCTCTCCTTTGTCATCCAATTTCTGCCTTTGCTCTTTAGGTACATGTGCATATGCTACACATCCAAACACCCTTAGGTGTTCAACTATCCATCTTCCTCGTGACCATGCTTCCATTGGAATTTTGTCACGGACAGCCTTTGTAGGACACCTATTAATTAGGTAAACTGCTGTTGCTACAGCCTCTCCCCAAAATTTAGTTGGGAGACCTTTCTCTTTCATCATGCTCCTTGCCATTTCAACAATGGTCCTGTTCTTTCTTTCAGCCACTCCATTCTGCTGTGGTGTATAGCTGGCTGTGAGCTCTTTCTTTATGCCATGTTTCCTGCAAAAATTTACAAAAGAATTGGAGGTATACTCTCCTCCTCTATCTGATCTTAGGACCTTAATATAATGTCCACATTCTCTTTCAGCCTGGGCTTTGAATTCAGCAAATTTATTAAATGCTTCAGATTTATTCTTTAAGAAATACACCCATGTCCTACGACTGAAATCATCAATAAATGTCATGAAATAAGTACTCCCCCCAATGGAAGTAACTTGCATAGGACCAACTAGGTCAGTATGCACTAACTCTAATGGATATCTAGCCCTCCTAGAATTTCCAAAATTAAAGGGAAGCCTATGTTGCTTACCCAAAATACAAGCCTCACACTTGTCACATGAATTTCCTACTCTTGGCAAACCGTCTACCATTCTTTTATTTGACAATAAATTTAAACCAGCATAGCCAAGATGACCATACCTGAGGTGCCATAGTCGTGAGGGGTCTTCAATCACACTCCTTAGAGCTGATTGTGTGGGAGGTGCAGCACCAACTTGAGATGAGAAACATGTCTCTATCTTCAAGGGAAACATTCTGTTCTTTGTCATTTGAACTGCTGCAAGTAAGTTTTTGCTCCCATCCTTTTCATGAATGACACACCTATCATTCTCCATCAGCACTTTGTATCCATTTTGAATGAGCTGACCAATGCTCATCAAATTGTGCTTCATACCAGGGGCAAAATACACATTTTGTATTTCCTTCTTCTCACCTTGCTTGGTGCAGACCATAATAGATCCTTTGCCCACAACTGGTAGGGTTCCATTGTTACCCATTTTAATCTCAGATTTGAAACTCTTGTCAATGAATGAAAACAAGGTTTCATTACCACTCATGTGGTTGCTACATCCACTGTCGAGGTACCAAACCTCAGGGCTTCCTTCTTCACCAACATTACACATGATGAAGGCAGTGGCATTGTTTCCACTTCCCATATTCACATCAGCCACATTTGCTTGTCCTGACTGATCACTCTGCTTCTTCCAACTTTCACTTGCATAATGCCCATATTTATGACAGTAGTAGCATTCTACATTACTCCTATTTGAGTTGTAGTTTTTCTTACCTCCTCTTGAAGTATTTTGTGAGCTACTTGCTCCATCTGCTCTATCTGAGCTTTCTGTTGTAGCATTTCTTTGTCCTCCATGACCTCGGCCTCTGCCTCTAGAGTTTCTGCCTGAGCCTTTTCTTCCTCTCCCCCTTCCTCTTGGATTTGACTGAGCCTTGAATGCTTGCTCTTGGGTAGAAGAGGATGTAGATCTATTGATCCTATGCTCATGGGTTTGAAGAATACCCATCAACTCATCCATTGTCAAAACAGTGAGGTCTTTTGCCTCTTCAATGGTCATGACCAAGTTGTCATATTTATGAGGTAAACTCCTCAATATCTTTTCTACTATCCTCTGCTCTTGATAGTCTTCTCCATTTGACTTCAGTTGATTAATCACATTGGAGGTCCTTGAACTGAAGTCTGCAATCAATTCATTTTCCTTCATCTGAAGGTTCTCAAACTCCCTCCTTATATTTTGTAGCTTTACAGTTCGGACTTTATCAGTCCCCTTGAAGTTTGTCTCAAGGATATCCCAAGCTTCTTTTGCATAATTTGCTACTGCAATCTTTGGGAAGACTGTCTCTGTCATTGCTGCCTCAATTAAACTTAGTGCCTTAGCATCCTTTCTCCTTGACTCTTTCAGCTGAGTCTTCTGTGGATTTGTGAGAGCAGCATACTGAGCTGGGTCTGTCACATCATTGAATCCATTAACCACAAACTCCCATAAATCATTTGCAACCATTATGGTCTTTAACTTCTTTGCCCATATGTCATAGTTCTGTCCATTGAATGGTGGTGGCTGCTACCATATCTTTCCTGCATCTCTTGCCATTGCAAATATCCCAAAAAAAAAAAAAAAAAAAATTTGCCCTAACTCACTTTGGATGTGGGGCCTCAAAGCTCTGATACCATGTGGGAAATATTAAAATTTAAATTTGCAAACCTTTAAAAATTTTAACTCGGCACTTAAAAATTGCTCGGCACATGAAAGGTGCCGAGTGCCAATTTTACTCGGCACTTAAAAATTGCTCGGCACATGAAAGGTGCCGAGTGCCAGTTTTACTCGGCACTTGAAAGGTGCCGAGTGACAGGAGGATGCCGAGTGAGCTCGGCACCTGAAGAAGCCGAGTGAGCTTGGCACCTGAAGGGTAGCTCGGCACTTGAAAGGAAATGCTCGGCAAGAATGGATGCCGAGTGACACAGTTTAACATGAAACTCTTCACGATTAAAAAAACAAACACTCAAAACTTAAAATATTCAACAAGGATCTTCTCAAATGCAATGTAGAGGGGAAGAACAATAGATTCGAGTATGCCTCCTTGCTTGATATTTAACTTTGATTAAAATATTTACAAAATCTGGGAGCATTCAGCTTCAACCAGAAAACCCTAAATTTACTCTAAAAACTTAAAACTTCAAATAAACTATTAAACTTCAAACTTGCAGCTCTAATGGCTGCATACTACAATGCCTGGAGCAATCACTGCATCAACAGGTCAAATCAAAACAATAATAAACTTACAGAATGACCAGAGAAGAAACACGTGCAACTACAGGCACGAAATAAGCAAACTTCTTTCTCTGCACTCTGATGACTGGATCTGCTGATCTTCTTCTTTGCTCTGCAACTCTAAATCTGCACTTTCTCTGCTGAACTAAAATGAATGAGGGAGAGACATTCCTTTTTGTCATATTCCATTTTCCCCCTCTTTTCAAAATTCAAAAATCTCACCTACCCGTATTAATGTTTCTAGCTGTTCTGTTCGTCAAAGGTGGTAGGTGAGCGTTTGGCTCAAGGGACAAACAGCTCGCAGCATTTAATTTTTCCAACATAATCATTATATGAACTACAGCTACATTTCTGAATCTTAAATGACTTAGATTAACCTTGTTTATGGCTGAAAATAATGAGGTCGAAAAGGTGAAATGAGAACTCCATAATCATCCGGGCCAATCATTCTATTCGTCTGTAATACATTCTGTTCACATAATGGGCTCAAGTTTCAGACTTTCCGGAAGTTAAAGTTCCGGACTCCCGTGTTTCCTCTGTAGCGGTCTTAGCCAGTGCTATTATAAATCAAGAATGAACTTATGGACCTTCACTGCCCAGATTTTTATGCTTAGGTTATTTAATTTTAGGTGTTGAGATGTTTTTGACTGAATGAAGATCCTGCCGTTCATCGTGCGGAATCAGTTAAAAAAATAATGTGGTTATAAAATTGAAACAGCTCAACAAACAGGTTAGTTTGTCTTACAATAAGGCAAATATTTACACAAATTTCAGACTGGATGAAGTGGGAAAAATACCGTAGAAGAGGTTTATTATAACTGGCTTATCACATAAATGGAAATGTGATTAATCCCAAAATATTTGAAACCGAGTCAACAAGCGTACAAGAGGAAAGTCTGGTATTGATGTCCATGAGGCGTTTGTTGATAGATTCATTTCACGTATTCTGAGAGAGGTGCTTGCTATTTTAAAAGTTTATTGCAGGATCCTCGGTCGCTTGATGGAGAAAATCCTAGTAAAGCTAAAACACCCTGAAAACAGTCATATTCTGTTTACTTAAGAAGCCTATTGCGTCCATTGAGCTATTTGAAATCTTCTGAAGAATCAGTCCGATTCAAATTGAACCAGAATATATGGTTATAAAATAGATTGCGAGAAAATAAATTCTATGCAGGGTTAACTTATTCCCACCCTTCTCATTAGAGTTGTCTTATCTGTACGTTATATCTTTCACAACCTTATAATTGTGTGGTCGCTGATGTTGATATTCGAGCTCCTGTCTTGCCAAGTAGGCTCTAAATATAGTGGTAGCACTAAAACATCTGCATTTATTCCTCTATTTCAGTGCGCTGAGCTTTCCATCAGCTTCAACAATTTGGTTTAAACTTTGTACACCATTTTATAAATAGGTGGTCTGCCACTCTATACTGTTTTGTCTTTATATTGGGAAATCATTCAACCTTCAGTTTTACCAACACCTACAGTTGAACTTAAAATCAGTTTTAATTGCAATGGATTAGAAAAGTACTTTTTATATACCTTCGATAATGGCTGGTACAATTTAGTGGAAAATGCGTTCATATTGTAGTTTGCGAATTGAGTTCATTCGTTGAAAATTTACTCTTCCGCTATTGCCGTAGGTTCCAACTTTCCAACTTTTAAATTACCAAGTTTATAATGATAAGAAATTTAGGTACATGTGAGTTTCCCTAAGGTGTTTCCCGTAATTCAAAAAAAAATAGATATATGTCAATATAAATTCTATGTAACACTCCAGTCCATGATGTTCGAAATTTGCTCAAAAGGTGAATTTACTTTTTAAAATGCGAATATTGTAAACTGCATGAATTGTTGCTGACTTTTTCGATTAGCTTCAGGACATTCAGTCAAAGATCAAATTTCATATTTTTAAGTGTTCCTGTTTGTACTAAACACAAAGTACAATTAGCTCGGATCCTTATATGTACAATACACAATAAAACCTTAGTAAATGGTTCTAGCTTTAAAATAATTTTTTCCATATAGTGATCGCTGCCCTGGGTTCTGTTAAGACACTCGTCGAAGTTCATGGTGATTATGTTGGCGAATGATCTTCATGTGAACTTTTATAAGTACTATATTTTTTTGAATCCCTCGTGTGAAAATGCTTCAGCAGTAGCAATAGTGGCCACAACCGGCCGTGACTCCAACTCTTTGTTGGTGAATCTTGAATATTCTCTCTATTTCAACACGTTTTAATCTGTTGCATTGCCAAGTTCTGTACTTCTGAACCTCTGGAACTATCACTTATGCATTGTTGAGAACCTTGGCTTTTACAATGAATATGAAAGTCCCATGACTGATTTCTGTAGCAGCATTGAATTCATAGGTAAAAGATTATATTTTTTTAATATTAAAAATTGAGTTTAAACAAGAAGTTTACAAAAAAAAACCACGAAGTTCACAAAAGGTTACGTCAAAAAAAAAAAAAAGGTTTTAAGTCTAAATGCCTAACAACAAGACAAAAAGTAGAGGCAAGGGAGTAAAGCTAGTGCAGGACATGGTCTTGCATCTCCATCCAAGTGATCCATCCACTAGGACGCTCCATCCAGACAATATTTTTGTTTTTCCTTTCCAGATTCTGAGCAAACATTTGAAATTGAGCATAGGAAGGCTCTTTGAAATCCTTGACGTCTTTGAGCAACTTATTGAGAGCTTTGTTGAAGGCAGCCAAGTGTTGAGCGCATCTCATCCATTTGTAGTCATCCCTCATCTCGTAGACAGACATAGTAGTAGCTCCATCCTTCAGGAATCTAAGGAGCTTGTTCCTTTCAAAGTCTAATATGATGGAGATTTGCATAGCAACATAGTAAAATGTAAGCCTTCGAAAAGACTCAATAAGGGTCCTTACCTGCCCTTGAAACAACTTCTCATTCCTAATTTTCCATAGGTACCAAATAATATTAGCTGAAAGAATAGACTAGAAGAAGTTAGCATCCTTATTGAGCCCATGAATATAGCCAGTAATAATCTCCAAAGTATTAACAAGATGAGGAATCTGAAAACCAAAGAGGAGCCAGACCTCCTTAGCAATAACACAATCAAAGAAAATATGTCTGCAAGTTTCAGGCATTCTACAAATAGAGCAAAGATTAAGTTCAGAGGAGTCCTTTCTCAGAGGAAGTCTATCAAGCAGCAATTGCTAGTTAAAACATTTAGTTTTGGGAGCAATAGATCTTTTCCAAAACCTGTCAAAAACTTTCTGCCATTGGGAGATGTTAAGGTCAATATTACTAGAGAGAGTTAATATGGCGGATTATAGAATCATCAAAAGTGAGAGCAGAGTAGATGTTGTGAGCTTTGACTTTATGAAGGAGAGAGCCATCAGGCCACTTGTAGGAGAGAAAGCTATGAGAATCCACATCACAGTACTTAGGGAGACCAATGCAAGCACAAACAAATTGGATAAGTTTGTAGGTTCTTTTTTGAGAGAGAGGGAGATCAAAAGTGGCACTGAGTTCTTCCCAAGAGATGAGGGTATCTTCTTTCAAAATATTAACCAGGCGAGTGATGCCTTTGAGAGCCCAAGCTCGGGCAGAGCAGCCCCGGGTGAGGGCCAGAGGTTTAGAATTGTGTGTGAGATTCCACCAGATGGACCTTTCCCCATGAATCAGGGAATCGTTGTAGTAACTAGTATTAGTTAGGAGCTTCCTAATAACCTCCCAAGATTTCCAAAGAGATTTGAAGATAGGGGAACCATGAACAGAAACAGGAAAGCTGCCAGCAATAATGTCACTAAGGGGGACGCCTTTCCAAGTTTTGGCAAATTTGGGGACAACCCTTTCCAAATTGTTCCTAATAAGGACTTTCCAAGGTTCCTACCCTTCAAGGGAATGAAATATCCACTTGGCAGCAAGGGAGATGCCCTGAGTCCTAAGATCCTTAAGACCCAGCCCCCCAAGCTTAAGCACCACTTCCATTTGACAACATGTTTTTTCCTACCACCCCTGCCATCAGGCCAAAGGAACCGTCTGATGGCCTTTTGAATCTCAAAAATTTGATAGTTGCTAAACATCCAAACAGAGTAGTAGTAGATGTTGTAGGATGAGAGGATTTTTTGGCAAACTTGGACTCTACTAGCAAGGGAGAGAAATTTATGATTCCATTTGCCAAGTTTCTTGACTATCTTCTCCCTCACCCAAGCCCACATATCCATGAGAGAAGGAGAGACAACAAAAGGGATACCAAGGTATCTAACAATCCTATTAGGTCCTCCCCATTGATAGCCAGTATGCTGAATCTAGTCAGGAGGGGTGTCATTCCAACCAAGGAGGATAAATTTAGTTTGGGAGATCTTGGCCCCAGAGATATCCCCAAAGAGCTTAAATTTTTGATTGAGGGCCTCAAAATTCATTCTAGAGAGCTCAAGAAAGAGGGCTTTGTCGTCAGCAAATTGAATGTTTAGGAGTTGGGAGTCATCAGGAAGCCTTAGGCCTTTAATATTGGGGGACAAAGAGTTATCTCTGAGCAAGTAAAAAAGAGCATCAAAGGCAATAATGAAAAGGGTAGGGGCTAGGGGGCAGCCCTTGTCTGATAGAGCATGAGAGGTAGATAGGGGCAGAGAGGGAGCCATTCACATCAACATGGGCAGAGACATCCTTGAAGAGGACTTTAACCATATCACAAAAGAACTTAGGAAATCCAAAAGTAGCAAGCATAGTTAAAACAAAATCCCATTCAATTCTATCGTAGGCCTTCTCAAAGTCAAAAAGGAGCATAGCAGAGTTTTGTCGAGAGTTTTTGGACCATTCCATAGCCTCCCAGCTGGTGATAAGATTCTCAAGGATGTACTTGCCCTTGATGAAGCCGGTTTGGGTGGGGCAATTGAAATTAGGGAGGATTTTCTCAAGTCCAATAGTAAGAATTTTAGCCAGAATCTTGTAGGACACATTAAGCAAGGTGATAGGGCGCCAATTTTTAATAAGGGCTTTGTCACTGTCTTTGGGGACAAGTTTAATGATTTCTCGGTTGATGTCACCACCTAAAGAGCCACACTCAATAACTTCAGAGTATAGTTCCTGCAGATCCTTACTAATCCAATCTATATTGGCCTTATAGAATTCCACAGGGAGTCCATCCAGCCCAAGGGCTTTACCAACCTTGAGGGAATTGATAGCTCTTTCAATCTCCCCAATAGAGATCTTTTGATTAAGAGAAGCAAAGTTCAATATTTTCTGATATTCTTTTGTTTAAGGAGGTTAAGGAAGAATTTAGAGCCTCTATCACCATGTTGGAGCCATTGATGGCAGCCACATATATCATTGATATTCTGTACCTTGATAACATGTTTACCTGTAGATATGCTTTAAGGAATGTGCTATTGCTTTGAAAGATACATTATATTCCATGTCTAATGAGTCAGAAATGATGATGGATGCTCCTTTGTTTTAAATTCATTATTCTGTAGAGGACTTGATTTGATACTTTGACTTGAAGCTATTGCATCTATCACCACAGTGACTTTTCCTTTTAAAACTGGACTGCTATATCTTAAAATGTGACCATCACCCATGATGCTGTAACATTTGATATGTAACACACTGTCCAAACATGGTTTTCTTTATTTTTTGGAAAACCTATTGTCATTGTTATCACTTAATTCAGTACTTCATAATTGATATCACTGTGCCTGCATGTTTACCACAATCATTGTTAATATAACTCTGCATTCACAGTTCTTGATAAATGTTCCTTTACTGTCTTGAAACACTATGATGGCCTCTCACCTAGTTATGATAACAAAACCATTAATGGCACTTGCTGAAACATTATGTGGTGACATGAACAACATTCTGATTTCTGTTTTATAGCATACTCTGTGATAGTGCTATTTGATGTTCTCCGTTGATCCATTTTCCTTTGGATAGTACTTTTGCTTCCTGTTTATATGCTTTTCCTGTCTTGTATAGACTCCATGAACACCAAGTTGCTGCTGCTCAGATTTGTATCTGTCTTTTCCAGCATCATGTTTGACTATCACCAGATCATAGCATTCATGATTCAAGTTCTTCATGCTTCTTAATAGCACATATTACATTTATGTAGCTTTCTAGTCAGTTCAAAATAATGTTCAATGCTGTCCCTTGAAATCGGTTACTATATTAAGCCTCTGATTTATGATACTCCTGTTACATAATCTTCTTTCCAAAGTTTCCTCAGACATGCATATCACTCTACAGGTAATGAATAGAGATGTATTCGCGTTGCTGCCCCTTGATGAAATGATGTTTATGCCTTATCTCTCTGATGTCTTATAGGTTCTTGTCACTACAGCTGATGATCATATTATCTTATGTTACCTGAATTTATACTTTACACTGATTATACTTGAGACAATTGACTAAAAGGTTTCATTTTATGATAGAACGTCCCTTTAATAGTATATTGCCTTCATTTGGATCTGCAATGTGATAAATTTTAAATTAAAAGGTTTTGTAGTTAGAAGCTACGTACCTTTCATAGTTTAACATTAATCTGCATTCCTGTAGCTGCATGAGAAACTGTTAATGTATGAGAAATGATTTATTACATATACATATTAATATATATAATAATTAATATTATTTTATATATTAATATACACACACATATATATAAAGTTAATCTATATTTATTCTTATAATAATTATAGTTAAATTAATAAATTAGATGAATGAATAGACATCTCCCATGAAGAGACATGTCTCTTCTTGTTTTTGTCATGTATATATACAAAAGATCGATGCATTTGAAAAATACATACTTTACAAGCAGTGCTATTACATTTGAAATTGATCTCTGAAAATTCAACATGGTATCAGAGCAAAGTCTGGGAATAAAGATGTTGAAGATTATTTTTAGATAAAAGCAAATACAGTTGCATATTCGATCAATCTTAGAATCCGTTGAACAGTGTTGAGTAGGCATTGGAGATGTATAGCGAAGGTTTGATCCTGTGCCTGTTCTTCCATAAAAACTACAGCAATAGCATGCCAGCAACTCATGAACATTGATTCATCATGTACAATAGAAGCAAGGACACGTAACACGTTGCAGAAAATATTATAAGGTTTAATAAATGCGGAAGGAATACTTGTTCGTTATCATGGGAAGAATGAATTGCAAACTGATTGTGACGGAAGATCAAGGAGTTTGTCGCCAACCCTCTATTGACGAGAATAAAAGAAATGGAGAAGTGGAAGCAGTGGACAACAGGTGGAATATGAATGGGCTGCGATTTGAAATAATATGATAGACAGCCTCAAATTTAATCCAATCTAGAACAGATTTATAAATGGCAAGGATCTGTAATTAATAAATAGTAAGGGACCTAGGATCTACAAATAAGAAGGGGCTGCGACTCGTATAATGAAGCCCCAAAATTTATTGATGGATAAACAGCTGTGAATTCAATTTTATCCATGAAGCCATTTAATGCTCAATACTATTCACCAAGGGAGATTGAGCTTGGAAACAAAATGATGAATTGACTTGAATTCGAGTTTCAATGACCAAGGAATTTGTTAAAACATTTGGTTATTAGGATGAACTAAGTATGAATCATTATTGATAAGCTTAATGGATGTCTGGACCTTCATTGGATGAAAGGACCAAACTGAAACTTGGAAGAAGACTAAATTACATCAAGAAGGATGTTGATGAGCGTCTGCTCGTGAATAGTGAGATAAGTGTTCTCTCTTGAGTATAATTTTTATTACCTTGATAATTTGTAGTTAGTTTCTTATTCGTATCCCTGTATGTACTATAAGAGTCATTTGCCTTGTTATGCTCTTGTTCTTTTCCTTGGTCCCCAGGGATATTCTTGCAAAAAAAGAAGAATGATACATTAGGAATGCTGTCGAGGCATTTATGTAGGTGATGGCAGCATCAGGGATTACAAAGAAAAGTTGAGACAAGAAGGTTCTCCCAATGAGAGGGAATAGACTGCAAAGGGATTTCTATTCTAATCTCAGATGATGAGAAAGACATTTTCATGATTGGGGCCATGTATGGTTTTGTAATAGAGGGAGCTACCAAAGAATCTCCAAAAATTAATTTTCAAGGATCTTAATAATTCTGATTTAGAAGGGCAGGCCATATGGAGATGGTTTCCCTAGTGACCAGGAAACTATAAAAAAAAAACCAAAGGATTGCGATTCAAATGATGTAGTTCCATGTATGTGGGCTAGAAAGTTTTTTAATGCAGATATCTAGGTCATGATATTCCTAGATATATGGATAAGTTGTTGGATCAAAGGGCATTCATGAAAAGAGCTTAATGCAAACTAAAGAACAAAGACACAACTTGCTTGCAGAAGGTTGATATTAGATCAGAGGGAGTCTGACAGTTCATCTAAAAACAACCTTGGACGAGGAGGTCAGGAGGTTGTTGCAAGATCTCAAAATTTAAAGGGAGCTTCTAGAGGACTTGATTCACAATCAGAGGGCTATGATCATGAGATTGAGTCCCGTGTGTGCTCGCTAAGATGCCTTTATGCTAACTCCTACGTCATTCTTGGATAACTTGGGGTTCACCAAGAGTGATGCAAACTATATAAGAGATATAGTACATAAGTATGCTAGTCAAGGTACATAATCACTACAGAGCAGATGGCTGATATTCTCACCAAGTTTCTTGCTAGAGAGAAGGTTGTGTACTTTGGAGATAAATTTGGTATATTGGTATATTGCATTTTTCTCTTTGAGAGAGAAATCTAAGGCAAAGGCCCTTGTTTCCACCTTTTGGGATGAGCCATGGTGGATCCACCCTTTGAGATGAGTCAAGGTGGATATCATGTGTGTGACTCCATGACTTATCGGCCCTCCTGTGAACATTGGAGAAAGGTGACGACTTTTCGACAATGAACACTTGTATTTGATTGATGTTGTGAGGTGATGACTTTGCAACATCTCCATCATGATGGATATAATGTGACTTGATATCCATTGACATGTCATGATGGTTAGGATCTCTTAGACATCATGGTAGATATCATAAGGCTGATATCATTAAATAAACCATAGATGATTTAGAGATCTTCATGGTGGATATTATGTGACGTAATATCCATGGACATGCCATGATACAATATCCATATGGTAGACATTATGCGACTTAATGTTAGTGCACATACCATAAATGGGATATATAAGGAGAATGTAATGTTCTCGAGTATATTATGTCCTTTAGTATCACAAGATAGGTGATATATGATTTCTTAGTATCCATATGGATCACATTAGGATCCTTCTGAAATTAGTATTACACATTGATTGGACCATATAAGACATGTCACCTAGTGATATGTCTCTACGTAAACTTAGTATCGATATGGCAGACATCATGAGACATGATGTTGGTAGGCCATTACTCTGAGTATTTGGAGAATATCACACGACTTGATATTCTATGACCATTACTCCTAATATCAAGAGATGATATCTAATGGTGAATATCTTCTGATCAAAGATATTCTTAAACATGTCATTCTTGATATTACACCGAGGTAATATCATATCTTGTGTTTATCCTCCCTAGCTAAGAGGGAGTGTTGATGTTTTGTGTAACTATGGTGAGGGTCATAAGTGTTGTTGCATAGTAGTTTCGGTCAAATATAAGGATGATTGCTTTGATTATTTAAATATGAGTATGTATGTATGTCAGTTCACAATGTGAACTAACACACACACATACGCATTACTTGTGCCTATAAGAATAATCATTCTAAATGGTTTACCATCATTCTTGTATATGATCGAAATACTATACAAGTATAATAATGTGAACTAACATACATACACACATACACATTACTTGTGCCTATAAGAATAATCATTCTAAATGTTTTACCATCATTCTTGTATATGATTGAAATACTATACAAGTATAATAATCTGTTTAATCAAATTCCTTTCATCTTCTCTTGCCATGTATCGAGCAATGAACATTGGCAACTGCATTCTATAGATCAAGTAATGATCGTATATCATCTATTAAGGATCGTGTAATGGTCTGGTACTATGCACAACAATATCATATGCAATGATTATAATGTAATGTTTATCACTTGCATTGGAAGGTGACGATCTTACAATAACTTGACCTTCTATTGTGATAGACATCTTGTGATGGCTAAAATAGATCATAATAGATAAAGCTTGTGGATAGAATTGCCGATAGAGTCAATCCACCTGAGAGCTTGTGGATAGAATCGATGATAGATAGGATAATGTAATTACATCATGAGGATGATGCTTCTATTGCTTACATCTTAGGGTTGATGCTATCAGGTGTCATAAGTGTTGACATTGGATTGATTTATCCTCCCTAGCTAAGAGGGAGTGTTAATGCATGTAGCATCAGTCAGATAAATAAAATTGACTATATGATTATTATGAGAAATGATTTATTACATATAAATATTAATATATATAATAATTGATATTATTTTATATATTAATATGCACATATATATATATATATATATATATATATATATAAAGTTAACCTATATTTATTCTTATAAAAACTATAGTTAAATTAATAAATTAGATGAATGAATAGACATCTCCCATGAAGGGACATGTCTCTTCTTGTTTTTGCCATGTATATATATAAGAGACTGATGCATTTGGAAAACACATACTTTACAAGCAGTGCTATTACATTTGAAATTGATCTTTGAAAATTCCACAGAAACAAACTAATTAGTTTGAAACATCTGATCCAACTTTATGCCTTTCTTGTGCCTTCCTTGAGTTTTACTGATTTTCATGATATCATTTACTAATAAGATGCATGTATGGCAGTCAACTTCTAGAGATAGTTAGATTCTTCATTACTCAATCTCATTGACTGACATCATCTTCTCGATTATTGCAGGTACACTAAGGAGATGGAATCAACCTTTCAGCCAGTTGCTACAACATAATCAGTTCGCCATTCAAATCAGGTAATGGCGGATCTTCCTTATGCCCCTTCTTTTGACTTTTATACATGCAAACAAAGCAAGCACATTGAATTTTATCTTTAAATTGAACAAGTAGTTGGATTAACTTGGTAATTCAAGTCATGTAGCATAAATTGGTAACAATTTTATCACGTGGATCCAACTTATGTAAGTTATCCTTTACAGGAGTCTAGTTCCTATAAGTGATCATTTCTCAGACATTATGGCCATACATATTGATATGCAAGAGAGGAGATTGAGGAGTGGAAGGATGCCTTTCTGTAGTATTGAACAAAATATGCATTGGAAATGCTTTGGACATATTTATTATTTAATGGTGCTCGAAAATATGCATTGCAGCTTTGAAACCCAGTTAATAAAGACAATGGTGAATGACTTGTTAAGGACATTGGATAGAGTGTCGTTAATAGTTTCCAAGCATTCGATGGGAATAGAAAGTGAAAAATCTTCTTATTCAGAAATTAAAACTCAACTTGGTGGATGAGGTGCTTAAACTTAGAGTTTTGAGAATTAGAGGTATTGGCGAGACCACAATTGTGAAGGCAGTGTACAATCAACTTTATACCAATTTTGATGTTAGATACAAAGGAAACAACTTCAAAATTGGTATAAAGTTGATTGTACATTGTCTTTGCAATTGTGGTCTCGCCAATACCCATAATTCCCAAAACTCCAAGTTTAAGCACCTCATCCACCAAGTTGAGTTTTAATTTCGGAATAAGAAAATTTTTCATTCTTTCTATTCCCATCGAATGCTTGGAAACTACTAACGACACTCTATTCAATGTTCTTATCAAGTCATTCATCACTGTCTTTATTAACCGGGCTTCGGAGCTGCAGTGCATATTTTTGAACACCATTAAATAATAAATGTCCAAAGCATTTCAGATGCATATTTTGTTTGATACCCCAGAATTATATGGATGATACATTGACAGAAGAGAGGCAAATATTGTGATGGGATCATTGCCTTCGAAAATGGTATATCTATTGTTAATATTTACATTATTCATGTGACTAGTGCATTTTATATTGTGCAATCTATTTCAGACACCTGGGTCTATTATTTCTCCTTACAGCTTTATGACTGTAGACAATTATTTGATAAACAGTTCCAGTTACCTTTAAATAATATCCAACTCTAGGATATTCTTCTCCATTGGAAAATGTATGTCATGGGTTAATGATATTATGAATATAGATTTTCAAATAATTTTAAACATGTTCAGATCTCATGAAATTTATTTATAAGAAAAATGAAAACATATGTGATGAAAATTTTCATCTTGTATGTTTGAACTGGTAAGATTGTTTGCAGTAATGAAGGTGTACATTGAGTAATTCAAAATGGAGTATTCATTTCAAGAAGCACTAAAAGTACATATATGAAATGCAAACAAAATATTTTTAAATTTTTTTAGTACAATTAAAATATACATATTTAAACAATTGTGTTTGAATTATTTATATTATTCGCTAAAAAAAACCAAACAGAAAGTGAGATCCATTACTTACTCTTGAGTAATGTCTGTGGACCAGCCTGGACGGTAACGGATATGTAGAATAGTTAACCATCGAGAGATAGAATAGTTAACTATCAGAGATAGCTAACCATCGAGTGTGCTTAAATAAATCAAAGATAGGGATAATGACAAAAAAATAGAAAAATCAGTTGAAAAGATATATAAAAGATAGCATCTACTTCAAAAGCATCATTGGAAAAAAAAGACAGTTGGCGAGGATACCTATGAGACCCTGATATTCTTCAAAGATGTACCGACTTCGGAAAGACAAAACCTTTTCGTCTGTAAGTTAAATCACTATTGTGTTGTAATCATTGTTTATTGTTTTATATTGACTGTGACTCTCTACTTTTTATAAAACTACATGACAAATTGTTGCTAGGGATAAAAAGAACAAACTAAATCACTCAGCAAAGTTCATGGTTATCAAATCTTTACTAAATTATACATCATGTAAATATTTATTGTTGTATATATGGTGGTTTTCTCCTTCATTATTATCAAGTGGGTAATTCATCATATGCCTTCTTAACATGTTAACTTACATATTTTTCGATAGGTGTGACACTTGCACCCCCCTCTGGTGCAAATGCTAGTTTAAAATCACTGAGGATCAATTGTTGATAATGTCTGGTTAGCAATAAAGATAATAACTACTATATTTATACTATCTATTTCTAGTTCCCTAGTTTTTATATGACAACAGGCCTTACTTTTGCATGCTTGTTCATTATAAATTGTTCAGAAGAGTTTAATTGATTAGGCCCTACTTTTCTTAGCTAAAAAAGGAGGTTAACAAACCCACTCATACTAGCTACAATATCTTGATTATTATCAACACCACAATTGCTTCATCATTCACTTAGGTAAGCACTCCTTTTTGCATATGGTTGTCTATCTTTTTTAGCCTATATGTTCAGTCTTCCAAGCATACACTAAGAAAGGGTACACAACCATGGAATCAAGTTTGACACAAGTATATCCTGGGTGTAATGATGCCATCAATTTTAATTACTAATCACTGAAACATGTATATGGCTGCAACTGCTGTACTAAATATTTTACACTCTTAGGCAAGGTTGTAGTGAAAACAATGGTGTTCCTAGAGGCAACATGTTGTGAGTGGAAGAGGTTTCCACTTAAAGTTTCCACGCTTCAATGGTCAAAGGATCAAGGGCAATTTAGGAAATGGGAAACCAAGACCTGAACTTGTAACTACACGCTCTTAAGGAATCAGCTCTACATTTCCTCCTGTTGCCTCGTCCACTTGCAAATTGATAGATAGGTCAAGTTTTATAAAATAAAAGAATTGTCATTGACTGTTGAATTGCATGGATGCTAAGAACTGGGGAAGAACCTACATAAGGAGTTTTTTTGTAGTAGTTTTTAATTGATCTACATAATGGTAGTTTGCAAGCGACAGGCACTTGTTTGTAACTGATAGAAACAAACTTATTTGTCCTTAGTTGCATGATGACAATGAGAGAGTCATGGCAAGGTATGGTATGGATTAGACAAGCAACATATTCCTTAGAATACTAGGCATCAAACCAAAGAGTGATGGACTCAGAGGTAATCATTAGAATACAAGCAATGTAAATTACACTTTACTATTACTTTGACTATGTTTATCTTAAATTGCAAGTATTAAACTAGTGCCACTTTATTAGCATTATCTCGTTTATGATATTGGTGTCAGTTTTCATTAGCTTCTTAGAGGTTCACATGCTATGATCTAAATTTGAATTTTGGTGGGGACATGACAGTCCACCCTTCCCAAGATTGTTTCTCCTCAAGCAATCACAAGCTAGGAAGCTATTGGAGTTGCCCGAATACCAAATCAACCTTGTAGATTTGTGATGTAATTAGCTTCTGCTTTGACCCTCTGATATAATTAGGATTTGGAAACTTTTCTCTAAGTGATTCTTCTCTCATTGTTTTTGTTATGTCTTCTCTTGTTGTTTGGCTTTGTCTGACTTTGTACTACAGTGATGTCTTTGGCGAGTTAAGATTGGTATGATTGCCTCAACCAAACCATCCATAGAGTCCTTTAAGATTGTAAGGTTGATACAATTCCCGAGGTATAAATGTTATTTGGTTATGACTTTTATATCTCTTGATCAAATAACGCTTAGTTTATAAGTTTTAGCTACATTAAGTGACATAAGGCACTTTTACAAAAGGTAACTAGTAACCCGTAATATTGAAGAAAGACCAAATTATTGTCTTTGCTGAGATAGCTTTCCATCTTTGTATACTCCATTTGCCTTTGTAATTGCTTTACCATCAAGCAACCAAGAGAATAAGACTTATGTCAGCTGAAATGAAAAACCAATCTTTGAAACACTCCATGAGGACGAAAAACATTAAGCTTTCTGACGTACCCATAGATTAGTAAGTCGATCATCAACATGAAGAATATATTCTGATACAAGTGGGATCTAATTGCAATTTGAAGCATTTGAACCAGTAGATATTTCTCTGAATTCTTAGTGGACTCTCCAACATAACCCGTGCTCGAGAGATAAATGTACCCATTGTGTTTTGCTCAAAATTCTTTGAATTCCCATTTGACATTTGTAGATTGTTTCATTTAATAACATAGCCTGCCGCCTTCATATATAAATTGCAGGCACCAAGTAAATACGTCCACACAACCACTGCAATCTTGACTGGCATCATAATAGCAAGGTTTAGAGTAATCATTAAGCTTTCTGACGTACCCATAGATTAGTAAGTTAATCATCAACATGAAGAATATATTCTGATCCAAGTGTGATCTAATCGCAATTTGAAGCATTTGAACCAGTTGATATTTCTCTGAATTCTTAGTGGACTCTCCATCATAACCTGTGCTCGAGAGATAAATGTACCCATTGTGTTTTGCTCAAAATTCTTTGAATTCCCATTTGACATTTGTAGATTGTTTCATTTAATATCATAGCCTGCCGCCTTCATATAGAAATTGTAGGCACCAAGTAAACACGTCCACGTGACCACTGCAATCTTGACTGGCATCATAATAGCAAGGTTTAGAGTGTACTTAGGATAGCCACCACGGACATGAAGGTCAGCAATGGATAGGTATTAATCAGATGCGTTGCAATGTACTCCATCTGGTTGATGTCAATGTGTATATCTACGGTCAAATCATCTCCTGAAACCTTCCTTCTTATAATGGGACATCATGTTATAAAGTTGACTTTTGAGAATAAGGATTTGCTTAGTATACTATTTCTATTTGTGATTGAGATGAGAAAATGCTATATGCAACACCATGGACTTCTTTACCATGCTTACACTCCCAACTATTACATTTGAATGTTCCTCTATCATTTAAACTTTAATGAATGTAGTGCACATAGTTCCAAACCTTCACATTTTGGTGCAGAAATTGTATGGAAAATTTTACCAAGAGTTGTTGAATTTAGCTTTAGGCAAAACCACTGCATTTTCTTGAAATTTTATAAAGCCTTCTCAATACATGTGTATTTTGTGCATATCCATATCCATAAAAATGACAACCGTGTTAACATGTTTCCTTTGAGGTATCTTATCAAGTTGTTTGTGTACTATCTATGCTTCCATGCATACATACATAGGAATTAAACAATTTTTAACTATAAGATTTAACAAAGATTTTCATCTTTTATGTTTCAATGTATGTTCACGTCTCATCCCAGGGTTCTCACTTTATCATAGCAGGATGCTGACAAATGTTCAAGACGTTGACACTGTTCGTGCCATTGCATTTGCCCGAAAGTTTCTAAAGCCTTTTTAACTACTCGATTATGTGCTAATGCTTCAATCGAGACATGGGTAAAGCCAGATCTCTTTAAGGCAGTACATCAAATGATTTATATGTATTAGCTATGACTCCATTCTGATTGCCTGTAGACTTACATCATTTGCAAGTGTAATATCTATTTAAATTCTTGTGTCCTTCCCCTTTTGATGAATTCTGCCTTTTGAGTATTTCCTACATTTCCATGAGATTTCATTTCTCTTGAGGCATCTTTCCAAACGCTCCATGCAGTTGACGAAGGTACTTACAATAACATAATATGATAAAATTCCTCGTTCGTTGCCTGTGCATGGGAAGAGTAAAGATTGAAATTCAGCTGTGTGTTTACATTTAGGTTTCGAAAATCCATTCAACAAACCCATTTTCTGCATTCCATGAGATTCCATTTCTTTGAAGAATTATGTCAAACATTTCATGTGCATTGTTTATCCATTCTTATTCCACATGTATCGATTTGTCAATTAGTTCATTTGCGATGTCTCTTACTCTTCCACAGGTTGCAATGATGATAGCAAAGTTTGTGCTATTTGTCTTTGAACCAGCCAATTTCATTTGTTTCGAGAGATTATAAAACCGTTTCAACAAATGTATTTTGTACAGATTCTAGAATCGTTTTCACTTTATTCCTCACAATGATATCTATTGAGGCATTCTAACAAAAGGCTGCAGGCCTTTTGGTGTTCCAAATGTCATATGCATCTCTCTTTGAGCATCTCCAACCATACTATCTAACAAAAATCACAGAATCTTCGTGTTTCAGTGGATACCCATAACCTGTTCAAAGTTTCCATTTCAACGCAGGTAGAGAGGAATTGGCAAAGATTGTTGAATTGGCTCCATCCATGCCGATTGTATTTGATCAAAGTTTCTATTGTTCTTTCAACAAATAGATATTGTGAACACCTTTGCAATCATTGTATTCCATGAGGTGACATCGCTTTGATGCATTGATGGATACCCATACCCCGTTTCGAACATTTTTGGTTCTGCATGGGTTGTGAGATTAATAAACTTTCGAATAACGTGCAGAAGAGGATGAAAGCTTAAGCAAAAAGAGGTTAATTAACCTCTTATTATGTCAAGAGATTGAAATCGAAGAGGAACACAAATTGAACAATATAGAAGTTGATCGAAAAGGCTCTCTTGCCTAGGTTGAAAGGCCCAGTATAAGATCCAAAACCACCAGCATCAAAGCAAGTAGCAGCACCAACAGCATAGGTAGATTCTGCCGAGTAAGCGGTGGGAGCAGCATTAGTGTATCTAGTAGAGTAATAAGCAAGGGTTGGAGAACCTAGGGCATAACATGAGGCATAGGTAGAGGTAACACCATTAGTTATAGACAAAAAGGAGCAGCAGTTGATTTTTCCAGTAGTTACCATGGCTATTAGTGGGTAGCCTTATAAGCAAATGATTCTGTTGCATCAAAGCAAGTAGCAGCACCAATAGCATAGGTAGATTCTGTTGAATAAGCAGTGGGAGCAGCATTAGTGTACCTAGTAGAGTAATAAGAAAGGGTTGGAGCACCTAGGGCATAACCCGAGGCATAGGTAGAGGTAACATCATTAGCTATTTCCAAACAGGAGCAGCAGTTGATTTTTCCAGTAGTTACCATGGCTGTTAGTGGGTAGCCTTATAAGCAACTGATTCTGTTGAGTAAGCAACAACATAGGCATAGGTATCAACACCACTAGAAACTGTTTAAGCCCCATAAGCATAGCACCATACCCATAGCTAGCAGCATAACCAGTAGCATACCTTCTAGCTTATCCAACAGCATGAGCAGAGCTAGTTCCAGAGCCAGTCTTAGAACGAGTTCCAGGCCCATCACAGGGAGCATATCCAGATCCAAAGCCATACCTTCCTGTTCTAGAATGTCTCTTTTTTTGGCCTTTAAACATTAATTCTAACTAAAAAATGATGCTTGTATTTATAATTATAAATATACCTTAATAGAAAAGTATGAATTATATTATAATAATCAGCTCTACCACTTTGACATTATTCTGAAAATATCTCCTTATATGCAGCTATTTTTTCTTGAATGTTTGTTCTTGATATTTAGACAAGTTATGGGTTTTTTGTCCAACAACTTGATTGGAGAAATAACGGTGGGAAAAGGCAAAGGTTTCTATACTCTCTATTACAATAAGATCCCTAAAGGAGAAGTTGTTTGAATAAATAGAAAGGATGTTTTTGGGTTTGGCATGGATGTGTGTGAGGCACATAAACAAGGAAAATTACAAGGTAAAGATATAGTTTGGGATTTTGTCTAGGATATCTTTCACAACCTGACAGGGAGAAGGTATAGTACATCCACTAAATCTCTCTATGAGATGATCAAGTTATGGGGAGTTTCTAGATTACATATATCTTTATTAGCTTTAATTTGGACAGCCCTTCAATTTCTAGAACTTTGAGGCAAGTTAGAAAGTCATTGGCATACATCTTGGGGGAGCGTGACTACTTTTTTGAGGCGGTAGGAAAAGTTTTTGCTTCTTAAAAAACCAAATATGGTAAAGATTGCCCAATTCCTATGTACCTTGCTGAAGATGAAACTTTTGTGAAAAGGTATGCTAGGTGGGTAGAAAAAAGTGACACATTGGTGGGTTTTTGTGGTAATAAAGAAAAACATCAATGTTGAAATCACATTTCTTGGTGACAGTCAATGAGGGAGTTGTAGGCTATGATATCATAACCAATTCTTTTAAGAATAATGTTATTGGCCACTATTGAAGAAGACAATGTTATTGTCATCGACAATGTGAAAAAAATGATTTTTTGTTGAAGAGACATATGGAAAATAATTTGGGACCTATTGTTGGTCATTCCTTATATGGGGATAGTAGAAGACAACTTATGTTGATGGACTATTGTTCAAAAGATGGTATTCTATATAAAATTCCTTGGGAAGGGTGGAGACTAAGTGGGTTGTCCAGTTGTTGCCATGTAAAAGGACTGCATGACCAAGACTACATCCAAAATGGTAAAAAACTAGTGAATCCTTTATTTAGTGGTCATCGAGATTTTATTTTAGGAGAAGAGCCGATAAGTTTTAATCATGTTAGGATAGTTTATAACACTTTTAGAGTGGATTATTAAAATCTTAAAAGTGAAGATATAGAGAGGATAGATCAAAAAATTTGGGGTTCGACACAACACATTGCTTCAAGGAATGTTCAAAGGTGTTTGAAAGAGATGAGAAGTACATCCAATGGAAGGGTAGAGAGGGCACTAGGCACAACGACATATCTAATGATTGTTGCTAACTACATTGGCATTTTTATGTCTTAGAGTTTGACTCTTTGGGAAAGAGTGTGAAATGCTTCACAAGTTCATCATTTCTCCACATTATGGCTATGTTGGCTACAAGAAGAATTTAATAATAATGTCAATATAAATTTTATTAGTAGAGAGGCATATAAATATGTGAAAATTTCTTGCTACTTTATATCTTTGTTGATGAGATTGTTTCGAGATCAATTTACTCTCACTTGCCATGCATTTTGCACCTAATTGGGTTAGATGTATGTGAGAACTTCAAAAAAGTTAGCGGGGTGGTAGGAGAAGAAAGGGCCTACTATTTCACTAACTTTCTTCATGTCATTAGAACCCTTAATAGAGTTGTAGAAGAAGAATCAAATCCCCAAGGGCTTCATTTTAATAAATCTCATAAGAAGTAAGAAAGTATCTTGAATAGATTGCACCAAGAAAGAATGCAGAACATTAACATATTATCAAAATATGATTCAATATCTGTAGATGATAATATTATAGAAGCCCTTTAGGGAGGATTGAATGATGCACAAGAAATTTTATCAACTCTTTGTATGCAACCAGAGAATCCCACACAATCTTCTTGGTGGGTTAAAGCGTGGATAGAGGACCAAAATAATCCAACATTGGAAGTTGTGGATGAAGTAGTTGATGCCTCTCCACCAACTCATTCTAACTCTATATTCCAATCTATGTATTTAGTGGCGCACAATCATGGTGAATTGCAAATAATGGAAAATGAGCGGAGGCATGAGTTGGATAAAATTTTAGATTTCATTGATAAAAATGTAGATTAAAATATAAAACTAGTGGTAGACCTTGATGGTAAGGATATGTTCAAAGCTTGTTTTGTTAGTTAGTTGAATGGAAATATGATGTTATCCAAAGCTAGGTTGACTAAAGTGAGGAATGGGGTCTACTTTAGGCAAGATGAGAGGGCCCCACAAAAGGGTGTTTCAATTTATTGCATCATATTGTAGGGTATTGTTTGAGAGCAATTCAATACCTCCCACTATATGTACTACAAGAAAAGGTGTTTGTCGAAGACAACACAAAGTGTTTCTTATGGAACTTGGTACATTGGAAGGGCTCAAATAATGCATAGGAAGGATAGTAATAGGTTGTTTGATTACCATAATTACATTGACCTTTTGGATAGGCTAGAAGGCATCGAGCTTTAATTATGTTGGTACAATAGAATAAAGGGGCAACACATGTACAAGTATGATTTGATAGATCATGCTTTTGTGGAACTTGAATATGTCATAGCAACAACCAACTTATCTTACAATGGTAGTAATGATGCATACAAATTAGAAGAAAGGGATCACAAATTTTTGCAAATCCTGTTAAAAAATTGATTAATGTGTATTTTCAAAGCATTGTACTTTCATCTGCCTTATGTACTCCCATATGTTACATTGTTTAATTTTTTTTTAAAATTAAATCTAATATTGGTTTATACTTTTTGACGTGAGGTGCAACGAATAGTTTAGATGGTGAATGTTTGGAGTAACTCAACCAATTTATTGCTACCTACTTCTTGGTGTAAGTTTCATAAAATTAGAGAAAAGATAAAGTTTTTCCTAAATAAAATTTCAATATAAATTTGGGTCTCACATGGCTATCCAAATGTGTAGGTATGTGGGTTGAGGGAAAGTCACATGTCATTCATGATGTCAATGGGTCTTTCAAATTAAATGAAAAGGTGCTAGAAGGTCATGTATCAAATACATTGTCACCGAGGAATATGGACAACTCGCCCACAACTATTAATGATGTTGCACCAATGTCAATGGTGCATACCTTATAGCCTTTACAATTTCTACATTTGAATGTATTTAAAATCAAGGAAATGCCCTCTATAAACTTGAATGAGACCAATTAGGTTTTCCCATTACAAGTTGATTGTTGGTGTTAACTATTGAAGGTAGAGTAGAGTTTGTGTAGCCGTGGTGTAGCCCTCCATTGCACCATTAATTTGTATCCTATTTCAACTCTGTATAATAATAAAAAAATTGATAAATTGCAGAAGCTTTCTTATGGATATATTAAATTATAAAAGTAATACAAGGATGGATACATATGAAAATAAATCTATAAAAACAATCAATATAAACCCATAAATAAAAGACTTACACATTTGTTGGTTAATAGATTTGTCCTTCCAAAAACAAATACTCAAATTGATTACTTATGCCCGGAAAAGACAAAATACTCCAACAGGTGGATAGGTTACCATGAGATTGGTAACCTTCCTCTAAATTGAGAGGTATAGATCCCTCTTATCACTTATGATGTTTAATGAATGAAATATTAAAATGATTTTCACCCGAAAGCAATGAAAGGCGCTAACATATGCTCATAATCACGAAGCATATGCAGAGGGATTTAAACTCTAAAGTAAAAATGAATATGAGAAGCTAATACAAAGTTCACTTCTTCACATTCACAAATGAAAACTAAATAAATAAAGACATGAAGAGTGCACACCCTTTCCAACAGATAACTTAATCTGAAAATAAAGTTTCAGAATCAATTACATGTACAACTTATTATAACAAATGATATTGAAAATAATTCTGATGAGGCAAAGCTCAACCAAATTTGAAGAAAACAACAATGAATTCAAAGACCCATAGAGATTTCCTGCATTCTTTCAATATCAAATATTAGCTCAAAGACTCAGATTATGTACAATAAAACTGCATGAAAAATAAAATGTGCTCCCTCCATACAATTAAAATCAGAAAATATCCCTTTTATGTAGCACACACGCTACTGAAAAAAGAAGAACAAGAAACCTCCTATCAAGAATTTTACAATAAATAGACTTACGGGCCCAACATTCAGTTCCATAAGCGAATCTTGAAAAAGTAAAATCTTTTAACTATTTAATAACCTCCCTTTTGATACAGTAAGTTATAAGATTATGAGCACAATGGTTTCACAACATATTTCTTTTTATGTTGACTAATGTAATCAATGTGACTGTCATTGACAATTTTGATTAGGGTTCACATTGAATTCTCTTTGAATATTTTTCAGAGCCAAACACTCTTCTGGTATGACCATCATTTTACAAGGGAAACAAGCCTCTAAATTCCCTAATAAATTAAACTTCCAAGAATATTTATTTCCATCAATTTCAAGGGTAATAACTTCTAGTATATCAATTTCCAACTCAAGAGCAATCAAAACTTGATCATTCAAGTGAGGTAAGGTAACCCTCGATTCCTCCACTTGCATATCAGACCCCAAGGGCTTCAACATTTGAGGAATGAATGACCAGAATTTTGGCTGAACATTTTGAAGCTCAACCCAATTAGGGGAAGAGTGGGCCACAACCTGTTCCACATTACTGTTAGGAGACCAAGGGAATGCTCGGAACAACGTTTGGCCAACATTCCAAAAACATTTTTTTAACACCCTTTCTTGCATATTATAATTTTTGAAGAACGCAACAAATAAGCCTCTCTGGATCATTTGACTAAAATTAACAACAATTCCTATTGTTTCCCCCACACATTGTTAAACCAGTCATCGAGAAATTTTCTTGTAGGAAGAAACTTAAGATCCATACAAACAAAAAAAATAGCAACATTTTTTAAATAGATTTGTTCAGACTTGATAGCTCTCACAATATCATCATTAGGAGAAAGGATTAGGGTTTTCAAACTAGCAGAAGGTATCCTACCCTTGTCTCCCTCTCTGGGGTCTGCATTCTCGAGGATGCAATCGTCTCCCACTCCACATCCATCGGCTCTGGCATCTATTCTTCTCCCTAGTCCCAAATCCTGTCCTTCGTGGAATTCGCCATTAGATAAAGAAGTGGAGGAGCACTCAACACCAGCTTTGTCCGCCACAACTTCTTTGTAAGATGGTTTAGTAGTTTCGACTGTTTTATCTGATTTATTTCCCACAATATTCTTTCCATTCTCCTGCCCAACATTAATAACATTCTCTCTGTCGCCATCTTGTTCAACATTAACTCCAACCATTCAATAGATTATACATCTGAGTCCTTCCCGACCAAGTTCTAAATGACACTAAAGATTTGATTGACAGACACACAATAAGGGTCACAAAACACACACAGACTGCAAAGAAAACAATAAACACAATAAGCCCCAAAACCTAAAAACATGCACGGAAAGAAAACATGCACAAAAAAGCAAGAAGAAAAGGCCACGCGACCTTGCAAGGATGGGAACAGTCTCCAAGGAGGCACGTCTCCTAGAGAATTCCCACTTGCGTAGCACTCTTCAAGTCTTTCCAACTATAATAAATAATAAATATTAAATTATATTTATGAAGCAATATATTACTT